>JAINUG010000160.1:72500-272500 GCA_029706075.1 Aldrovandia affinis
GGACTTCCAGCCTCGAACCCTGGCTGCAGTGCGCAACCTGCACTCGGGGCAAGTGCCTTTACCAGTTGCGCCACCCGGGGCCTTCATCTCTGCTGTTAAATTGCTCGGGTTAATCTCCCTACATAAATGTTGAGTTGTTCTGACTGGTTTTGTTGATAGCGTGATATAAGTGCAAGTCATCATCAATTAATCTATCCTAACTGTACTTAACTTATTTAGTTCCCTTCTTTTTTATCCTACAAGGAGATTGGACATTTGTATACCCATACAGTGAAATACAGGCAAGACAAGAATCCTCTTTGGGACAGTTATGTCACAGCTGACTGTCTGTCACAGTACAACCAAGACAAAGAGAGATGGGGGAGGGGGGAACTAAATTATGGAAGAAAGACATTAAAAAAATATATAATTATGAACCTTTTCCTTCCCAGTGTTACAGGTATGGTACGCAGCTGCCTGCAATGATGTCTATCGCTGTATTACTGCACTGATCTCTTGCGCGGACTATGATTGTTCATACCATGTATTAATGCACATCTTGTAAGTCGCTCTGGATAAGAGCGTCTGCTAAATGTTTAAAATGTAAAATGTAAATGTAAATGTAGACAGGAGAGGTACAATGAGTGCAGGCATGAAAGAAATGGAAGAGAGGAGCTTCAAACCCTGGGCTCACTCCAAACCATTTATTCCAAAATGAGATCGGTGCCTCATAGGAGCGGATTAGGGGAGCGTGCTCCTCCCAAACTAAGATTCTGCACCAGCACTGAGGGAGCGTCGATAGAAACGGGGCGGGGGAGAGGCCTGAAATGTCTGAAAAGTAGGACAAGGGGGTGATTGGTATTTGTAGCATATCCTCAGTGTGGTCGAGTGAGGGCATGTGAGAGCGTGTGTGCTGGATCTGAGTGGGCTGAGCGAGCCGTCTGGATGATCGGATCAAGTCCTCTCCGGCTGGAGAACTCAGAAAGCAGTCTTGCAGAATGCCTTGTTAGAATGTACGTTTTTTTTTGACGTTTGTCCATTTAAAAAATACACCACCATAAATGTGGTATTTCATGATACATTTTTAAATGGAAAAACAAAGAAGCTATCCATATTGTAAAAGCAGAAACAATAATTGTGTACTGTATTAAAACATGCGCGCACACACACACACACACACACACACACAGACACACACACACAGACACATAAGGATTCTAATAACAGCATCTTGAAAGCCAGATTATCATTCATGTATGTGCGCCATGCTGAATCAAATCCATTTTTTCGAGCTTATGATAATTCAGGCACCAGTGCATTAGATATCTTTACAAGCTTCTAAAAGTAACGGACACTAGAGACGGGAAGGAAACACAATCAACATTTCCAACCGATAACTCGTCAGTGTATCTCACTCCATCTCTCACTCAGCTGAAGGACACAGCTCTACTGCACAGGGCATTCGATGTATAGACATTGCACCGTTCCTCTTGTAGCTTAAACTTGCAGTCATTCACATTTACACATTACATTTTTATCATTTAGCAGACGCTCTTATCCAGAGCGACTTACAAGATGTGCATTAATACATGGTAGGAACAATCATAGTTAGCGCACAATATCAGTGCAGTAATACAGTGATAGACATCATTGCAGGCGTCTGCGTACCATACCTGTAACACTGGGAAGGAAAATGACTTGCAGTCATCTACATTTACATTTACATTTACATTTACATTTACACATTACATTTTACATTTACATTTTAAGCATTTAACAGACGCTCTTATCCAGAGCGACTTACATGTAAAATGCTTGCGCGTTCCCCAGCTCTTGGAGCATCGGAATTGCTTGTCAGCGAAGTCCCTGTAGCTTTTCCATCCCTTGAGAGGGAAGCTCCAGCACACACCGCCTGTCTCTTCCCCGCTTTGATCAAGGCTCCACGGCCCTGGACCAGCGGGGCTACAGCGCCCTGCAGGCTTTGGCTCCTGCCACAGACTTTACCAGGTGTGGTCATTACCGTCATGATGAATTACTCTGTATTTTTTGTCAATTTCTGCCTTCCCCGTCAAGACAGAAATTTAATCAAGCTGTGGCAATCTCGCAGGAGGGAGAAGAGCAGTGTAGGGATGGCAGTGTTTGTGTAGAAGACCCCAACTGACTGTGATAGGAAGAGATTGATTGTGTTTTGTTTTCTTCTTTTAAGTCAGGTGGGAAACAGCTAGCCGTTGGGGAAGGCATGCTGCATTGAGGAGGTTTGCATTTTGGAACATGCTGTTGAATGGCAGTACTTCTGCTGTTTGATTATGAGGCATGCTGTTCGGCTTTGCCGATGCTGAAGCCATCGGCGCGCGGCTCAAATGCTTTCCACACATTACCTGGCTCAGGGGTTGCCAAACTTTTTGAGCCTTCCACCCGCTTAAAGAAAAATATCTGGAACTCGGAATGGGCTTTTGGAAAGCTGATCCGGCACTACCCTGCAGGCCAGATGAGGATTTGAATTGGGGGTTTTGTTTTGCCTTCCCTGCAGTAGGTTCAGAGAGTCAGAGTGCAATACATGGTCTCATGGAATGTGTGCGCAATTGTCCAGGACCAAGACGTCAACAATGACAACATCAATATTATTACATTTTACACAAGGTGGAGAGGGATACATTTCTTTTCCCAGACTGCAACGCATGGTTTTTGAGTGGCTGTAGGCGTGTGATAAAGAAACATGTCATGTAGTTACAATAATCTCAGTAGAGAGTTCCAGAGAAAAATCTATTTTCATTCATTTTAGCTTGCATAATTCTTATATCGGCAAAATATATGTGTATACCATTGCATTAATACAATAATAAGGATGAAAACATGACAGTGAGAAGGACCAACACTCTTCGCAACATGGAGGAACTCCCTCTCTTTTTGGGTTCTTTTATGGTTTCATCCCCAGTAAAAAGAAATATTAAGTTGTGTCAGATGAGTTCATGTTAATACACCCAACTGGAGCCTGGAAATATATCCAATGGAAGTGCACACGTTAGAAACACAAGTGGAGCACACAGCCTTCGGTGAAAGATACAGTATTGTATGTGGGTATAAAAAGTATTGACCCCTTTGGCATTTTTTGCATTTTATTTTCTTACTTCATGGATTCAAAATGAATTTATTTGGGATTTCTTGCCACTGATCAACATAAAATACTCAACAATGTCAAATTAAAAAACAACTCTAAAGCTGTTTCTCAATTAATTATACATTTTAAAAAACTAATTATAATTATAATTATTAAACTATAATTATTTATTCACTCCCTTTGACTTAATACTTGGTAGAAGCCCCTTTAGCTGCAATTACAGCTGTGAATGCATTTGAAGTCTCTACCAGTTTTTGGACATCTGGACACTGCCATTTTCACCCATTCTTTTTACAGAATTTCCCAGGCTCCATCAGGTCGGATGGTGAACATCAATCTTTCCTAAATCGATTGAGGTCTGGACTTTGACTCAGCCACTTCAGGGCATCGTTTTTGTTGTTGTTGTTAAACCACTGCAATGTGGCTTTTTCTGTATGCTTTTGTTAGGGAAATTCAGAAGACCTTCAAAGTGAATAGAGAACACTTGCAAATGAGAAAACAGAACATACAACCAATTTTCAACAGAGTTTATTCAACCAAAATCGGGGTTCTCTCCAGGCAAATGAACAAATAATTTCCGGAGAGAACACTTCTTTATACACAATAATTTAGACAAAGACGCCCACACCCCAGTCACAAGACTGTATTTTTCCATCTCTGGGAGAAGATCTTTTGGCAAGGCACACTGCTCTGACCTCGACATCCATTTCTGCAAAAACAGTCCTAAGAAACACACCAAGATTTGTCTTGATCCATCCATGTTGCCCTCTATTTTGACAAGTTCTCCTGAAGCAGAGAAGCATCCCCATAGCATTAGGATCCCATCACCATGTTTCACAGTAGGGATAGTGTTCTTGGGATGATGCGTGTGTCAGGCCTGCACCAAACATAGTGCCTAACGTTGAGGCCCAGAAGTTCAATCTTGGTCTCTTGGTCTCTTGGTGGCCTATCATACAAGTGCCCTTCTCACAGGGATTCTCAGTTCTGGAGGACGGCCTGTTCAAGGCAAATTCACATCAGATTTTTCTCAGATTTGCTGATATTCAAAGGAATATTCTTATATCCTTTGATTTATTCATGATAAATATTCTTGTTTGGAAAGTTCTTGTTTGGAAATGCGCTAACCAACTGTGGGACCTCTCACAGACAGGTGTATTTCATTAGAAATAATTTGAAACAACTTAAATATACACAGATGGACACCAATCAAATAATTATGTGACCTCTGAAGAAAAATATTGCACCAGTTTATTTAAGTGTGTCTTAGCAAAAAGGGGTGAACACTTGTGTAATTAATTATTTTCATTTGACATTTTGTGTTGATCAGTGGGAATAAATCCCAATTAAATCTATTTTGATTCCATGAGGTAAGACAATAAAATGTGAAAAATGCCAAGGGGGTGAATACTTTTTTTATGGCCCCTGTATATGGTTGTGCGTTTGACATTGGCATGATGTGCATGTGTCCTCTAAGTGTCACACACAAGTATGACTCTAGGTATGCAGACAGGTTTCCAGTGCTCCTTAAAGCTTTATTTGTGTGCCTTAGCTATTTCTTCCAGGCCCCTCGAGTGCTGTGAAGCTTGTTGAGTATACGGCTTTTATGCAGCCACAAATGCATTCTGTACGTGTTATACATAATTAGTGGCTCCATCATATTGTGTTTAGCTGGCTTACAAGCAGCTGCGAATGATGGAAAAATATGGAAATGGATACACAAGAAGTGATTATGTTAATAGTGTTATTCAGTAGGATGAGGGATGTGGCCTTCGCCGAGTTTATAAATGGAAATGTTTTAATGTCGGAGTGGATCATCGTGTTTCTCTCCACACCAATGTAAATTCCCCACTCAAAAGAGGAACTGAAAGATTTCATTTGAATTCAATTGGGTTTAAAAAAAGGTAAGCGGGCTTTAAAGCCCTGCTGTCGTTTCTTGTTTGAAAGGCAGGCTATCCCGAGTTAATATTCTCAGTGAGAATGTACAGCTTCTCTGAATGTCTACAAATATCAATGCTATTAATGGACAATAAAATGTTTTATCTTTTGAAGATTTCCACCGATTTCTATGGCCAGTATTTCAATTTTCAATGTCGTTTTCAATAAATACATAATAAAGTGATACATTTTCCAGGAGGGATTCAATCTTCCAGCCATAACTGTATTCCACATCTCTGGTACTCAAACCAAACAATGAACCGCCCACCATCGGAAAAAAAACCCAAACCAAAATACCTTCAGCTGTTGTCTTTGCGCGTCAGAAGGCACAAGAGCAAACAAAACAATAGGTTTTCAAAATTGTTGCCTCTCTCTGATTGTTTTAATATCAGGTGGTTTGGAATTTTATTTGAATATGGGAGAAAAAAAAATCCTATTTCGTGAGACAAGTGATTTTTCTCTCTGTGTGATCTCGCGAAGCAATTATTTGAAGCATTGCACATCTGATGAGAGTCGACATCCAGGAATTCTAGAGAAGAAACAGTCTGATTTTATGGCCCTTTTCACAAAGCATATTTACTGCAAGTGCAGACAAGTCTGCCTCCTTGGACAGACAGGAATGCGTTTGACGGACAGCAGGGACGAGGGGTCAGGGGAAAACTGAGAGTGGGTCGGGAACCAAATTAAACCTGAGGGGGACGCGGGGAGCCCTTCTTACGCGGTGATGGATGGGACCAGGGGGGTCGGCACGCCGAATAGATTGAGCTGGGAGCGGTGGCAAGCGTGCTGCAGGGGACGCAGTTCCTCCAGGCGGGGGCGAAACTGCAGAACTCGACAGCCTTCTCATTTTGTGACTCTGCAGAGAGAAGGAGATCTAGTCACAACTAAATCAGGAATGGGTACATTATATATATATGCCATTTAGCAGAACCAAACATAGTGCCAAACGTTGAGGCCCAGAAGTTCAATCTTGGTCTCTTCTCTTGGCCAAGTGCCCTCACATGGTGGCCTATCTTACAAGTTGCCCTTCTCACAGGAATCCTCAGTTCTGGTATATTATTATATTATTACATGGATGCAGCCTGTTCAAGGCAAATTCACAGGTGTGCCATATTCTCCCCATTTCTTTATGATTGACTTAACAGTGCTCTGGGGGATATCTTTGAAATCTTCTTATATCCTTCCTGTGATTGTTCTTGGATATGCTTTGGAATATTCTTTGGTCTTCATGATAAAGTTCTTGTTGGAATTGAACTAACCAAACTGTGGGACCTCTCACAGACAGGTGTATTTTATTTTAAATCATTTGAAACACCTTCATTGTACACAGGTGGACCCTAATAAAATAGTCGTCCGTACGACTAAAAAATAGCCCCCCCCCCGATGACTGCAAATGGAGGGAGGATTACGCACACACAGAATGAAGCCACTACCAGAAGCATACAGGTTACTAAGTGCTCATAAATGTCGCCAGACGTGCACATATGGTATTAATCGCAGCGGGGAACCTCAAGGGGCAGGTAAGCTAATACAGTGCAGATGGTTTTTGAACTCGGATGCCATTAGGGGGGACTGCACTGGTTGGCCTAGGCAATGCCCAGCTGTGAATCATTTTAATGAGGAGATATTTGCTTTTACTGCAGGGATTTCGTCATCCATGATCAATGTGTGTTGCTTGTACCACACAGTGCATGAAATACTTTTTTACTGGTGACAAAAATATTAAATGGAAATGAATTTGAACACATTTTTTAAAAACATTTTCTTGATGACTCATGCATGATCAATGTCATAATGTATAGTTATATATTATATCATTATGCTGTTAGGAACTGGTAGGTACATATACACTTACTTCTATTTTAGCAAACAACATAATAGCAGTGACATCACTGGGGGCAGTCCCTTCCCAGAGGATAAAAAAAAATATTTATCCTGTTTTTCTCCCAATTTGGTAGCCAATTACACCCGCTATTTTCAGGTCAATCCCTCCCTCATAGTTCGCTGCTGTAGCCCTGTGACCAGCAGTGACAAAGGCAAAGTATTGTCTCCTCCGAGACGGCACTTGCCAAGCTGACGACCCGTAACTCCGGCACCCCAGAGCCACTCCTGTGCGCAGCGAACGTCTTGTCAGCTTCCCCCCTCCCCTCGCTGGGGCGGACAGCCTGCCCCCGGTGGCACTCCCGGCCAGAGCCGACTCTGGCACGGCTGGGGAATCGAACCCCAGTCGCCATGGCCAGCGCAGGGCGTTGTAACCACTAGACCATGCGGGAGGCTGTCATCAATGCTGCCTCTCCTCCTTCTCCCTGGTGGATGCTCTCCAAGTCGCCGAGTTGACCACCAAGGCTAAGGCCTCCACCTGTTCTCTGGACCCCATGCCCACAGCTCTCGTCAAGGCCTGCCTACCGACCCTCTGCCCCCTCATGGTGGACATCATCAACTCCTCACTACAATCTGGCACAGTCCCCACCAGCTTCAAAACGGCCTCAGTTACCCCTATCCTCAAAAAGCCTGGTTTGGACCCTGATGACCTCAACAACTACCGGCCAATCTCCAACCTTCCTTTCCTCAGCAAAATCCTGGAAAGAGCAGTTGCCGCCCAACTCCATCAGCATATGTCCAACCATGAGCTCTATGAGACCCTCCAATCTGGCTTCAGAACACACCACAGCACGGAGACCGCCCTCATTAAGATCACCAACGATCTCCTCATTGCTGCTGACTCTGGCCACATCAGTTTACTCATCCTCCTGGACCTCTCAGCAGCCTTTGACACAGTCTCCCACTCTATCCTCCTCAACCGCCTATCCGACCACCTAGGCCTCACCAGTACAGCCCTCTCCTGGTTCCAGTCATATCTCTCCAACAGGAAACAGTTTGTCACCATCAATGGCTCCAGTTCCTCCCGGCCCAAGTCAACCATGGTGTTCCTCAAGGCTCGGTGCTTGGACCCCTCCTCTTCACCATTTACATGCTCCCCTCGGTCAGATCATCCGCCACCATGGTCTCAACTTCCACTGCTACGCTGATGACACTCAACTGTATCTCAGCACTTCATCATCCACTCAGCTCCCCACAGTCTCTTATCAACTGCCTACATGAAATAAAAATATGGATGTCATCCAACCTACTCAAACTCAACAGCAAAAAACGGAGCTCATGGTTGTGGCACCCAAGGCACTGCTCCGGAAGGTTGAGATTTCCTTCTCGAGGTTGACGGCTGCTCCATCTCACCATCTCCCGAAGTCCTCAACCTGGGTGTCATTCTGGACTCCACCCTCTCTTTTCAGTCACACATCAAATCCATGACCAAATCTGCCTTCTTCCACCTTAAGAACATCTCCAGACTCCGGCCGTCACTCTCAGACTCCGTCACGGAGACCCTCATCCATGCCTTCATTACCTCCCGTCTGGACTATTGCAATGGAGTCCTGTTCGGGGTACCCAGCAAAGCCCTGGACAGGCTCCAGTACGTGCAGAACTCAGCTGCCCGGGTTCTCACCCGCACCAAGCCCTGGCAGCACATCACCCCCACTCTCATCCGACTCCACTGGCTTCCAGTCAAGTCTCGCATTTCATACAAACTCCTCCTCCTCACCTACAAATCCCTCCATGGCCTCGCCCCCAGTACCTGTCTGACCTTCTCCACCATCAAACTCCTTCTCGGAGATTGCGGTCCTCGGACACGGGTCTGCTTTCCACCCCCGCACCAGACCCGAACCTTTGGGGACAGAGCCTACAGTGTGGCAGCACCCACCCTCTGGAACTCTCTCCCCATAGAGATTCGCCAAGCCCCAACCCTGGACAGTTTCAAAGCCGCCCTCAAAACTCATCTGTTTTCTAAAACCTTTGTTTAGTTTCTGTGGTTCCTGTGTTGTCTCCGTTCTGTTGTGCTTGTATCTGCTTAAATGTATGTTTTATGTAACTTTTATCTACTCCTCCCACTGTACTGCGACCTTGGGTTTCTTGAAAGGCGCATAACAAATAAAATGTATTATTATTATTATTATTAGAGGATTTTTAACAGTGATATTCATTGTATGTGTTACACTATCTAGACCTCCAGTTTCTGCAAAATAGCAAATGCAGGCAGGTGTACAGAAGTGCTGTATGTGTTGTAGTGGCTTATTTTAATCAATAAGTTCTCCAAAATACAAAATAAAGTCTTCAATCAGTCATTTTATAACAAAAAGAATCTTGTCAAAAAATAGGGATGGCCATTTTGACACCGAAGCTCGAAACTGTATTGATTGCTTCGGCACTTGCAGATTCGATACCGTGTTCCGAGCAGCGTTTCAAAACGGTAGAGTCACGTGATCGATGTGGCGGCACGGTGGTGCAGTGGATAGCACTGTCGCCTCACAGCAAGATCCAGGCCGGGGGCCTTTCTGGGTGGAGTTTGCATGTTCTCCCGTGTCGCGTGGGTTTCCTCCGGGTACTCCGGTTTCTCCCACAGTCCAAAGACATGCACGTTAGCCTAATTGGAGAGTCTAAAAAGTGTGTGAGTGAATGGTGTATGTAGTGCCCTGCGATGGATTGGCGACCTGTCCAGGGTGTATTCCTGCCTCTCGCCCCTATGCATGCTGGGATAGGCTCCAGCCCCCCCTCAACCCTGACCAGGAATAAGCGGCTGAAGATGAGATGAGATGAGATGAGATGAGACGTGATCGATGTGTCAAACGTCAAAGGTTTTTAAAAAGGGAGCGAAAGCTCAAAATCATTGAATGCAGGGTGCGAGTTTGTGGAGTTTGTTGAGTTGTCATTTGTGAGATTGCTGAGAGAGACCGAGAGATATTTGCAAGGATTACTGAGATATTTTAGTTTATTTGAGAGTATTTGATAATGAATTAGCTGTAGAGGAGAAATTGTGAGATAGATATATTAGTTAGTTAGATAGATAGATAGATAGATAGATAGATAGATAGATTAGATATATTAGATAGACAGACATAGAGTAGATTATGGAGGGTAGAGGCATCAAGAGACCAAATAAAAATCTTAATATAAAAGTTTCTGAATATAAACTGTATACACATTTGTACCCTATTCACTTAAGATATTGAACCAGCAAGAGAGTCAACGGTAAATGAGTAAAGGGCAACCACAAGAGCCACCTTGTAATGGATTTGTGCAATAAGACCTAGTGCTGGGACTTGCAATATACATACTGTATAGATGTGTTGTTTGCTCTGTCTTTCGTCTTATACATTGTGGTGTATGGGAAGCTTTTAGATTCAAAACGAATGTTCTGCACGAGCAGACAATAAAGTATTATCTCATCAACACAATTTCAAGTTTTTGGCTAACGTTATGCAACATCTCTGTCACCAACACACTTATAATTAATGGCTGCAATGACAGCTTCTGCCAGTAGAGGCCAATGTTGACTTGCAGTGTTCCGGAAACGTTTAGAAACATTTAGAAACAACTGTTTTAAATGTCTCGAGTTGTCTCAAAGTTTTGAGCTTGCGATCCCTATCAAAAGCCAACCATAACGTAAAAATGGGCACGGTGCCTGTCACATGGCTTGCTGCCCTCCAACCTCTCCTCAATGCGGCACAGTCAGTTTTTGTATCCCGTCCACAATTGGAGTCATCAGCCTGCAGTCCCAATGGCTTCATTAAATGCAGCTGGTGGCCAGGTGTGGGACTACAGGCTGATGGGAGTTGTAGTTTCTACAGCACTTGTAAAGGGCAGCCATTTCCCTCGGCTGCCTCTTGTGATGTCACAGTGTCAACATATTAATGTTGACAATTGAGGTATATGTATAGCTTACTTTAGCCCAAAAGAATGGCAGACACAATTGGAGACTGTTAAAAAAACACTTCAGCGCTAATGTTCCTGTCCTTCAAAGGCACCACAATGCTATTCTCTTTGGAGTAACATTGATTATTATAACTTATTTGCTCACATAGCAAGTGTAGCGGATGGGCTCTGGTACGTGAGCACCCGCTGCAGAGTGACGTGGATAAGAGTGCGATTAGTTCCCGGAGTTAGGGACTTGAGTCTTTAGCTCGGTGAGATCCCTCAGTTCGAAACTCGCTGCGGGCAGAACCAACACCGTCACACAAACACTAAACATTGCCAGCTCAAGAGTGCTGCAGTAGAGCCATGACTGGGATATTGAACTGCTACAGTAGTTACCAGAACAGTCCCCTACCCAATTTATTAGTAGAAACAGCGCAGTAACCATTTGGATGGTGAAATATGGGTTGTGGAGGGAGAGAGCATCATTTTGAAATTAATTTGCAGAGGAAACAGATTAAAGATTTTTGAGGACTTTTCCAATAGTGCACTGGCCAAACCCATGGGCAGACATGACAGACAGATATTAATATTAATAAGTTGTTGAGGGGGGGGCATGTAATGCCTACTTGTTCAACACTATACCAACCTGCTTACTCCATAAAAATAAAAAAATTACTAACCTTTTCCTTCCCAGTGTTACAGGTATGGTATGCAGCTGCCTGCAATGATGTCTATCGCTGTATTACTGCGCTGATCTCTTGCGCGAACTATGATTGTCCCTACCATGTATTAATGCACATCTTGTAAGTCGCTCTGGATAAGAGCGTCTGCTAAATGCTTAAAATGTCCCAATATATATACCAAAATATAATATACCATATTATTTTAAGAGCACCACAATATAAAAAAAAAGCCTGTCACTAACCTGACTGTTCATAATTTTTTCATTTAGTATTCTTGAAATATTTCTGCTGCTTTGTCTCGCCTTGGGAAGACAGAAGTACTGAGACACTGCAAAGAGGAATGCGAGTGGTCTTGTAACATAATCTTGAATTCTGTTTCATGTCATTCGTTCCCTACAGCCCCTCCCACCTTCACGGACACACCTGCGCAGTACGTGGAGGCGAAGGAAGGGGGCAGCATCACCCTGAGCTGCACCGCCTTCGGGAACCCTAAGCCTGTGGTCAGCTGGATCAGGGAAGGAGAGAGGCTGGTGGACAGTGAGAAATACAAGGTAGGGCTCTGCTCGTTTGCTTCCCCTGACCATGGCCTTTGCGGATGGGCGTGACTTACTGGCCAGGTCATTTCTACCCCACTTCCTGTATGGGTTCTGAACAGGAATTGAGGTGAGGTTTTACTTGCTCAAGTCTAGCGTAAGACTGTATGTTTGTGGTCTTTGGGATTGCAGATGGTATGTCTTTTTTTTTCAGTTTTGAGTTTTGAAATACAAGGGATAATTAAAAACAAAAATACATTATTTTAATTATTTAAAAGCAAGCATAATTTAATTATTGATGGAGTTTGTATATACCAACATCATATTATACAGATATCCCCCATGACGGCTTAGTCTTCTGATGTAATGGACTTGATTTGTAGGTTTTTATTTTTATTTTGGGAAGAATTGCAGTTGGAGTCAGTTGTCTAGCTGCAACACTGGACTGTTGCACATGCGTCCATCAGGTTTCTCACAGACAGTTCTTAAGTTCAGCTACAGTCACAAAGCTTTCTTCTTTGATGCACATGCTTTCAAATTCTGTCTCCTGCACAGACCTTTTGTAAATGTATACAGGTAACAGCCAAAATAAAGCCAATGTATGGTTCTGTGTGTCTCAGTAGGTAGAGCATGGTTCTGTGTGGCTCAGTAGGTAGAGCGTGGTTCAGTGTGTCTCAGTAGGTAGAGCATGGTTCTGTGTGGCTCAGTAGGTAGAGTGTGGGTCTGTGTGGCTCAGTAGGTAGAGTGTGGTTCTGTGTGGCTCAGTAGGTAGAGTGTGGTTCTGTGTGGCTCAGGAGGTAGAGCGTGGTTCTGTGTGGCTCAGTAGGTAGAGTGTGGTTCTGTGTGGCTCAGTAGGTAGAGTGTGGTTCTGTGTGTCTCAGTAGGTAGAGCGTGGTTCTGTGTGGCTCAGTAGGTAGAGTGTGGTTCTGTGTAGCTCAGTAGGTAGAGCGTGGTTCTGTGGCTCAGTAGGTAGAGTGTGGTTCTAGAGCATGGTTCTGTGTGTGGCTCAGTAGGTAGAGCGTGGTTCTGTGTGGCTCAGTAGGTAGAGTGTGGTTCTGTGTGGCTCAGTAGGTAGAGTGTGGTTCTGTGTAGCTCAGTAGGTACAGCATGGCGCTAATAAAGCTTAGGTTGTGGGTTCAATTCCCACTGGGACCACATATACTGAAAAATGTATGCATTCACTACTGTAAGTTGCTTTGGATAAAAGCGTCTGCCTAATGGCATATATATATATTATATTATTATTATTACGTTTGAGTAGGTGAGGGATCATTTAAACGGGTTTAATACCGCGAGTGTCCATCAGGGGGTACCATGGCCGGTGCTGGAATATAGGCCTGGGGGCTGCTTTACTGTCCCCTGGGTTACCAAAGTGTTGTTCTTATTTGGGCAGTTACCTGTATGTTGTCTTTGCTATAAAAAAATAAAATAAAACCCCTTTCATTATGACTGTGATGAAGGATCAGAATGAAACGAGCCCGAAGTTAGAGATGCAATTCAAGCATTTGAATCAAATCCACAAGGCTGACCCCAAAACTTGTCACAATTATACATTACCCCACCTCGTTACACATCTCAGCCAATGGTAATGCACACTATTGACTGAGATGCATATGAATATGTACGAATGCCTGCATGTTACGTAATATTATGTCACGCAATGCAGTATTTCACCATGTAATAGAAACTAAAAAAAAAGAAGAAGAAGAAAAAACACTTTAGACGACACGGTAGCTTGTTTAAAAAGTCCCCGAGCTCTCCTGCATCTGAACACTTACTCTGAGTACTTTCACACTCTATAAGTCTGACAGATGAAAATACTACACATTTGTGATATTGACTTTTGGAGAAACGAGCGAGGCGTGGGCTTGCACTCAGTCTTCCTCTCTTTTCCTCCTCCTCCCCAATGAGACGGCGAGGGGCGGAGTAGAGAAACGCTTTGCTCTCTGTCGCGCGGTTCTAGGTGCATCAGTCTGGGCTTCAGAGAGGATCCTTCCTCGCTCAGTGCACCTGAGGGATGTGTCAGAGAAGAGCTAGCGAGGCACGTTTAGCTTCCCCACCCCCCCCCCAACCCGCCCTCGTCTCCGCCGTTTCGCGTATCGTCTCAGTCTGCTGCCACATCGTTCAGAAAGCCTTTGAACCGTGCAGGATCCAACCCCCTCTCTCCCGGTCTTCCCCCGCCCCCCGCATGTTCTCCCCAGTTCAATCCCCAGAGGCGCGCTGGCGGCTACGCGTAACATTTGTATGCGGGGGGGGGGCGGTGAGTGACATTTCCCCGGTTCCTGCTGCCACTCGCACGCCGTGATGCGCGAGGAACAGGAAGTGACAGCCCATCGCGGTAATTCCCCACCCCCCCCCCCCACGCTCCCGGCCTGTTCCACCGCCCGTTTCTGCGGCAACCCGTCAGAAGGTCGAAGCCGCAACACCCTCGGATTTAACCGCCCTGCCGCGGTGAATAACCGCTGTGTGGCATCACGCCTAATTGAGCCCCGCCTACAGCGCTGCCGCATAAACCCGCGCGCGAATGGGAACATTGCGCTTAATGTGAGCGTCGGCTGTGAGCTAAGCACACAAGCATCAAGAGATGATTTTGCAACGACTCGACTGTGTCTAAATGTGCAGGTGTCTTATAATGTAACATACAGGCGCATGATTACCACACGGTCTCTGGGTTTGAATGTGAATAAGAAATTGTTCACTAACAAAACTGATATTTTAATGATAGATTTAAAGCTTGTGTGCCGTAGGCCATTTCACTGGGTTTCTGTTTTTGGTTAAATTATGGTGCCATTCAGTGGTGATTTTAGACCCTATTTAGGGGGGCTTTAACCCCCCTGTCTTTCATCTCAGCCCCCCTGAAAATGTTTAGTCATTCTTTTCTAAAAAGCATTTTTACTTAATATCTATTAAAAAAAATACCACAAAAGTGGTATTTCAATTTTGAGAGCGACCATCATTGTGGTGTTTTTGTGTTGGGGAATGTAGCAGTAAATTAATTAAAAATGTAGGATTGTGCTTTGCATGTGTACATCTCACATTCTCATTGGGGACTGAGCCCCCCCCTAAAGGTCAAATCCTAGAATCACCTCTGGGGTCATTATATTCTGTTTCGCTGTTTCTCTCAAGACGATTGCAGAAATGCATTTCCCATAATAGAATAAAAACCTATGTTTGATTTATTTCCGTCAGAAGTGTATGATTGGCATTGGCAGACCTTTATGGGCAACACTGATTGGTTAGCAGTTGTCAAGTCCTGCAATGTTCACATGAAGGGCGGGGACACCAGCAGCACTTGAGCAATTATACAAATTGGACAGTTGATTGCGTCCACAATCCACAGCCGGTTCTGAGTAAAAATAGAATCAGTGTCAGAAAGCAACCTGCTCAAATCTGTTATGGCGCTTTGCCTCTCTCTCCCCCTTTCTGTACGGTTCTCACGCGGTCGTCTGTTCACCCTTGATCAAGATGTGCCCGTAGCCGATTCCGTGTTCAGACTGAGATTGCATTTATCCTATTTCTCGCACTCGTTATTGCGCGCAAAAATGTCTCTGAGAGAACCATCAAAAATTGTAACTGGCTACCCCTGTTTTATGCCATTATAAATATGCCGATTGCTCTCATAACTTCTAAATGACTGTAATCAATGTGCCATATGCACTTATGGCAATAACCTGTGAGCAGGTGCAGCGAGGGAGCAGTTCACCCGTTCCTTTGATCCCTTTTTTTTTTTAAATGAAGGAAAGCTTAATTAATTCATGAAAGCTCTATTAATGTGATTAATTGCAGGGACGTCACGATCCATCATGTCTTTTTCCTAATGCTGCACTTATAATGCTGCTGAAAGAAATGGAACCTGGATGTTGTTAATGCGAAAACCACTCCACATAAATTATCGGCTGTTAATGAGAATGGGAGGGCCCACTAATTCTGTTATCGGCGGGAGAGTGAGCCGCTTAGCTACCGTTGTGTGTGGTGAGAAATCACTCCTTGCACCACATTGTGTTCTGTGTGTCTCAGTAAGTAGAGCGTGGTTCTGTGTGGCTCAGTAGGTAGAGCGTGGTTCTGTGTGGCTCAGTAGGTAGAGTGTGGTTCTGTGTGTCTCAGTAGGTAGAGCGTGGTTCTGTGTGTCTCAGTAGGTAGAGCATAGTTCTGTGTGGCTCAGTAGGTAGAGCATGGTTCTGTGTGGATCAGTAGGTAGAGCGTGGTTCTGTGTGTCACAGTAGGTAGAGCGTGGTTCTGTGTGGCTCAGAAGGTAGAGCGTGGTGTTGTGTGACTCAGTAGGTAGAGCGTGGTTCTGTGTGGCTCAGTAGGTAGAGCGTGGTTCTGTGTGGCTCAGTAGGTAGAGCGTGGTTCTGTGTGGCTCAGTAGGTAGAGTGTGGTTCTGTGTGGCTCAGTAGGTAGAGCGTGGTTCTGTGTGGCTCAGTAGGTAGAGCGTGGTTCTGTGTGGCTCAGTAGGTAGAGCGTGGTTCTGTGTGGCTCAGTAGGTAGAGCGTGGTTCTGTGTGTCTCAGTAGGTAGAGCGTGGTTCTGTGTGGCTCAGTAGGTAGAGCGTGGTTCTGTGTGACTCAGTAGGTAGAGCGTGGTTATGTGTGGCTCAGTAGGTAGAGCGTGGTTCTGTGTGGCTCAGTAGGTAGAGCGTGGTTCTGTGTGACTCAGTAGGTAGAGCGTGGTTCTGTGTGACTCAGTTGGTAGAGCGTGGTTCTGTGTGGCTCAGTAGGTAGAGCGTGGTTCTGTGTGGCTCAGTAGGTAGAGCGTGGTTCTGTGTGTCTCAGTAGGTAGAGCGTGGTTCTGTGTGTCTCAGTAGGTAGAGCGTGGTTCTGTGTGGCTCAGTAGGTAGAGTGTGGTTCTGTGTGGCTCAGCTGGTAAAGCACAGCGTTGGTAACACTTAGGTTGTGGGTTCAATTGCCACTGGGACCACATATACTGGAAAATGTATGTATCCACTACTGTAAGTCGCTTTGGATAAAAGTGTCTGCTAAATAGCATATATTATTATTATTATCATTAGTCTTCTATTGTGCAGTGGTCTCAGCTCAACTTAATTCATTTTGCTACAATATAGCCTGGGAACAAAATAATAAACCCAAGAAATGCCTATTTCATAATTGTAGACTATTTGCTAATTGCATCGCAAATCTAATAATCTTCACAAACAAGAACACCCGTTTAATAATAAAAAATAAATAATACTAAATAAATAATAACAATAATAATAATAAATCTAATTCAATTATGAATATATCAAAGCCTTGTTTTTGGGCATCATACTATTAACAAGATCGTTCAAAAAACATTAAACAATTCACATTATGATAGTTATTGAATTAAAAAACATTAAAACGTGTACTACAGACTTGCAAACAAAGCATAAACAACAATGAATTGGATGTAGAAAACAAAAGGATGTAAATGTTTATGCATCAATATTTTCACATGATGGCACATATTTAAATAGGAAATAAAACAGTGTTTTTGTGTCACTGCTGTTGTAGCTTTTATCACGGCAATGATGTTGGACCCATTCATTATTCATCCATCAAAACCATCCCTTTTTATCACTATCTTACATAATATGCATGAATATTTGAATTATTTATTAGTGAAATCCCTTCCTCTCTGTCCTTAGCTTACATAATTTGCCTGGATATATGAATTATTTACCAGGGCAAGGTCCTCCCTCTCTTTATCCCTGGCTGGCATAAAGTATATGAATATATATTTAATGCCTCTGTTTTTCTGTCTTGTAAATAACTCACTACCCTACAGATCCCTCAACCATAGATGCCTCAGGTATTTTTTTTTACTAGTGCCAGTGATTACTGGTGGCACTTGCAAGAGAAAGACAAAGTATGATAAATCTTTACCCTGGAACATTTCAATATGTCTTCTGATCCAGTGGCTGGGTGCCAATCTGCAGGAGTAAAAACACTAAAACGTTTTCATTTCAATAGCACAACAGCATTACAGTAATGCTGCATCACTGCTTCCCCACACCATGGCCCACTGTCAGGAAATAAAGGTCTTTTCAGAGGAAAACCGTCAATTCCCTGGATTCAGTCCCTTTTACATGAAACTGTACAGTGACTGTGAGCAAGTGTGTTTTCATCTGTCTGTGGATGAATCCATTAACATCATGGCTCCAAACCAGCGCTCAGTTTGAGACGTCTGCTCTAGCAGCCATTCACTTTCCCCCACATGTCTAAATTATACATTTCAATGCTGACTCCTTTCAACTCCTTTGCAGTGGTGTCTGGGATAAGACCAATGACTGGGTTTACTGTCATCACTTTTACTTCCTGCTTTAGCCATCCTCTCAATGATCCACCCACTAGCTAAGGATTATTTCATTTCATCATTATTATTACTACTAATTATTATGTCATTTATGATAAATAAGTCTATTTCATGTTATAAATAAATCAATTTAACATTTACATCTGTGTCAAATAAATAACAAAAATAGAATAAAAATGAATGAAGGAAATGATATTAACATTAACTAAAATTGCACAATAAAACACAAAACAATTCAATAGATGAGACCAGCGCAAAAATGAGAAGGTTCAAAGAGTATCTATAAGTTAAGGGTTTGTCAAAAGCCAGGTTAAACAGTCAAGACAATGAGAGATTCAAAATCCTCAATGGATTTATGGATGAATTCCAGAGTTTAAGAGCTACAGACTCTGTCCCCAGAGCTGTGGTCCTCCTTCTCAAACTGATAATGAGATGGTGAGCATTCTTGCCACTCATGTTGATATGGTATATACGGGTGCTGCACGTCAGAAGGGGAGGACACAGCAAGGCAATTAAGTGATTTGTCCACGAGGAGCAATGCTTCATATTGAATCATGGAGGCATGTGAGAGAAGCCTTTTGTACAGTGACAAATAAATGTCAAAAATTACTTCTTGCTTGTGATCGTGAACGAGGGGTTCTGATAGAGCAGGTCCGGTCCTGGCTCGATTCACTAATTAGTTGTATACACTAACACCAGTTCACTTATTGAGTAACCCATGGTAAAGCGTTTCCTATAGGGGCACACAAACAGCTGGTATTCATGAGCTTATCATTAAAAGTAGCCCAAATGTCAGTTTACAGAAATGATTGGGCTAATTAAATCATTAAGAGCAGAGGTCAGCATGAAATCCTGGAACAAATACGGCCCTTCTTCACCCCTAAAATGGAGTGACAAGAAAAATATGTAATTCCAAAATTTTTATCCACCGGTGAGATGAATGCAAAGCCATCAATCTCAACACGAAATATCCCCCAAAATATGCTAAACTGGCTAACACCCAGTCACCATGACCTCTGAAATGTCCATTTAGGGATGATAACTGGAATATTTTCAGTAAGATGCGGTAAGTTGAGTGACACATAGCTAGAGCAATCTTTGCTGCCGTATTTCGCGCTAACAGAAGGCATTAAGTGACTGACATGTTGCTGCCTGCAGCCTGCATCGCTTCTGGCTGGAGTTCAAGAAAAAGCTGAGAATAAACCAACCTGCTGACCTGCAACATGCTCTTCTGTCTCTGATAAATAAATAAAATACAGTGCGAAACATTGCAGTTCAAAAAGCCGTCAAAATCTGCTCTCAGATCGAGCAGAGTGAGGATGTTAAGAGCTCCTGAGTTAGCAGAAACGATGAGGTCGTGAACCAACTTTAACCAAAGCAGCTATTGGGGGACTGTGCTTACAGCATATTCCCCACTGACGTGGCTGAAACAAGGCGTTGCATAAAGCGATCAATCTGAAATGCAGAAAATGATTCTGATGTCTTGGATTTCTGAAGCAGGGAAGGTTCACTATGGGCTGGTAGTCATTGACAACGCTTGTATGGAGACCTGGCTTTGCTGAATGTCAGAGTACTCTCTGGAGAGAAGGGAAGGTGACTAAGTTCTGGTTACATATTATCTGGTGGATCATTCTGCTAAAACACTGGATTTTGAGGGAATAAAGAAAGAATGGGTTTTTAAAAGTTGTGGGAAAAAGCACTGCTGGTGTAAGCTGCATCTGCCATGCAGGCTTGTGATTCATGGAGATCAGGTGTATGGGTCAGCAGGTGTATAGGTCAGGTGTTTCCCCTCACCTGGACTTCTGGGAAGTAGAAGGTGAGGCCGGTAAACTGAATTTGAAGTTGAGAAATGATTAAATCTGTAGAGTTTACAGATTAATTAATCCATTAACTGGTTTACTGTGGAGAGCAGAGCATTGAGAGGTGTTGTTTGGGTTATGCTGACGATGTTTGTGAAAGAGGTAGACCTGGCAGTCTTGTGATGCTCCCCAAGCATTGGCAGATTGGGCTCACAGGTGTGATCCTGGACTGCGTGCCCAGATTTTTACGCAGGAATTCAGGGCACTATCCTGCATGTTTCAGCCATAAACCAGGGAAGTGGGAGGAAGAGGGAGAGACTTGTTTAGTTTTCATTGGAGCATATGTGGTTCTGTGTGTCTCAGTAGGTAGAGCGTGGTTCTGTGTGTCTCAGTAGGTAGAGTGTGGTTCTGTGTGGCTCAGTAGGTAGAGCGTGGTTCTGTGTGGCTCAGTAGGTAGAGCGTGGTTCTGTGTGGCTCAGTAGGTAGAGTGTGGTTCTGTGTGGCTCAGTAGGTAGAGCGTGGTTCTGTGTGTCTCAGTAGGTAGAGCATGGCATTGAAAACATTTAGGTTGTGGGTTAATTTCCCACTGGGACCACATATAGTGAAAAGTGTATGCATTCACTACTGTAAGTCGCTTTGGATAAAAGCGTCTGCTAAATGGCATATACTATACTACATATTATATACTAAGCATTAGTGCGTTAGATAATGGCAGGTGAGCCCGACAGGTGATCAGAGGAGAAATTTGTCAACAGCTTTCAGATCGCGTGAATCAATATACGGCACACTTTATTAGGCTCCACTTTAGAATACGCCACAGCCATTGCTACTTATTGCGTACATAATTAAACATACTGTACATTTTTAATAGTTTGCCAACATTAATCAATGTTTGTAAACGTGATAAAGAGTCACACAAGGTTAAAACCAGGGTTAAACATACTCTCATCTCAGCAGTGAATGGACATTTCTCCACAGGAGGCTAGGGTTGACACATTGTAATACTTGATTGATGGTCACAGTAACCTAGCACCTCGTTAGCTCCCCCTGCTGCTCACCTGAGGGAAAGACGGATGTATGGATTCACTATCAGTCACACTACAGTAAGCTTGTGATTGGCCGGGATCGACAGGGTTTGATTGGCTGAGATTTGCATTCACGCATGTAGGTTTTAAGTGGTGCATAATTCACCAAAAAATGTGTCAAAACATTCTAGGCCAGCACATCCCTTTTCCAACAGTCTATCACAGAGCCTCAGACAATGATTGTGAAATATTGTAAAGAAAATAATTATAGTAAAAGGTCACTGCACGGATCCATATATTTGTATGGATACATATGCATGTATGAACCCCCCCACAACCCTGAACTCCCCCTCCCGCCCGCTCCCCCCACACACACACATGCATACACACACACACATATGCACACAAATCCACATAAGCACACACATTCACACATGCCTACAAGCACGGCATAAAAACAATTTCAGCCTTCAAATCGCCTGCAATCTTTATTGCTCCGGTATTTAAATTAAACTTTGCAGTGAATTTAAAAATAAATATACCATCAACTGATACAATCTGAAGAATATATTTTTTTTTTAAAGTCTGCTGACTCCTTTCATTCCTGCAAAAAGCAGATTGATATTTCCCCCCTTCAATCATATTTCAGCGAGAAGGAACAGCACGGATTATAATTCATCAATACGCCACAAGTCTGTCAACGGAGCGCCATTGATTTGATCCTCCTGGATGATATTACCTGTCACCCCCCCTGTCCGCAGGTAAGCGATGGAAGCGTGACGGTTCGGTCGATTCACCGGGAGGACAGAGGGGCCTACACGTGCCGCGCCCACAGCGTCCAGGGGGAGGCCATCCACACAACACGCCTGCTCGTTCAAGGTACCTCTCGACCCTCGCTCACAGCGCCTGGCCCGCTGTGAAAACATTCCCAGTGCCGTCACGAATTTACATTCCCGCACCCTGCCGCCTATTTTAAATGATGCCCGCTCCAATTAAACATCCTGCTCTGCTGCTTTCCTGATCTGCTCCTCATTTACATTCCTGCCCACAGCCCTGTTGCATATACTATATGTCAGCAACTAAGTGACATCTATATTGAGCGGTTTCAAGGAGAAGGAGTTGGAGCACGAAGGAAGGATGACAGGAATGTCTCCCAGGGAAAGGGGTGGGTATCGAGGAAGGATTAAGCCCAGTTTAGCCCATTTTTGATATAAAGAGATAAAGAGACGTTAAAACCTAACTGGAAGGAACAACACTAATGGAAATGTTACAGTATGATGAGAGCCTATATTTCCAAAATGGAGGCCTGGGGGAAAGCTCAGAAAGTGGTAAATGCTCTGCAGCAGGGTGTTGTCTAAGCCTTGCCTCATTCCAGTTCTAATATATATATTATTATTTTTTTCAGACCAATTACAAATAAGATGCTGACTTAATACACTGGCTACATTTTACATTTTACATTTTAAGCATTTAGCAGACGCTCTTATCCAGAGCGACTTACAAGATGTGCATTAATAAATGGTAAGATCAATCATAGTTAGCGCACGAGATCAGTGCAGTAATACAGTGATAGACATCATTGCAAGCATCTGCGTACCATACCTGTAACACCGGGAAGGAAATAGGAGGCTATAGGAGCAGCCACTCTCACAATCACCTGTGGGTGGCAGATAAAGCAACAAAATGAATGAGAAAAAATGTACTTCCTGCTTCCTGTTCACTCCATTTCAGCAGAATTGATTAATCGGTTCTTGAGTCAGTGGAGGGGTGGGGGGGGGGGGGAAGGAGGGAGTGCCTGCAGTCGTGACCCCCTGGCCCCCAAACCCCACACCCTCCCGGGCCTGCCATTATTGTAGATTCCAGCTCGAGTGGATCAGGCTCTTCCTCAGATAAAGAGCTCAGATCAGATAGGGGGGCTTGTAGTCGATATCTTTCTCCCTCCTGCAGAGGAGGGCCGGCGTGTGTGTGTGTGTGTGTGTGTGTGTGTGTGTGTGTGTGTGTGTGTGTGTGTGTGTGTGTGTGTGTGTGTGTGTGTGTGTGTGTGTGTGTGTGTGTGTGTGTGTGTGTGTGTGTGTGAATGCACTACGGATGAAATGAGCTGACGGGATACATTTTTTATTTATTTATTTTCTTACCTAACAGCTGTGGAGATCAGACACTGGTAGCCCCCACTCCCGCCCCCCCCCTCC
Source organism: Aldrovandia affinis (assembly GCA_029706075.1). Lineage (NCBI taxonomy): Eukaryota > Metazoa > Chordata > Actinopteri > Notacanthiformes > Halosauridae > Aldrovandia > Aldrovandia affinis. The sequence continues at coordinate 95,803 of JAINUG010000160.1, forward strand.
TCTACCCCATCTGTCTGGCCCCCCCACTCTCTCTCTCCCTTTCTCCCTCTCTCTGTCAGCTCTCTCTCTCTCTGTCTGTCTCTCTCTGTCTCTCTCTGTCTCTCTCTCTCTCTCTCTGTCTCTCTGTCTCTCTGTCTCTCTCTCTCTCTCTCTGTATCGCTCTCTGTCTCTCTGTCTCTCTCTCTGTCTCTCTCTCTCTCTGTCTCTCTCTCTCTCTCTCTCTCTCTCTCTCTCTCTCTCTCTCTTTGTCTCTCTCTCTCTCTCTCTCTCTCTCTCTCTCTCTCTCTCTCTGTAAGCTCTCTCCTCAGTATTCCGTCTAAGGCGTCAGCAACCCTCCATCCGCACACTTCTCTCACTCCCAGATTGCATATTGAACTGGCATTTCATGCGTTGTTAGTCAAAGGCACGGGGAAGTCAGGCACTTGATTAAAATCTGATCCCCCATCTCGCCCTTTAGCCGGGTCGGGCCAAAGCCAAAAGCCCGTACACCTGCGAAGAAAGAGAAAGAGAGAGAGAGTCCTCTCTCCGCGTCCCAGAGAGACGTGTTTCGGACGCTCTCCGTGACGTTACCTGTGTGTGCGCCTGGGCGGTGCGGCAGGTGTCCTGTCTGTCAGAATGCAGAGTGTGCTTGGTGTGAGCCCAGCCATCTGTCTGGTTCATAACTCATAAATACAGAACAGTCTGCTCAAGAGGTTATGTTGGGGCTGCCTGGAGGCTCATCCTGCTTGGAGGCTGGGTTCCAGTGTATGGATATGCCCTACAGTCTGGTATTGAATCCTGACTGTGCCAGTGCTCACTGCCAGGCAGCCACATAGTGAGCGGTGCGTAGCTAGCGACACAACACCCCGAGGACGGAGGGATGGAGTGAGCAGTGTTTTCCATATTTCATCGCTCAAGCTCCTCTGATCACCAAAGCGCCTTTTTATGCCTTTTTTATGCCTATGTACACTCTCAAAAAAGGAGGTATAATTAGGGTATACTTTTGTTCCTCAGGGTACACATTTCAGTTCATTGCTGTTAGTTGCAGTTCATTGTACCTTCAAAGGTACTCATAACATGCTTTATGATATGATGTTGTACCTTTTCCCAGTGAAAAAGGGTATTGAGGAAAGGTACAGATATGTACCCTGGCAGGGTAACGAATCCTTATTCACACTGGTGGCCATATTGGAATGAAAATGAGGCTTGGACTGCAAGCAACATTCTTTTTCTCACAAGGGTGCAATTATGTTCTTCTGACTAAAGGTACAATTCAGTACCCCTACAGGGGTACTCCCACAGTGACAAGCATTTGTACTTTAACAGGTACAACTTGGTGCCTTTTCTTTTGAGAGTGTAGTGTACTCTGTAGTGTACCGTGAAAATAAGTGCTGCCAGGCTGCAATGTGTTCCTGGGGAAAATATGTGCTCACCTGTGCTCACCTGTGCTCTCCCAAACTGAGGGAGCACGGTGAGATGTGCCAGTCATGATACAGTCGGGAGGGGGGAAAAACGGACACAAAAAAACCTGTGTACGACACATAGTGCCAGTAGTGTCCTATCCGTCAGCGGCCAGCGCTGTCAGTGTGATCTCCGCCATCTGTCTGGTTCACATCAGTCCGTTCGAGAGGCTATGATGATTGACCTCCAGGCAGCTCCAGGCAGCTCCAGGCTGTGTCACTCTTGAGACTCTGGGTTACCTCATTTTTAACTCTTATTTATTTTAATAATATGTCTCTTTCTTTACTTCTTTCTTTCTGTATTTAGCAGGGACTGCAACTTGTTAGTAGCACCAGATTTGGCTGTTCAGCTCATTTTCATCCGCATTCACTGGGAAGAGTCCTGAGACTCCTCGGCATGCCACTTGCCCAAGTCTATAGGGGCTGCTTCTTCCAGGTGTGGGTGACGATACACTCTGCCTGATATGAGTTGGCAGTTTCACACTTTCGCCGGCAAAGTACGAATCCATACTAGCATTATCAAAGAGAAAACGGATGACTGTAGGTAGCTCGTTTCTCATTATTTCGAAAAGCCTTTTGTGAAATTGTGGATGGGACACTTGGAAAATTAGAACATTTCAAGAAGCCGGAGCCCTTTGAAAGCTTAAAATGAAGAGTGCAAATCAAGAAAATTACAGTTTTTTTGTCAAAGACATTCCAGTGAAAATGATGGCTGAGTGTCATGTTTTATACGCTGCCTATCTGTGTGAGGTCTTGGAGATGGCCAGGCATTATAGTAGAGCTAGGATGAGACAAGTGAAGTGATTCAGGTTGATATGACGCTCAAGTAATTAAACTTAATTGAATGGATTCCATCAACGTTTTCAAATAATGGCACCTGTTTTTGTTTTTTGTTTTATTCTTACTGTTCAGTTTACAAAATGTGAGGACATATGTTGATTGAAACCATTGAAACCATATTTTATTCAATTTGTTTTCCAAATCTGTTTCCTTTTCTGCACTGCTGTTATTTTGGGAATTGTATTTCAACTTAAATATGTTTTACATGTATTGTATTCATCTGTGCCAATGCTTGTTTGGTGTCAGCAGTGTTTTGATTACATTAATAATTATGTTCTGGGAGTTGTCTGTTCAAAATCCCAACGGAATCCGTTTTTTTCCTCACAGTAACATGTTTTTAATTGTGGTGTACACATATACTGCGTCTTCGAGGAATGAACTACACGAAGAATATCCCAGAGGGAACTGTGCCATATGTCATATGTGCTGCTATAGCAGGGGTCACCAACCTTTTTGAAACTGAGAGCTACTTCATGGGTACTGAGTCATACGAAGGGCTACCAGTTTGATACACTCTTCTGAAATAACAAATTTGTTCAGTTTGCCTTAAGTTATATATTATTATTAATGATAAATGATACTCATCTATGTGAAGACACTGATCACGTTAATGATTTCTCACAATAATTATCAACAATGACTTAACAAGGTGGGAAACAGATAATATCAATATTCAACACTTTTAGACGCAGCTCACTGGTGAGTTGTGTTATTTTTAGAACAGGCCTGCGGGCAACTCATGTGGTCCTTGGGGGCGACCTGGTGCCCGCGGGCACCGTGTTGGTGACCCCTGTGCTGTAGGCATCAGTATGGGCTACCTGCATATGCGCAGTGTGGCCCTACATGGATAATAAATGCCATGTTACTTGTGTAGCATCATGGTTGTTCTACGCAGGCTAGGATGTCGAACGCCCCACTTCGCGCTCCGGCTCATTCACCGCAGGAAGTTGCTGCTTTAAATTGATTCCGGCAGAAATAGTCTTCAGTCTCTCCAGGACTTATTGATTCTTCATTCTCATCCTTGCTCCCTGACAGAGCGGGGAGGGGGTGGGGGTGGGGGGGAATGAAATGATGAAAATATGTCACCCTACCGTCTTTTTTTATGGACTTATGAAAGTGTGTTTTATTCTGACACTAAACCCTTCATGTCTGTTTTCTTCTTACCAACACCCCTCCCCCCCTTCCAACCACCTTACAGGACCGCCATTTATCGTGTCACCGCCCAAGAACATAACCGTAAACATATCCCAGGATGCTCTCTTCACCTGTCAAGCAGAGGCGTATCCTGGCAACCTGACCTACACCTGGTTCTGGGAGGAAGATAACGTCTACTTTAAGAAGTAAAGTTATGATCCGGGTTCACTGGCGTCCCATTCCTCCTCGCCTCCCTCCGGCTGAGGCATCGTAATGCAGGCGTGGACTCGGTGCTGTGCTTACCGTTCCCTCAGTACATTATCCTTTATTATGATGTGCCATTTCACATTCAGAGAACCATTGATTTCTGTTCTAATTACATCAAGGTGTATTGGATTCATTTGAAAATATGAGGAGTGCTTCTCTGTGGTTATGCTAGGAAGGGTGTTGATTGAAGTTGTTTTCTTGGTATTAATTATTGTTGTTGTTGTTGTTGTTTTAGCAGAGACCACTATCCAGGGTGACTCATAATGCGTGAATGATTGCAGTATGGTAGAAAAGAAAATGAAGCAATTAAATAACATTCAGGAGCATATAAGAATAGCATTGTGGAAAGGAGAAGATAATTGTCATGTAAAGGTAGCCATGGGCAAATTTAGAGTCATTTTATGTACAGGGACAATGAGGGAGATGAAGTAGTAGGTAAATTGCAGATACCATTTAAATATGTGTGTCTTTAGACATCATATTTCTCTGTTTCTCATGTTTCATGTTTCTCTGTCTTTAAACGTGGCCCTGTATCGGCAATATGTTAGCAGACAAAAGCGTACCAATTCTTTCTTTCATATATATATATTTTTTTTTTAAATTTATTTTGTTTGCCATGTAAGGATGCATACCGAAAGTATCATAACTAAACCGGAATAATTTCAGGTTCCTCTTGTCCTTGTTTACACTTGACTACATGAGACAAACAATTACCAAGAAGCATCTACTCTCTATCGGATATCGGCATGCTGTAATGGATTTAGATAACCATCCAATTGATCCCAGCAAATTATAGTCGCTGATCAGGGTAAGGCAGTAGCATATGTTTACTGGCTTGTGTTCTTGTTTTAGTTTTAACAGGTTTCCTGTTTTCCCTGAAAACCAGTCAGTCAGAGCCTTAAATTTGATTTGGATGTTTATTCTATATGTTATATTACATTTACATTTACATTTTAAGCATTTAGCAGACGTTCTTATCCAGAGCGACTTACAAGATGTGCATGAATACATGGTAGGAACAATCATAGTTAGCGCACAAGATCAGTGCAGTAATACAGCAATAGACATCATTGCAGGCGTCTGCGTATCATACCTGTAACACTGGGAAAGACAAGGTTAGTGTGTTTTTTTTTTTTTTTTTAAATAGTGTAGAACAAGTAAACAGTGGTGATGACAGATTGGCTATTATTGGATATTATATTTGCATTTTCCTGTAATTGGTCATGAAAGATCAGAGAATGTCTTTGGAGTGGGAAGGGAGAGTGGTGTGGTGAGGGAGAGGGGGAGGGGGAGGTTAAAAAAGTAGAATATGCAGCTTTGAAGCTTCAAGGGGGGTAAAGTGTATGTTTTTGGAACACTGTTATCTGGTGTGACAGACCGGGAGATGGAGAGTGAAAGTATTGCAGAGCCTGCTCTTCTTCTCTCTCCGAACAGTGAGCAGCAGTGCCTCTGCCTTTGGCACAAGAGCAAACGCACCCCGGGAAAAAAGCCGCATTCACGTCCACGGGTCTGGTGCACCGTGCATTCCGAAAGGGAAGGAGAATAACTCACAAATTCCAACTGTGCCTGATTCCCCTAACGCAGCACAGCTCCAAAAGGTCACAAGCACTGTAGTGTTGCGTCGAAACGAGTTCGCAGAAGCTGAGGGGCTTACACATTTGCCTTTTTTCTTCTTCTAAATTGATTATAGCTCACATTTTCATTCGATCACAAATGTTGTGGAGCTGTATTTAAACATATATAAATAAATAAACAACCTTCTCTTGCACTTCACACATGTGTGTTACAATGGTTTCCCGACATGTCTGAAGTCATGTCTAAGTGGAAAGTGGCCTGCTGGGACTTGCCTCCCCCCTGCTGTTTTCATTAGTTTGGTTATTTGTAAGCTGCATTACAAAAGTTAGAGGTCACTGTGCATCTTGCCTCAGCCAGTGGAATACGTATTAGGTATTAATACGTATTCGATCTGAAAAATGAACTTGATCTCAGTATGTATGAATCTGTGAGTCAGTCTGCTTTTGGTGCAGGTAGAACTCGGTAAAGTAAATTATTAAGAATTGTATAGGATTTTAAATGCCAGGAAAGACTTACTGGTAAGGCATATATTATTGAGATGAATTGTTTTCTACGTTTACACTGCATCGTTTAGCCTCCTCAATTATCCAGAGAAACTTACAGTTAAGTGTATATAATAAGGCTGAATGAACAGTGGTGCAGATGAACATTTTGTTGTTGTATAAAAGTTGTGATTGCTGTATGTTGATAGCACTTTCATTGTTGGCTTGTTTTAAACCATCTTTATTTACATTTACATTTTGTAAATGTAAATGTAAATAAAAACAATGCTACATAGACCTCTTGGCATGTAAAAGTAAAACAAGCCAACAATGAAAGTGCTATAGCAACATACAGCAATCACAAAGTGCACCAGTAATCACAACTGGCTGAGGTTCAATAATCTCCAGCTTGCGCTAATTTGAGATTTATATGTAAATGAGGTTGGATGTGTCGTGTCTTATTTCGTTCAGCTTGAAATAGAGTCAAAACACTGCGCGATGGATGAAAGATATGAGCACATATTAAATCCTGACAATGGCGAGAGCGACAGACTTGAATTTCATCCCAAAAATCACTTCACCCCCATCTATACCTATAAAATGTATCTATCACATTGTTTACACAAGGGAAGGCTGGACCTATCCACCACAAAGTATAAAATGTATCTATCACATTGTTTTATATATATATATATATATATACATACACAAGGGAAGGCCAGACCTATCCACCAGTACTGGCCCTGGTACCCCCAGATGGACACTTGCGGTACTGCATACATTTAAAGAGTCCCTCATTTACTCAAGTGCTGCCTTTATTTTGGCTGCATATGTAATTCGGATCTAGTATGTGACAAAGGTGAAATAAATCTGGTTTTGGGGAGTTCTCACACATATTGCTGTTTCTCATCACATTGAGTGTTAGATAGGTGCATTCATACTTTGGCTGAGAGGCCACTGCCACCTCTGCAGATCGTCCAGGGAATACCATTGAGTCACGTGGGGAAACAAGAAAAACTATTCTGCTGGCTGCTCCACTTCATTTCACAACAAATAGCCGTTGGCCACTGTGGGGGAAGCCACTGAAACTAGCCAAGGACAGGATGAGGAAGGACATTTGAACCTCGCTCTAAAGCAGGGGTGGGCAATCTTACCCTGTGTGGGCCGGTGTGGGTGCAGGCTTTTGTTCCAGCCGAGCAGTAGCTCACCTGATTTGACTAAAAGCCTGCAAAGTCTTCAATCCGGCCCACACTGGGTGGAACAAGAGCCTGCACCCCACCCCTGCTCCACCCCTGGCGATGACGATGTGGATCAGCTGGTCGAGGAAACGCAGAAATGGCCATGGTGCCGCCTTGAGACGTCCTCTGGCCACCCTGTCCCGCGTGGGAGGGGGTGGGGACCCGTCGCGAGCGCGCATGCTGGTCCTTAACCTCTCGCGACACAGCGCTTGTGTCAACGCCCACTCTTCTTCTGCTGCTGATTATCACAAGTGTTGCCTGCAGCCCCATGCTCTGATTAAAAGGCCACTTTTTCTCCCTGCTCTCGTGGTGTGTGTGCGGAAACCTTTTTGAAAGTAGGGGGCACACAGAGAGAGAGGCTGGGTAATCGCTGCAGGCCAAACTATCTCTGCAGGGGCACCTCAGCCACACCGACTGAGCGATATTGCTGGGTGTTGCTGGAACTGTTGTCTGTTCAAAAACCCACTCCTTGTTTTTCTGCAGAATGACCACTATCATTTTGTGGTGGTGAGTTCACACTTCGGTTCTTTTTCGGATTCTGCTTCACAACTGCTAATGAAGCAAATATGGAGAATATGGTATGGCCTATAGCTTAAAGGAAGTTGAAAGTGCTTCTGTGCATAAAACTGCTTACTAATTTGAGACCATTGAAGCATGAAAGTAAATGAGGCTTGGCTTTCCACACTAGGACTAGGACTGTGCGTATTCTCACAACGGGGGGGTGTTTTTTCTAAACCCAGAGTGAGACTGTAGCTGTACCCTTAAATCTGCCTTTTTTATAGATATAATTATTTTTTTGGGAGGGGGGTCAGCCAGTGAGAAATGATTAAGGGATAATAAGAGCATTAGAAAAATGTAGGATTTGTTTTATTTTTAGCAGAAATAAACTATGACCAAATGATTCATATTTGATGTGTAATAGTTTCCTTTTTATACAATCTCAGCATCCAGGCGGCAAGTTGAGTGGTGTTGTTAAGCCACACACTGCCCCCTAGTGTCCAATCTTAGTCATTGAATGCTGCCATGGAGATTTTCTCTCCCTGTTTTTAAGTAATTTAAAATAAATCCTCCATCACATCTGCTGTAGTATATTGAGGGAAGGAGATGTGCCAAATGACACAATAAAAAATAAATAACCGATTTCCTAGAATGAAGCAGCTGTGTGTTGTATGGGTCCATCCAGCCTGTATTGATCAAATGCAGGTCAGAATCAAGTCACTCATTGACACATTGTATCATAAGGTCAAAATTTATGGAAAGTGAATAAAATCGACATTTATTAACTGTGTTGATCATTCATATTCTAATCATACATGTAATAACATATGATATATATATATATATATATATATATACCCTATATACTGTATATATATGGCAGTGCATCACTAATATTTTCCTGTCTTTCCCTCTGGCAGTGACCTGAAGCTCAGAGTGCGCATTTTGATTGACGGAACCCTCAACATCTTCCGGGTGAAACCAGAGGATGCTGGGAGATACACCTGCAGCCCAAGCAACAGCCTGGGACATGCGCCGACTGCATCCGCCCATCTGATCGTCCAGTGTGAGTGCTGGGCGTCGTCATCATGCGGGCTACAGGGGAAGTCCTCGCCTGCGCTCCCTCAATGTCAAAGGCTTGCTTGCCCACTCAAACGATTTCCTGTGGTCCCAACTATCCCCCCCCCCCTCCCCAAAAAACTGTTCCGATACGGATAGGGGAAACGGGGTGGGTCACGGTAGATGCCAAAAAAGAGCAAGAGGGGTTGTAATTGTGCTCCCTTTTGATATTCAGAACGGGAGCCGGCATCATTTCCGATTTCTCCCAGTCAGGCCACTGCAGTCTCGGAGCCAATTCCAGCCCCGGTCCTGGGGCACAGAGAGGCCCATTAGCTGCAGCCGCGCCCCCGACCCCCCCTCATCATCACCGCCACGCTTGCCGGCTGCAGATTAGAATGGCCCTTTGTCCCCAGGGCTGCCGGGTGGAATTGAAATGGCGACCTTGAGCCCATTAGCCACCGCGGCAATACTCCCGGCTATCACTTTTGTCCCTTTTCATCATAAATCCTCGGGAGCCTTTCCTTGGGGGCAAATAACAGTTTGTCACATTATTGCAATTATTTTATACAATTTTCAGTAAGCACTAAATTGTTTAATGTCCAGTAAAAAAAAGTGATCTATCTAATTTTTTGCATGGAATGCAACACATAGATACTGTCACATAACATCGATAGATAGATTGAGGCTGTTCCCAGCTGTGCTATACAGGTAGACAGCCTTATATAAAATGTGGTATCCAGGCTACAGTATCCAGGCTACAGTAAGCCCCCACTCCCCCAGGAGTGTCTTGGCTCCTCATTATTCATCCCCATTTGATCTCACTGGACTTTTGATAGGCCGGGTATAGAGAGGGACTTAGCATAGCAAACCCAAAGATAGTCCTTCTGGAGATATCTACAGGATGCTGGTCATTTGGAGATCTGGTTAGGCAACTTGAACCAGACCAGAGATTTGATTCCTAGATGTGGCATACAATGAGCACCATAATTCATTGGACAGTATTTTGGTTCTGTACTCTAGCACTTTGAGTTTGAAAGGAACTGAAGCTTAATTTGCATCGACACTGCTGTCTTCCTCATGTTGTCACACCCCAACAACAATCTCCAAAGGCAATTGCAAAGTCTAGAATCAAGACTAGACATCAACAGCTCTCTTCTGCTTTCACTAACGACACAAATGAATACACCTGCCTAACGAAACACATCTGTGAAACCAATTCAACAAATACTTGTAGTACCTTAAAATGGGGGGACCATGTACAAAAGGTGCTGTCATTTCTAAATGGTTCATATGGTATGGATGAAAATACCCTCAAATTAAAGCTGACAGTCTGCACTTCAACCTCATTGTCATTATATCCTTTCAACCAAAATAACAAAAAATGTGTCACATTGGACAATGAATTATGGTGCTTACTGTAGCTATTGGAAATACAATTAACTGTTTTGCTTCAGTAGGTCATCTATTCCTAAAGCAACCTCAAAAATCTAAATCATGGAAACTTTCCTGGATGGGTGCATTTGTTAAGCAAACAAAATGCAATATACAACAACTTGAAGCTAGCAGAACAAATACAAATGCTGTGATCAACCCAATCTTTACCCATCAAGCAAAGTTTGCGGTGAATTAACTAAATTAGTCTTTATCTGCATGACTGAAGGAAAGCTGGTGGACTTTGGCATCCACAGGCGTGGAAGACAGTAGAAGGTTCCTTGTTTGGACAGCATGCGGGAATATCTAAGCTGCGTGGCTCACGGCCTCATTAAATCCCTGCCAGTCACTTTTTTTTTTTGAGGATTCGTGTGCTCACCGGACAGGTGAGCGTGCGGTGCTGGGAGGGTGGTCATTAGCCAGCAGCAGGATGGGAGTGTGGAGCTGGGAGAGGGGGAGAGATAGGGGGTGGCAGGCAGGTTCGGGGCTGTGACATCATCAGCTGTGACATCATCGCTCCTGCTGTAGATACCCCCTCCCCAGCTTGTCTCCACGGTGACGTACCTTCGTCAGTCGCTTGCCCGCACACCAGTCCACCCCCTGCCCTTCTTGCCCCCAAGCCCCCTCCCCAATCCCCCTCCCTTCAGAGTAGCTTATAGCTATTTTAATGCGCAACATGTATATGCTACAGAACCCTTTTGGACTTTTTTTTTTCTACATTTATTTTCAGATTTTATCCAGTTTTTCTCCCAGTTTGGTAGCCAATTACTCCCACTAGTCTTAGTTCAATCCCCTCCCTTGTAGTTTGCTGCCGTAGCCCTGTGACCGGCAGTGACAAGGGCGAAGCGCTGCCTCCTCCGAGACGGCACTCGTCGTGCTGTCGACTGTAATTCCGGCACCCCAGAGCCACTCCTGTGCGCAGTGAACTGTGTCGGCTTCCCTCCCCCCTCCCTGAGTGCGTAGGAACGAGAACAATATGTAGTCTTACGTATAGACGAAAAATACGATCTTAGATCCTGGAATCGGGGATCAAAGCAATCAAAGGAGCAGGTCTTTGCCAGTAAAGGAGTCCACCCTGAGATTAAATACGATAATGTCTGAAAATTTAGAAACATGACAGCTCTGGCCAGAACCCTGCAAGGAAAGCCAGCCAGCAAACGAAACACGCAAAACAAGGACGATGCAGCCAAGCATCTCTCTGCTCCGTGATAACGAGGACGGACCGCGGAGAGACCGTGGCTGTGTTCCTTCGCCAGCCCTGACTGAAGTGTCCTCCCGCCCGCCAAGACTCCGCACTAAATACCAGCGCGCCCCACGCAAAGTCGTTAACGCTTGTCTTTCCCCCCCCGTCCTTCTGCTGAAGTCAGGACTTTCTGCCCCGCTTACTAATTATGTTTCGATTTTGGAGCGTCGCGGAGTTGATGGATTGCCCCTGAGCGGGCATCTTCTGCCTCTCTTTCGTCTTTAAGCGGAGAGATACAGCGCTGAGGCTAGGACGGGGCTAGGCCTACATCGCTGACTTATAAACAGGACGTTGAAGGCACTCGCACACTGTGACTGTGCATACGAAACGACGAAACGCTATTACCTGGGAAATAATTACCTGTGATTGAGCAGTGGGTAGCAGAGTCCTTGAAAAAAATCCTTTGGCTACAGGCAAGGTAGACGAGGGAGAAATTCATGCAGATCTACAGTCACATCCTGTTCTAATTCCGCCACAGTGAGAGTATTTACATTGGCTGGCGATGAAGAAGCGTAGACAGGAGCTTAAATTTGAACGTTCTTAATTAATGTAAGTGTAGTGCATATATCCAGTAGGCATTTTCATTTTAAGCTAATTAGCCTTTTTTTCCCCCCCAACCCCCACATATTTCAAGAAGTCTGTTGGCGCCAGGCCCATGTTCTTTCATTAGGCCTGGGGATTAGCCCATCCTTCAGAGCTTTGATCGAATCAATCGTGTCATACATGTAGATCGATGCGATACAAATGGCATGTGTAATTATTCCTTTTGTTATGCAGTCCAATCAGCAGACTGGAGATCTGTATCGCTTCTGTGTGGAACGAACCTCCTCTATGCCAAGAGGACATAGACCCATCTCAGATCTTATTCTCGTCTCACGGGCGTGCTTCCCCTGTTGTGAATTGTCCTAATTCTGCTCTCAACAAAACCCTTACTTCTTCTACGGTGCTACAGTACAGGCACAAATGCAAGGACGAAAGCAAAACCTTACAGGTGTAGTTATGCTAAAATGGCAGTTCATGGGTAGTCCAGGTGAGCCCTTGAATGTTTTTCAGCCAAGCTCTTGCACACTGAAGCCGAGCTGTTCCCGTGCCATACATGCTCTGTTGAATTATTGTTGGCCTTCAGTGAAGAGGGTGCTCTCACTCACTTACCTGTGTCTTTTGCCTGTGATGTTTTATTTGGCGAAAAAATATATCAGTCTCTCCACAGCACTGAACAGGCTTTTGAGAATCCACTCAATAAAAGAGCTAAATACAATTTCACGTTCTTGAATCGTACAATTTCACATTCTTGGCCAATCGTGAAATTGTAATATTGGAACCTGGCCGTTGTTTTATTTTTAATACAGTTTTTTCGGTTTGTTCCGTGTCCTGTTTAGACTGACATTTTCGCTGTGCCATTTTGTCTCCAGACTCTGCCAGAGTCCTGAACATGCCACCTGTCATCTACGTCCCGAGAAAACTGCCAGGATTCATACGCTGCCCAGCCGACGCCAACCCCCCCGTGACGTCGGTCAAGTGGGAAAAAGACGGATTACCTCTTAGAGTCGAGAAGGTCTGTCCATCCAAGAGAGTACTCATTTACGTGTTTTATTTGTTCGAAATAATTATAAATATATTTATTACGTATGTATAGGCGTAATGAGTGCGGGGGGGACATGGGGACATATTATTCAAAGCAGTCTGCCCCCCCTCCAATCATTTATAGACATAAAACATTCTCTTTCATTGTGTCCCCCAAATATTTAATATGTGGTTACGGTCTTTAATTATTACATTTTATAGTCTACTACACTAAGAAGTGTTTCTTATTCTTATTTGTTTATATAACCAGGCAGTCTTGTTGAGAGTAACATCTCATCAGTGAAAGAGGCCTGGAAAAATATGTATTTGAATACATGTATTGAATACAGTTTCCGAGTCTTCTAAGATGGTAAATTAGGAATGAAGGGTTCATGACTGATGTATCCTCTACTCCTTACATTACCATATCTCATATCAGAGCGGAACCAGATATGGATCACTTCAAAGTTGCAGTATTGACAAATTGGCCTTTTTGATATATCGAGAGCGACCTGTTTCACATCGCCTCCGGCATATGCTAATCATTTTCATTTTTACATTTTAAGCGTTTAGCAGACGCTCTTATCCAGAGCGACTTACAAGATGTGCATTAATACATGGTAAGATCAATCAAAGTTCACGCAAGAGATCAGTGCAGTAATACAGTGATAGACATAATTGTAAGCAGCTACATACTATACCTGTAACACTGGGAAGGAGAAGGTTAGTAATTTTTTATTTTTTATTTTTGTATTAAATGAGAAGGCAGGGATACATATACAAGAAGTGTTGAGCAAGTCGGCAGTGGTGATGTCAATAGGCTAGATGTACAGAATTGAGTGGTAGTGGAGTCTGAAAAGGTGGGTTTTGAGTCTCTTGCGGAAGACCGCAAGTGATTCTGCGGTCCTGACTGATTGTGGAAGGTCGTTCCACCACCGAGGGGTCAGGACAGAGAAAAGGTGAGACCGCGAGGAGTGGCTGCCGGGCACCCAGAGGGATGGGACAGTCAGTTTGCCAGAGGAGGCGGAGCGGAGGGGTCTGGCTGGGGTGTAGGGAGTGATGAGTGACTGGAGGTAAGGGGGAGCAGTTCCTCTAGCCTCAGTTGGTAGAGCACAGCGTTGGCAATGCTTAGGTTGTGGGCTCAATCCCCACTGGGGCCACATATACTGAAAATGTATGCATTCACTACTGTAAATTGCTTTGGATAAAAGCGTCTGCTAAATGGTGTATATTATTATTATTTACTATTATTATGTGTGACATGGGAAGCCTCTTACCAGAGACCAAGCTCTCTGGGCCTATAATAATTAGAAGGTTTATTTGACTCTCTGTAGCTATAATATAGTGCAGTAGCTAGAGTATTTTCTTTGTATTTGACAGAAATGTGCTTTTCATTCATGCCGTATGTTCTGAACATTAATAATCACATGGATTCGTTAATGTTCTGAGCTTATTTAGTCACCGAACTGCCCGAAACTTCATGTGACATGCCGTCTGCCCTGTATGTCACTGCCACCCTCTGACCAGTCGGGCACAATCATCCAAATGCCTGTTGTGTAAATCACCCAATCAGCAATGGCACCACAGGGCTAGCTTGTGAGAATTGGCAATCATTTTTGGAAGCACAATAACAGCCTGATTTATTTCAGATAATTTACATTTTACAATTTACATTTCTCTTTTTCTGTAGCTTGGGCTTTCAGTATGCAGGCATTGCTTCCCAGGTCTTATCACACTTTGCTATCAATAGTACATTTACATTTACGTTTTAGGCATTTAGCAGACGCTCTTATCCAGAGCGACTTACACAGCTTACATTTCTTTACATACAATCCATTCATACAGCTGGATATTTACTGAAGCAAGTCAGGTTAAGTACCTTTAGCTCAAGGTTGAACCTGCAACCTCTGAGTTACAAGTCCAGCTCCCTAACCATTACACTACACTGCCAGCCAGTAGTAAATAGTAACAGCATCCTCTTTGCTGCAATGTCATTGGGACTGGGAACAGATTACCAAGCAGTCCTAAACAGCCGCCGGCTATCCCTCCCCCCCCCCCCTCCCCCACCTCCACAGTACCCTGGCTGGAGCCAATTGGAGGACGGGAGCATTCGAGTGGAAGAGGTGACAGAGGACTCTCTCGGCACTTACACCTGTGAGCCTCACAACGTCATGGGCACCATGGGGAAGTCGGCCCCGGCCACCCTGGTGCTAAAGGTACGGCTGGAGATTTATAATTTTTTGGGCAGGAGGGGATCTAGTGTCGCGCTCACTCTACAGGGCCCTGACTGGTTCAAACAGGAAAGTCTACAGATTGCAGCCGCAGTTGGAAACCTCAATTCAATTAGCATTAGGTGTGGGGAGGCTCCTAAGAAGGCACTGCTGCTCATCCAGAATTGATGCAGAATTTGACAAAAGGGCATCATGGGTTTGACCTCTAAAAAAATAAATGTTATTCCAGTGTCCAGAGTTTGTTTTAATATTATTTTAAAACGTTTTTGTTTTTTATTTACACAGATAGTGGTCATATTATATGACACAACAAAAGTATTGCTATTACAAATATATATCATGCCATTTAGGATCTAATTATTCACTGTTAATTATTTAAATTGTAAAAAAAAACTGCATCTGTTAAAATGTTGTGCATCTTTAACATCGCTAGTAAATTGTATCCAGGTTTGGTTGTTAATTGCTCTCGAAAACAGACATTTAATTTAATCATCCATTGTAATGAGCTACTCTTCTTCCAATCAGCATTATGTAGGGCAAGCGTACAACTCCAACTTTGGATTTGAGACACGGTCTACTTTCCCTTTTATAGAATTAGCTGTGATAGCTCACAGAGCCACTTCAGTTCTAAAAAAACTGATTGCGGCAGCTTTCACTGCAGTCAGATTGAACCTGTTTCGACATTACCTTACATTGCATTAGTCATTTAGCAGACCCTTTAACCCAAGTGACTCACAGAAAGTGAATTCAGTTTAAGTAGATAAAGAACCATATGTCATTACAACTTCAAGCACGTCATTCCTTCAAGTAAGCAGCCATAAACAACACTAGCGCTAAAGCAAGTTTTCTGTAATAAGTAGTAGGGCTTCTTTTTATTAGGGATGGGTGATTTAAGAGGTGTGTTTTCAGACTGCGGTGGAAGATGATGTCAGTGGGGAGATAGTTCCACCATTGTGTGGTGCTAGGCAGGGCTGGACTGGGACAAAAAATAGGCCCTGCCATTTGGCTCAGACCGGCCCATCACAATCGGTCGGACCAATGGGCCGCTGTCCATTTTGGGGCGCCGTTCGATGGCAAAAGCATGTGATTGGGCCGGCCCAGTGTCAGTATAGAAAATGAACCAATGGGCCGCTGTCCATTTTTTTGTTGGCGTTAGATGACAAAAAAAAAAATATATTTTTTTTTTTAAATTAAAAATAATAATTATACCGGCCCTACCGGCCCAAAACTAGATCGGCCCACCGGGAATCGGCCCGGTAGACTATATAGCCAGTCCAGCCCTGGTGCCAGGACAGAGAAGAGTTGTGACCAGGAAGAGGGAGTGCTGGCAGTGTAGTGTAATGGCGGCAGTGTAGTATAATGGTTAGGGAGCTGGGCTTGTAACTCAGAAGTTGCAGGTTTGATTCCCAGGTGGGGCACTGCTGTTGTACTCTTGAGCTAAAGGTACTTAACCTGAATTTCTTCAGTAAAATATGCAGCTGTATAAATGGATGGGATGTAAAGAAATGTAAACTGTGTAAGTCGCTCTGGATAAGAGCGTCCGCTAAATGCCTAAAATGTAAATGTAAATGTAAATGTAGGGAGTAACCAATTGCCTAGAGGCAACAGAGCGCAGCAGTCAGGCTGGGGTGTAGGGTGTGAAGGAGTGGGGTGGTGTGGGCAAGGGGAAAACTTGGGCAAGGGGCAAAAGGCCACTTTAACAGGGGTGGCCCAAGAGTGGCACAGAACCACACGGGGGGGGATTTCAAAATGTAATACATTTGAAAAGATGTGATTGACAACCTAATAACCTATCAAGAGCCAGATGAAGTAGGGGGACCCAGGATGGCCAACCAAATGTCTGTGGGGGCAGGTGCCCCCCCAGGCCCCTCCCTGGACATGCCCCTGCTTTTCAGATGAGTTCCGATGTGCAGACATCCTGACATCCTGAGTGTCAGGAGGAGGGGCTGCACCGTTTCAGATTTTCTCCCATTTTCTCCCAATTTAGTAGCCAATTACACCCGCTATTTTCAAGTCAATCCCCCCCAGTAATGAGAGTTTGCTGCCGTAGTCCTGCAGAGCCGCTCCTGCTGAGACCAGTTTATGCAGCTCGGAACGTCCTGTTTTTTTTTTTCGTTTTCTTCAATTTTCCCTGCCCCTCCCTGGGGCAAACAGCCAATCTGCCCCTAGTGGCACTCCCGGCCAGAGCCAACTCTGGCGAGACGGGGCATCGAACCGCAGTCACCGTGGCCAGTGTCGGACATTGAAACCACTAGACCACGCGGGAGGCCCCTAGAGGACGGATGTTTGAGGCGTTTGCAGGTGAGACTCCCTGGGATGCTGAACATGTCTGTGCCCCTCTGCTGCCCCCCCTCAGGACCCCCCTTACTTCAACGTGCGCCCCGGGGGCGAGTACAGGCAGGAGGCCGGGAGGGAGCTGGTCATCCCCTGCGCTGCGTCCGGAGACCCAGAGGTCCCCACTATCGTCTGGAGAAAAGTAGGCCCCCTCCCAAAACTGCCGTACTGTGCACCAGCTCCCCACCTGCACTGCCACACCCCATCCTCCTCCAACTGTACTCTCTGATGTAGCTCGCGATGTTCGGAGAGATCGTGAAATCACCTGATCAACACCTGAGCAGTTATTTTGTTGGAATACTTAGTAAAGGCTCACAGATTTAAACCATTGCACATTTTACAGGCACACTTTTAACAGACATTTCACCAAAAAATGTGACAATATGCTCTGTGGATCTAGTGTAAACGAATAAACTTAAAATGTCTCCTGCAGAAAAAAACGTTTTACAATGTGGCTGGAATTTTATGTTTTGGGGGTGTTAAAAAGGAATGGCTGTAAAAAGGTTGCTACATTGCACTACGACCATGCTGTGGCATTGTAAAACATTGTAATGCCATTTTGTGCCTGCTGGGTGAACAGAAAACAGGCCACTCAGAACACCTGGGCTGTGTTCGAAACCGTTCCCTATTCCCTAAATAGTGCACTATATAGTGTGTTTGCCATTTTGTAGTGTTGTTCGAATTCTCAACTGTTAATTTCATTCACTATATAGTGCACTATAAAATACCCACAATTCACAGCGATTTCTAGTGAACAGTGAATGTACCCTACAATTTCTCCCGTATACCACAATGCAATGCGGTCGTGTCTTAGTTAGCTCACAACTTCCATAACGGTAGCTATTAGTGGCTAAAGCAGTGGCTAGCAGACAGCACCACAGTTGACAAAACCACACTTAACCATCATTAGAATTTCAACAATTTTTTGGGATTTAACATTCAAAACTGAACATGCAAACCCGATACTACCTGAGTACATTTCAACCTGCTGTCATGAGTGCTCGGTTTGTTTACGTGATACTGGGCGCGTCCGCTTGCATCACCTGAATATCCGGCACTTTTTTTTTTTTTTACGCAAATGATGTTCAGTGTAGGCGGCACGGTGGTGCAGTGGATAGCGCTGTCGCCTCACAGCAAGAAGGTCTCGGGTTCGAATCCAGGCTGGGGGCCTTTCTGTGCGGAGTTTGCATGTTCTCCCCGTGTCCGCGTGGGTTTCCTCCGGGTACTCCGGTTTCTTCCCACAGTCCAAAGACATGCACGTTAGGCTAATTGGAGAGTCTAAATTGCCCGTAGGTATGAGTGTGTGAGTGAATGGTGTGTGTGCCCTGCGATGGATTGGCGACCTGTCCAGGGTGTATTACTGCCTCTCGCCCGGAACGCATGCTGGGATAGGCTCCAGCCCCCCCACCCCGCGACCCTGACCAGGAATAAGCGGCTTAGATAATGGATGGATGGATGGATGTTCAGTGTAGTGTCCGAAAACAGTTTAATCGTTCACTACATGGAACACTACACAGTGAACACTATATAGGAACACTATATAGGGAACAGGGAATGAGTGAACGAGTGAGCGGTTTCTAACACAACCCTAGTAAGACTGGTCATTTCACCCGTGGCCTGAGGCACGGCCTGCACCCTGGGTTCACCTCGCTTGTTCCCTTTCCCCTGGCCAAGGTGGGGAAGCCCAGCAAGAGCCAGCACCACATCCTGCCGAGCGGCAGCCTGAAGTTCAGCTCTCTGAGCAAGGAGGACCACGGGGAGTGGGAGTGTGTCGCCACCAACGTCGTTACCAGCATCACTGCCAGCACTCGCCTCCTCGTCATTGGTATGTCCCCCCTCCTCCATCCTCCCGGCTCCCAGAATGCACATCCATCACCCTGGACCATTGATGAATGCCCCCACCCCACCCAGTGGCGATTTTACCGCAGGTGCATGGGGTGCACTTGCACCCCCTACTGTTGGGATGAAAATATTACAATTTTCAAATCAATGTCAAAAAACATTGAAAAGAAAATGATTTTTGAACATTGCACCCCCTGTTTTAAAACCCTAAGATCGCCACTGACCACACCCCCCACCCTTGCCCCATGAGGGCTGTTTGATGAATTGTTGCTAATTGCATTGCTTTTAAAAAAATGTGCTGCTGCCGGGCGACTCATCCTGTTAAGGCCCTGCTCTCGGGTGTGCCTGAGCCCCACGGTCTGATATCGAATCCAGACCGTGCCAGTGGTGACTGTGGCCAGCAGCCGCATATTGGTGAAATATGAAGTCGATTTTCTCAAGGTCTTTTGTTTCTGGTTGAACCTCTTTAGACTAAAAATCCCGTTTGAATACAATAGATAATAAAATTTAAAATGGATTAAGCCTGACATCGAATGAGAAATGTTTTGTAAATTGCGACAGTGTGAGAGTGGGGAGGGGAGGCGGTGAGTGTGTGAGAGTGGGGAGGGGAGGCGGTGTGTGTGAGAGGGGGGGAGGCGGTGAGTGTGTGAGAGTGGGGAGGGGAGGCGGTGAGTGTGTGAGAGTGGGGAGGGGAGGCGGTGAGCCACGGACAGTTTGACCGCACTGCTATGGGACTCTGACTCACCTGAGGGCGCTGGATATTGAGCAGTGTCCAAGGGCGGCGGGGTGGCTTTTAAAATTGCAGATGAGCAAACGTCCAACTTCCCTCAATGTCAGGAGCCAATGTCACATTGGAAATTTGCCCATCTATTAAAAAACAAATGCAGCTCAGGTGTGACTTCAATACTGTCCACAGAGTTGGCAAGAACTTTGAGAGTCCATGTCCATGGATACAATAGACATCCGTCTTTATTTTTGTATTTTTTTTAAATAATTCTTTTTTTCCAATTTTACCCAATTTTTCTCCCAATTTGGTAGCCAATTACCCGTATGCTTAGTTCAATCCCCCTTCCCTCACAGTTCGCTGCCATAGTCCTGTGACCGGCAGTGACAGGGGCGAAGCGCTGCCTCCTCCGAGACAACACTCGTCGTGCCGTCGACTGTAATTCCGGTACCCCAGAACCACTCCTGTGCGCCGCGAACTGTGTCGGCTTCCCTCTCCCCCTCCCTGGGGCGGACAGCCAATCGCCGCCCCGATGGCACTCCCGACTAGAGCCGACTCTGGCGCAACGATCTGTCTTTAATTTTGACTCACGGTTAAGTACAAGTGTTCCTGTCATTCCTCACAAACACACGTGAGTTAACTTTGGCAAGGTGCTGTGTCTGTGAAGATTTTTTAAAAAACTGAACACTTACATTTCATTGTGAGTCTAGGTTAAGTGGTGATCGAATCCAGAACATGGTCACGCTGTTCTGTGGTAGCATTCGTTTTCTGTGTGTGGCTGTTCGTGTCGGAACCCACGATGTAATTGGGTGGTGTTGTGCAGTTCCTGTGTACGGCAACAGTCACCAGTCAGCTATTAAGTTCCCTTAAACCCTTTGAGTGGCACCCTGTGATGGTGGGGGGGAAATAGAGGACACACGTATCACTCCCGTCTCGCCACAAGGGTGAATAAAGGTTTTGTGTTACTGTAATGACTCTATGACACACTGTAATGAAAATTTGGGGAAATCGTGAAGAAAATAATAATGTTGTGTTTACGGTCTTAAACTATATTGTTTTTATAAATAAATGTCATCATTGACTAGCCCGTAGTGCTTTTGTGCCCTGCATATACGTAGATATCAATATTGTGATATGTTTAAAAGTAGTCAGATTAGCCTTTTTTTTGTCACTGGGACTATAAATAAATTGTGTATTAAATGTCTGTCTATGAAAAGTGCAGGTAATGGACTTTGGAAGTAAAATCATTATGCTGTGTGCATTAGGATACAGTATTGTGGAAGACCATGCAGATCACCAATACTGTTTTGTTCATCATATACAGTGGATATCCAAAGAAAAAAGTATTCACATTTTATTTTCTTACTTCAGGGAATCAAAATGGATTTAATTGGGATTTCTTGCCACTGATCGACACAAAATACTCTATAATGTCAAGGTGAAAACAAATAGTTGAAAGCTTTTATAAATTGTCTACTGATAAAGACAGACAATTGATTCCATAAGTATTCACCCCTTTTGCTAAGACGCACCAAAATAAATCCTCGTGCAAACCTCTTCAGAGGTCACATAATTATTTGAGTGGAGTCCACCTGTGTACTGTTAAGGTGTTTCAAGTGATTACAAATTACATACACTTGTCTTTGAAAGGCCCCGCAGTTGGTTAGCGCATTTCCAAACAAACGAATGTTTCCAAAGAACATTTAAAGCAAATCAGAGAAGAGGTTCTTCAAAAGCACTAATCAGGGGAAAGATATAATAAGATTTCAAAGACTTTGAATATCCCCTGGAGCATCGTTAAGTCAATCATAGAGAAATGGAGAGAATATGACACACCTGTGAATTTGCCTAGAACAAGCCGTCCTCCAAAACCAAGCATCTGTGTGAGAAGGGCATTTGTTAGGGAGGCCACCAAGAGACCTATGGCACTCCAAGTCTTCCTTGGCAGTGATGGCGCTTCACAAATCTGTGCTTTATGGGAGGGTGGCAAAATAGCCTGATGTGGTCTGTTTCTATGCTCTGATGAGACCAATACTGAACTTTTTGGCTTCAGCGTTTGCCTTTGTCTTTGTCGCAAGCCTAACATTGCGCATCATCCCAAGAACACTATCCCTACCGTGAAACATGGTTGCAGGAGCCTAATGCTATGGGGATGCTTCTCTGCTTCAGGAACTGGAAAACTTAGAGGGCAAAATGGATGGAGCAAGATGCAGACCAATCAGCAAGAGACCTGGGTCCTGGGAGAAGATTTATATTCCAGCAGGACAATAACCCAAAGCATACAGCAAAACCCACACTGGAGTGGTTTAAAAGCAAAAAATCTATGACCTGGAGTGGCCCAGTCAAAGCTCAGACCTCAATCCCTTTGAGAATCTGTGGAAAGATTTGAAAATTGCTGTTCAACCAACAGTCCCCTTCCAACCTGATGGAGCTGAAGTAATTTTGTAAAGAAGAATGGGTGAAAATTGCCAGTGTCCAGATGTGAAAAGCTGGTAGAGACTTCAAACAGACTCAGCTATAATTGCAGCTAAAGGTGCTTCTACCAAGTATTAAATCATGGGGTGAATATTTATGGATCAATTATTCTCTGACGTCTGTACTGTTCCAGCTGAACTTTTTCTATGGTGTGGAGCGCAGCAGTTATTAATGGCTCGATGGGGTCACCCAGGGGTGACTAAGTCACAGCCATTAAGTCTGTTGATGTCCAGGCACAAGATTGCTCCTGGCTATAGGGACAAGGATGTTGACACCCCCATGTCAAAAAAGAGAGAAAGAGATAGAGACGGGGTGGAGGGACACCAGTGGGTGGAGGTGTACGGGATTTGTATTTTCCTGTAGAGGAAAACGCTTTCGCAAGCTAATTAGGTTAAGTGGTCTAGTGGTTTCAACGTCTGACGCTGGCCACGGTGACTGGGGTTCGATTCCCTGTCGCGCCAGAGTCGGCTCTGGCCAGGAGTGCCACTGGGGCGGCAATTGGCTGTCCACCCCAGGGAGGGGGAGGGAAGCTGACGCAGTTCGCTGCGCACAGGAGTGATTCTGGGGTGCCGGAGTTACAATCAACAGCACGATGAGTGCTTTCTCTGAGGGCTTTGCCCTTGTCACTGCCGGTGACAGGGTGACAAGGGCGAAAAACAGGGTGAAATCAGAAAATTTAAATTAGAAGAAAAAAAAAGGCAGTCTACACAGCAGGTATAGTGTGAGATGATAAGGATTTTGAACAGTGTGGTGACTGACCCTATCCTGCAGCTGGGGCCTGTGACCCTCCCACACTACTCCCATCGTCAGTCTAGACATTTAGAGTGCTCTGTATACACATGGTAATCACACGGCCTGTGTATTGGTTTGTCAACACACACATGTACACAATGACCCACACACACACTCACACACACACAGATGTGCACACATAAACAGGGTCATTGTTGTTGCTTCGTTAACTTCCCTCAGCTCTTAAGCTCACAAGGATATGGATCAGTAATGGATGGATGGATGGATGAGTAAGTAGAATGTATGTACAAAATGATATATATTTGTTAATTTCATTATTTTTTGTGTGTTTGTGTTTGTGTGTGAACACATACATACGTGTGTGTGTGTGTGTGTGTGTGTGTGTGTGTGTGTGTATGTGTACGTAAGAACACGTGTGTGTGTGTGTGTGTGTGTGTGTGTGTGAGTGTGTGTGTGTGTATATAAGAACACATGTGAGTGTGTGTGTGAGTGTGAGTGTGAGTGTGAGTGTGTGTGTGTGCATGTGTGCGCATACATGTGTGTGTGAGAGCAGTGTGCAATGGAAGCACTCTGCATGAGATCGCATCACGCCCCGGCTGCTTGTGTGTTGTGGGCTGACCACCCTCCAGGGTGCTGACCGACATCCTCTCTCCTCCAGGCACAAGCCCCCACGCCCCCACCAACATCCACGTCTTAGTCTCCGCCACCTCGGCCAACGTGTCCTGGGAGCCCGGATACGATGGCGGATTCGAACAGACATTTTCAGTCTGGTACGGCCCCGTGTGAGTCATCCCAGCATGCTTTGCTTTTCCGCTTCTTTCCTAATGTTTTACCTGTTGCTGGGAGGTTGGGTAGGGCGGGGTAGGTAGGGGTGGATTTGATAAATGTACCAGCGAGACAGAATTGTGGCTTGTGGCGGGCTGTTGGTCTAATATAGAGGGTTTATTTGTGAAGGAATCAGTCATTCATATTCATAAATGCAAATGTTTTTTTCCCTCACAGTTTGGCATAATTCATTTTGGTGATTGCTGAACTCACCAAACTGTTTTGTAAAGAAAGACTTGCACTTGCATTTAACTGTGAGTCAACGTTAAGGACAAATTCAGGCCTAAATGCAGTTGCACAAGACTCTCTGAGCTAGAAGTGTACCATGATTTAGAGAATGAATGGGTTAATCATACCACATTTCAGGACGGAAACGGTGCACCACGTGTCACGTGGACCGGGTTCGAGCCAAACAGTGCTTTGTCTCAGGAAGACTGCTCTTGAACAGAAGGAGGTGTCTTTAACTTCAGTATCCCATGGACCATGCTTGAAGAAAACCATAGTCATTCTTTCAGCTCTTTAGTGGTTAACTGGCAGCTGTGATTCTTCAAGGCCTTTTGTTGAGATAGATATGAAAATATTTCTGGAGTGACATTATCCAACCATAACAATAACCCTGTCGGGAGGATTGTTATGAATCACTGTGAGCACCTTATTAAGATGAGAGGGAAATTAGAGCACGGTCGTTCAGTTGTGCATAATTAGCGTGCACTCTGAAAGTCCCTTCCCCATTCAAAGTCATAATAGATGTGCACAATTTAATGTCATGAGCCCTTGGCATGTGCCATACCTGAGCGCATTGTTAGTCTCTTTTCTGCTTCGGATTGAAAGAAAATTGGATTTTAACTGGCTTTTTAAGCTGCACTTTACATGCCGTAATGGTTTTCCCGGCTCTGTATGGAATAAAAAACGACGAGTCGTATAAAGATTATCTTCCCATTGTGGCATTTGTTATGGCTTTAATTGGTATCATATGAGAACGTGCTTGCTTTGTTCTTGCTGTAAGAGGCTGTTATGCAGTTTTTCTCATCTGTAGCTTTGCCTTTTATGGTGACAGACCGTAAACACGCTGTTCTGTATTTATAAACAAGCTTCAACGTCGCTATTTAGGGTGAAACAAAGAATTCTCGATAGCTAGGACTACAGTGAATACAATCATCCTGTTTAATAAGCTGCAGAGGGCTGTTATCTCCACGCTTGTTGAATTGATGTCCTGTTATCGCGAGGAGTCGATTGAGGGTCAGTGCCGATTCGAAACACAAGATTTCCTCTGTTGAGGACAAGGACACATGACTGATTCCTGACAAATACAAAAAAATTCAAAAAAAAAAAAATCACCTGGGATGTGGCTAGAGGGGAATTGTATGATTTTTGCTTTTTATACTGTGGAGTTTGGGGGAGGGGAAAAATGTACCAGTTTGCCTGTTTGCATTGTAAGGTTTTGTCTGTATTATTGTGGACCTGGTTCTTGGCGGGATGGGTTAGGCCCTGTAGGACTGCCAAAGCCAACTTTCTTCCGCATACTGCTACAGCCAAGCCTCACAACCCCTGCTCTTACCCACACAGAGAAGGTCAAGGAGTTCTCACAAAGAAGGGCTGCTTTACTCCACTCCGACATCCACTGGCTGCCGGGGAGCGCGTGTAGGGAGGGTGCAGGGTTCGGGACTAAAGCAGGCAGCTGAATAATTAATGGAAATGTCCCACACTCAGGCCTAATTTCACCACGCAGAGGCGAGTGTGGCTATGGAGCGGATATGTCGGACATTTGTGGGAGTGTTTGACTTTCCACGCTCAGGCACACAACGCTAGGCAACAGACAAAGACATTTCTCTTGACTCCGTGGCAATGGAGGGGTCCAGGCAAGGAGTAAAATAAGATGCACACTTTTCAGACCAAGAAAGGCCCATAAAGAAATAGCTGGGTGGTCTAATTCCATGAAATCCCACACTGGGCAGCCATTTTTCAAAATGGCTCCAGTCCCTAAGGACAAAGGGGACTTAGACTGTGAAGTCGGTGGCATTTAAAATGTGTGGAGACGTAATGAGGAAAGTCAAGTAAAAGGGAAAAGGACCCATGGGGATTGGTCCTGTGAGCTCTCCTGAGTTCTCCCTCCCTGGGGGGGGGGTCCTACACAGACAAGGAAACAATGAAAAATAATATACACCCTGGACTGTGTGCTCATTCCGATTGGCCCAGCCACACCCTATTCCCACTCCCTCTCGCACCTTCACCATCTCACCTGGGATGGCAACTTACAGCTTCCTCAAATCCCCTCCCACTAATATTAGCCTCATATGTATTCCCTGTTTTCCCCTATAGAATGCTAACCAGGTTTTTTTCTTTATGATGGGGCATGGGGGACACTACTTGTTATTTAAAAAAATCTGTTTTCATGAATTTCATTTCTATAGAAATCTAAGCAAGCATATTATTGCAGGTCGTATATATATTTCACATGCTGTTTAATTCAACTTTTTTTTTCCCCCTCTGATATGATCATGGGTGCAACAGCAGTGTTCCACCTGGGAATTGAACCTGCAACCTCTGAGTTACAAGTCCAGTTCCCTAACCATTACACTACACAGCCACCTAACTTAGTTTAGTGTGGAAAGCGCTGCCTCTTGCATCATTTCAGAATATCCCATAATTGTTTTATTGGGTTCAGATCTGGTGATGAGTCCAGGGCGTGTGAATAACGCCAGTGTCATGCTCCTCAAACCATTGGATGATGGCTCAAGCTGTGTGGATGGGGCAGTTTTGTCATCTTGAAAGACACCCCCTCCCTGCAGGAAAGACATGCTTTAACATGGGATATAAATGATCTCCCAGTGCCATTAAGAAAATATTAGCATCGGGCATCCCAGTGTTACAGTGGTTCTCTGTGGCTCAGTTGGTAGAGCACAGCATTGGCAACGCTTAGGTTGTGGGTTCAATCCCCACTGGGGCCACATATACTGAAAAATGTATGCATTCACTACTGTAAGTCGCTTTGGATAAAAGCGTCTGCTAAATGGCGTATATTACAACGTTCGACGCTGGCCCCTGCAACCGGGGTTCGATCCCACCAGCCGCACCAGAGTCAGCCCTGGCCAGGAGTGCCACTAGGGGGTGGTGATTGGCTGTCCGCCCCAGGGAGGGGGGAGAGAAGCCAACAAGACGTTCGCTGTGCACAGGAGTGGCTCTGTAGTACCTGGTCACAGTCGACGGCCTGGCGAGTGCCGTCTCAGAGGAGATGATACTTCACCTTTGTCACTGCCAGTCACAGGGCTACGGCAGCGAACTCACATTACGAGGGGGGGATTGAGTTGAAAATAGCGGGTGTAATTGGCTACCAAATTGGGAGAAAATGGGATAAAATCAGAAACAAAACAAGAAAATATTAGCATCAACCTTCCCTTCAAAAGCATGCCAGAAAAATGTGCCCCACACCATTACGGAAACCACCAGAGTCCTTCAGTGTTGGAGAACCTTTGTGTTTCCATTATTTGGTTCACTACAAAATTCACTTATTATTGATACATTCGTTTTCTACAGCCAAAACATTATTTGTGAAATGTACTTTAAAGATAATAAACGCCACAATTAAAATATAACTGAAAAGCTGATTATTATTCTGCAGGAGTATCTTAAATAGCCTCTTTGCTGTAATGCTATAGTATTACATATCGTATAATTTTCCTGCTGTTTGTAAAATTGGAGACACAAGAAATTAAGTGACACAAGCCATCTTGCAGAAAGCAAATTTAATCAATTGGAAACATAATACGATTTCACATAAACAACCTTCATAGAAACCAAGTTACATTGATGTACTCTCCCTGTCTGTTTGAAAAAATGTGTCCTTGAACGTTTATTACCATTGATAATCAGCAATTGTTATAAAGGTAATCTGATTTCAGCTACACGCAGGTGTAGCAATCAGGGTGCTGAAACTGTGACCAGAGGGTTGCAGGTTTGAATCCTCTACTGATTGCCATCCCTTTCTTTTCTCAGTTCATCTCAGTTTCATTTGCAGCTGTGGATTTAACAGTTAACTGTAGGCAACCGTGGCCCAGTGAGTCACCTTATATCTGAATGATTTATTCTTCCGGTGGCTGTCATGGAATGATACCCCCAGTGGGCATGACCTTAACAAGGCAGAACGGCGGCATCGGAACTTCATTTATAAAAAGAACTGAATCGAATCTGAGTTTGAGGGTCGTATTAGGTTGCGAATGGGATTTCTATATTGCGCCTGTCTGTTCATTCCCGTGCTCCCGCGGTTATTGCTGCTCACTGTGGCGATGGGGCCGTTATTCTTTGCCCCTCACAGTGAGGTGGAGGAGGTACAATCTGGAACAGCCGCAGTAGCGGCAGGCGACGAGCGCTCGGAGACTTCTCGCCCTCTGTCTGACGTGAGCTGGGCGTGCAGGCGGAGGTGAGGGCGGAGTCGCGCCTGTCCTTCAGAAATTTCAGCCTTCGAACAGAAAATTAGCTGCACAGTAGGCAACCCCTGCCTCCATGGTGCATGAATCACAAAAAGGTCCTTACCTGCTGAGGGGAATAAAGAGTGCTGCCTTATTTAAGAGGCTGAGATTATTTTTACACACAGCCCCCCGACGCACACAAAAAAAACATTAAAGTGTAGTCAGAACCTCAGGTAACACTATCATTTAAATGGGCATTATGAAGCAGTCATGAAGCCTGTGTCAGGTTGTAATCAGAGTAAAACATTTCTTGAGCATATGAAAACCACATACTGTATATATAATCGGTAAAAGAAAGCGATGATGAAGTGGGAGGGTAAATAAAAATGAATAGGGAGTGTAATTGGCTACCAAATTGGGAGAAAAACAGGAAGAAAAATCAGAAACGAATAAAAAAAAAGAAAAAAAAAAGTTATGCAGTGATATTCATTATGGCACAAGTGACATAACGGACATATTAGGGGAAACCTGTTGTCATAAGCTGGTTGTATCGAGAGTGGGTCCAGCAATGACATAGTCGATGTGAGCGTCCATCCTCAAGGTGCAAGGTTTTCTGTCGGCGTCACCTTGTCAGTCAAAGTCAAAAACACACAGGCTGAGATCCACGTTCACCAGTGGTTTTTAACCAGCCTCTCAAAACATTAAATGCGCTCATAATTAACTCCGTAAATGCCTTTCTGACAAAAAACATAACGTACATCAGGCGGGGAAGCGATTACCTTACCGTCCGCTCATCTCCGGCAGCGGTGGATGAGTTAAGACGCGTTCCCCTCTCCAGTGCCTTGCGGACCGATGTCGGAGAGTAATGGAGTACGATAAGAAGGACCTCCACGTGCGGGAGTGATGTATATCACAGAGGACCCGGGTGACAGTAAGCGCTCTTTGATTTGCGGCGGGCCTTTATCCCTGTTCCTCCCTGCGCACCGTCATGCGCTCGTGTGCATACAGTATCTGTCTCATCCTTATGACAAGCTGTCAATGAACACTTCAGTAATGCATCATTTATGATATGCGTATTTAATGAATGACAATAATAATAGCTTGCATTTGTTTTGCGCCATGCATCTCGTGATATCAAAGCTCTTTGCAATGAAGGGGCGAAATTCCACCAAAATGTAGCACCCACATATATTGTATTATATACAGTATATATGGGTCAATGACAAATAAGGCCTCTAAAAAGTTATTTAAAAAAAGTTTGTTCAAAATAGATAAAATGCATATTTTTGAATCTGTGACAATGTGCTTAAACAAGCCTCATTTGTTAAATAACATTTCAATGTGTTTAAATTCATTTTTTGACTGTATTTTTAACTTGACTGACCAAAAAATGTCAGGTGGCGCAACCAAATATTTGTAAAATTATTTATATTTTCCTATGATTTATTATTTATTTATTTGAAGTGAAATCTTGGTCAAGTATCTATTAGAGTGTCTATAGTGCCTTACAGATTTGTTTTTTGGGGGTTGATTATTATATTAACAATAATTTAAGATTACTGCATTCTAAGGGTCAGTTATTTCGTATTTTTAACATCCAACGTGTATAACATATTTAACTTGAAACAAATAAACATTTTAGAGCATCTTGAAGCTTTAAATAACATTATTTATTTCATATAGTGGCATTCCTTACGGTTTGCCACCTGACTTACAGGTTGCGCCACCTGACTTTTGCAACTGATTTCAAATTAAACAGGCTTCTACTTGGACACCTGCATTAGCTTTGACCTATGCTAGCAATAGCATACAAATCATTTTAAAACAGAATAAGTAGTTTTATGATAAAATAACATTTTCCTAGTTTTACATTGGTTGTACCACCTGACATAGAAAGTGTACCATCCTACCTATGAGGTGAACGTAGCTATTTTTATCAATATTTGAGAGAGCTCCGCAAACCTTTTCAGTCAGCCATGGATGTCAGATAGGGTCCTCTGGATGATGCAACATCTGGTTGATGCAATAGCCTCTTGACTTTAAAATAAAAGTCCCATGTTTACGGTTGTGCCACCCTGACATTTGAAAAGCACAAATTGCCGGACAAAAGTTCCTCTCAATCTCAATAGCTTTAAAACTATTGTTATTTGTAAAATTGTGTTTATTTGAAAGGTTTCAAACATAAAATCATGCCACAGTATTTTATATTGAATTTATTATTATTAAAATGCCACTTTTTACAGTTTTCTTAATCTGTTCCTTTGCTCGGACGGTTGCGCCACCTGACATTTTGGGGGTTTGAGATGCCAAAACACAAAGTAATATATATTATTTGAATGTACTGAAAATTGATTCAAACTAAACAAGTTTTATATAATAAAATCATATATGACTTGAATTGATTAATTTATTTTTAAATGGAAATAATGAACTCGGACACAAAAATATGCATGTCATGTCATTGACCCATATATATATATATTGTAGCGAGCATGCGCAGTGGGGTGTCAGGCAGTAAGTTGAATGTGGCTACGTGCTTCATACACCGCAAAGCCCCGTAGCCACTTTATTAAACAGCATGAACAATATTTGTTCCCCATACACCGCACGACCCCAAATATCGTCTTTCGGTCTATCCTTTTACAGGGGCGCGTCCCTAAAGGGTCACGCAGACTGCACGTTGGCGACTTCAGAGTACATCACGCAGGGAGTACCATTAAACAATGAACACACACTACAGATGAAATACAGGCAACCGCACTAAACAAGAAATAGCCATCGGTCACGGTGGCATCATTTCTTAGCTCACTGCGACCATCGGTTTTACACACATATAGCCTAACTACTAAAAACACACACTGACATTTTTAACAACACCGGGGGAACAACCAAACACACAACAATGCACACATATTTACATAGAGCGACCCACCTGGATCGCTGCAATATATATATATATATATGTATAATAGTATACATACTATTTCTCATTGTCGTATATGCCATATATACAAATACATATATATACACATAATATGCCAGAATGTATTACCGAATGGTATGCACAAGCACATGTGAGTGGTCATAAATGCCTATGAATATTTATGATAGCGCTTTATGATTTATGTAGTCTTGTATATAATTTGTAAAGGCAATATGAATAGCTAATGATGACCAAACTAAAGTTTAGGTGTTACAGGTGTAGATATCACTATAGGTATTAACATTTTAATATATGAATATTTATATAAGTCTAGAAGATATAAGACAATATGCTGTGTACACAAATAAGCTATGCAATACTTCACAGCATTTAGTATCGCCTCAGTCTCCCTTTACTGTTAATTCTGTCGTTCAGATATTTGCTGCATTTATGTCATATTAATAATTTATTTGAAATGTGTGTGATATATTAGGCATTGGAAAGCCACTTAAATTGAAGAGCTGGGCCCACAGAAACATCTTGATAAGCATCTTCCGCGAGAGGCCGTCAGACTCGAAGGCCTCTTCATCGTGTGCTTCGTGTTTACACGTTGCTGGATTGATCTGGAATGTAAAATGGCCCTGTGATTACAATCCAGGAAGCATCACTTGTTGGAAAGGCCGCGGGGGGGGGGCGTAGACACGATTGAAGAATGAGTCCAAAGTGCGTGGCTCGCGGCCATATTTCATTAATCACGAATTACTCCGTCGTGGCATAATAGCGAACATAAATCTTGCGCGACGTGCGGCGTATAAACGAAATGTACGACGCCTATTTGTGTGCACGCAGGCCTCGCGTGCACAGTCAACAGTCCCCTCTTTAATAATGTATGAGTGCGCAGGCGGGGGAGCGTAGCGATGAATATGGGAATATAAATCATATTATTACTCCGCCAGAGATATAACGAATAGCATGCCTCACTTCTCCTTCTCTGTGAAATGGTATCGGAAATTCATTCCATTTCCCATCAATAGTTGAAAGCATAGGCCCCTCTCTGGGTCTCAGGTCCTATGGCACAATCCTTTCTACCTAGGCAGCTCCTCCAGTTGGTTTTCGGAAAGCAGAGACGCAGCTCTATAAATGATCTCTTGTCTATATGCCTTCTTTTTATGTTTGGCAACACAATGTTTTGCAAGAAATGGAAAGTCTCTCAGTGCTTGGAGAAATTACTTTGTTGATTGCGGCTTCAGTCCGTGCAAGAGCTTTGAGTTGGGAACATCTGGCAGAGCTGCCATGGTCTTTGAAAAACACTTGAAAGTCCTTGAAAAGTTATTTCAAAGTAATGGAAAGTTGTCAAACACCCCGCTGTCCTCGAATGGCAAAATGCCCAAAATGCATTCTTACATTTCTCTTTTTCTTTTACAGCTAATTAAAAATGTCCATATCTCTTCCTAACTCAGTAGCTTGATGTAATTTACTATCAGGTTGTGCAGTCAGTGTATTAATGTTTATGACAAATTTGGTAGGCTGCTGGCTTGTACAACACATTAAGCTCTCAAAAAAAACGAACTCAAATTCACATGAACGTTGCTTTTACTGCAATACAAGGGATCCTTGAAAATCGTACAAGTGTCCTTATAACGCTACTGAACTTTCAAAGGAAACACCATTGAAAGTAAGATGATCTTTAACCTGATTTGAGTGGGTACTCTGAACTATTCTCTGAGTGTCCATTTCTCTCAACATTTACAGTAAAGCTGCAAGAAAGGAATTCCAGTTCTAAGTGTCCAACTGATGCCCTTGTCCATCTGGCAGTTTCTGTTGAATGGCAATCTGCCAGCATGTCTTTAAAACTGCCCATGAGAGGTAATTCTGTCATAAAGGAAAGTTTTGATTGTCTGGTGGTCACGCTGGCTTGTTCTTTAAAGTACCGCTGGGCCAATGACAGAGCCTTCAAGGTCATTGCTCAAATCGTCAGGCCCATCTCTTAAAAAAAACATATGCACCTGTCCCACGTCCACCGAAATTATGAAGTATATATGCCATTTAGCAGACACTTTTATCCAAAGCAACTTACAGTAGTGAATGCATATATTTTTCAGTGTATGTGGTCCCAGTGGGAATTGAACCCACAACCTAAGCGTTGTCAACGCCATGCTCTACCTACTGAGCCACACAGAACCACGCTCTACCTACTGAGCCACACAGAACCACAGCTCTACCTACTGAGCCACACAGAACCACGCTCTACCTATTGAGACACACAGAACCACGCTCTACCTACTGAGCCACACAGAACCACACTCTACCTACTGAGACACACAGAACCACACTCTACCTACTGAGACACACAGAACCATGCTCTACCTACTGAGCCACACAGAACCACGCTCTACCTGAGACACACTGAGCCACACAGAACCACCGCTCTACCTACTGAGCCACCTAATGACTGAGCCACACAGAACCATGCTCTACCTACTGAGCCACACAGAACCATGTTCCACACTCGTAACCCGGAGGTGCTGTATGTCCCCTTGTTCCACCGCACACACGCAGGGTGAAGCGGGCGCAGTTCGGGCCTCACGACTGGCGTTCGGTGGCCGTGCCTGGCGCCCGCTCCTGGCTCCAGGTGCAGGGGCTGGAGGCGGAGACGGCGTACCAGTTCAGCGTCCTGGCGCAGAACAAGCTGGGAACGGGCCCCTTCAGCGAGGTCGTCACTGTGAACACACTAGGTGGGTGTGGCCCTTCGCCTGCTTTTACCTGTTAATCGCCGCACAGGGTGCAATAAATCGGGTTCAATCGACATAAGTGCTTCACTTTGATCCAAAACAATCCGTTTGGCAAGTTGATCTTGGCAACAGCGGAACTTTTTTCAAACTGTGTTTGAAAAGAAAAAAAGAAATGAACACTTAAAATTCATTTTGATTCAGAGGGGCAAATGTTGATTGAATCATTACCTGAAGCTGTGTTTCTCAATCCATTCCTACAGGGCACACTGCGCTGCATGTTTTCATTCCAACCACCACTTAATCATGCTCAAGTGATCATTAACAGATGACCGATGCAGATAATAGGTTGGGAGTGGAGGTTGGAATTAAAATTTCCAGGGCAGTGTGCCCTGTAGGAATGGATTGAGAAACACTGCCTAAAGTGTCGTCAGTGTTGTATCTCCAACAAATGGAATTTTCAGAAACAACAGAAATGTGTTCATTTTTCCCAGTTACCAAGACAACATTATGATTTACTCGCATGGGGTTTTGAACCAATTTGATTAGTTGTTGAATTTGGAGACATTTTCAGTACATAGAGAGAATATAGAGCATCCGGCAGCATATCAGCATGTTTCTGTTTTGTTTTAAATAACTCTATGTGTCAATCTTTGGTCAAAGCAATGAAATGAAATGTATTTATGTTTGAATACAGTGCTTGTGTATTACTCATTTATGAGCACATGAATGTTCTGGAAGCAAAAGCACACAGCTCTCAATCTGGCCGTCAGTGAGCACAGAGCTATCATCCTGACATGTTGCCTTTCATGCTCACACATAATTGATAGTGGTGTCGCCCAGGGAGGGAGGGATTCAGTCTGCTGGGTTGTCCATGTCTCCTCATGCACCAGCGACCCCAGCTGGTCAATCGGGCGCCCACGGTCTGCCGGTATAAAGCTGCGCATAAAGTGTCTTCTTCCGACTTATGTCTGAGCAAGCGTAACACATTTTTCATAGGAGAGTGTGTGCTTGTCTACGCTCTCCCAAATTGAAAGTGGGGGTTGCAGTGAGTGTGGTTTAAGAGTATGATTAGACATTCCAAATTGGGAGAAAAAGGGAAAAAGCATATAATTTCATTATTTTTTTTAAATGATGTGAAAGGACATATTTTCTCTTTCAATGTACAGTCTATCTATATTGTGTATAAGGTGTGTAAGCTCGTCTTTCCTCTTGTTGCCCTCCCTCTTGTTGCCCTCAGTATTTCCTATAAGTACCCCTGAAACCCTGGTGCTGCTTACCCCACCGAGGTGCCTCACAGCCAATCGGACACAGCAGGGAGTCCTGCTGACATGGCTCCCTCCAGCCAATCACACGTCACCAATCGACCATTACATCATGGAGTTCCGCCTCGGGGAGAGGTGGGAAGTCTTAAGTGATGCAATCCCTGCCGGAGAGACTGAGCGGCTGGTTAAAGACCTTGTCCAGGTGAAGGTGAAGCGGTGCATCTGCCAACCTGCAGGGGGCGTGCAGATCACACACACAGATTGCACACTGATGCTAGAGATTTGTCAGCGCACGGAATAGCTTCCCAGGTCACGTCGTAGAAGTAGAGGTGCTTGCGATACTCAGGACCAGGGTTGACACAGTGTTGGATGCACTTGGGCTGAAGTGGTGCTTCGTGCGCACGTACCATCCGATTTTACGCAATCTCGCCTCTACTTGCCTTTATGCAAATTTCAATCCCTTCTAAAAGATTTAGAGGTTTTACCTTCTTTTCCCCTGTGAGTTTTCAGCAACACAGTCAGAGACCGCTCTGAATAAGGAGGAATGAAAGAGAGCCGTTGCTGGGTTTCGGGTGCCCTTCTTGGTTGTTTCTTTCAAAGAGAAAAAGAACATAAGATTGTTGGATGAGGGAAACGGGTCATTCAGCCCATCTAGGCTTCTTGTTTTACCTACCGTCTGGAGAGCAACGAGCACTGTGTCAGGCCTGGTGTTACATTACATTTACATGAACATTTTAAGCATTTATCAGGCGCTCTTATCCAGAGTGACTTACAAGATGTGCATTAATACATGGTAGGAACAATCATAGTTCAATGCCCTAGGGTCTTCATTGACCATTCTCTGTGTGAAAAAAAATACTTCAAATTGACCTGTAACTCAAGTGTTAATAAGGATGAATAATAAGTAAATACATAAAACAGTAAAACAGCAAGTACAAAAATAACAAGACAAAATAAAATAATGCTAAACGTACTACTATTCAATAAAAAAATGAAACATGCCACAGTTATTACACCATAAACACCCAGACTCTCTGTTTTCCCACCCGGCGATGGACTCGCAGACACCCCTAAAGGCCTTCTGGAAAAGGCCCTAATTAAACAAGCTAACTCCAGAAATAGACCGTAGCAACGGGCGATAGACCCCCCAGCGGGAGAGCATTACTAATAGATGGGTTACATAACAGACAGAGCAGAGACACTGTTGCAAAAGTAGTGTGTTTGGAGCAGGAAAGTTTAGTCCCAAAGTTTTGCCTGAATGTAAGCTGTGTGACTTGCTCAAGGGAAAGGCATTTCGCTAAGCATAAGAGTATACTGTAAACGGTGGGCCTCATGCCAAAATGTGATCCTTTGTGCCAAAAAAGTTTGTTGGGATTTAACATTTTTTTTAAAGCCATGCACAAGCCTCCCGCGTGGTCCAGTGGTTACAGCGTTCGACGCTGGCCATGAAGACCGGGGTTCGATTCCCCGTCACGCCGGGGTCAGAGTCGGCTCTGGCCGGGAGCGCCACCAGGGGCGTGTTAACATGCCGTTCGCTGCGCATAAGAGTGGCTCTGTAGTACCGGGTTATGGTCGACACTTGATCATCACTGCCGGTCGCAGGACTACGGCAGCGAACTCACATCACTAGGGGGGGGGGGATTGACATAGAAATAGTGGGTCTAATTGGGAGAAAAATTTGATACAAATCAGGAACAAAAATTATATAAAAAAAATAAAAAAGCCATGGAGTAAAAAAATTATAAAAAAAGAAAAGAAAAGTCTTGTTATGAGTTATACCCTATTAGGGTATGCCCTGTTACATTTGGGTGGGCAATCTTTCCCTTCCAGAGCAAATGTCCACATTCAAAAACCACCTGAACACCACTGCAGACACTGTGCTCTAACTGGGTGAGAATAAAATAGTCATAATCTGCATGGAATGGATATGATTTCCACTGGCTGTCGGCTCAGAGGGCGATGGACTGATGGCAGTGCAGGATGAACGTCTCTAAACGGTACGTGAGATGTGACCGGGTCGGTTCTTTCCGCTGCAGGAGTCGTGGTATGAGTTCCGGGTGATGGCGGTCATGGAGAACGTCATCAGTGAGAACAGCAACATCGTAGGGAGTCTCGAGTACAGGTGAGTCCGTGAGAATCTGGAACGGTTCTGCCGTAATGAAGCTCGGCGGGCACTTAAACTCGACGCATAATTATGGTCCATTCTGCATTTCATGGAGGGAGACAATGACTAATTAAATGCAGTAATTCTGTGCTATTGTTCTGCAGTATGTTTGTTAAAAACACCTGAGAATATTTAGTATGCAAAGAGTATGGATATCTCTGCAGCAAAACTTATCCAGTAGTTTTTTTTGTTTGTTTTTTTTGTTTATTGTGAGATTTAAGATGCTCTGCTGCCTCCTGCTGGTCAGAGATTTATTTAAATTCAAAGCATTAAAATAAAATCTAGTTCAGCACACTGTGTTCTTTACCACTTGAAATGCTTGTTAATAAATATTTTATTTTAACCGGCTATTGTAATGATTTTTAAAATGAGGTAACAATCATTCATTTTGTGTTTTTCAAGAAGTTGACACAACATACACAGGACACACTTTTTAAACCGAAGTGCGGCATTGTAGCACCTCCTTTGTGCGGGTACATCTCATCACACCACGCCCATCGTCCCAGATGGTTTTGTTCCCGTTCCCCCTGTCCTCTTGTTTCACTTGCTCCCCGGCCTTCTGCCCTCAGTCATCAGTGAATGCGGTGTGCTTGATACCAACGCGCACAAGGCCAACACACCGGCCCTGCCATGCCCTCCTGTTTACGGTGTGTTGCCCTTGGGCTCGTTGGCATCAGCTCAGTGGGGCACTTAAACTTGACACTGATGGATTACAGCTTACACTGTGCCATTTCATGGGGAGACAATAACTAATTCAGCTTGGTAATTCTGTGTGATTCTTCTGTAGTATTGTTGTTAAAAACGAGGCATTGGGGAACAATTAGTATGCAAAGAGTATGGATATCTCTGCAGCAAAACGTATTCAGGAGTTTTTTTTTCTTTTTTAAAGTTTTTTTTGCTTATTGTGAGATTCAGGACACTCTGCGGAGCCTCTTGTTAGTCAGAGATTGATTTAAATTCAAAGCATTTAAAAAAATCTAGTTCAGCACACTGTCTACTTTACCACTTGAAATGCTTGTTAATAAATATTTTATTTTAACCGGCTATTTTATTGATTTCTAAAATGAGATTCATTTTGTATTTTTGAAGAAGTTGACACAACATACACAGGACACACTGTGTCATTGTAGCACCTCCTTCATGCGGTTACATCTCGTCACGCCACGCCCATCGTCCCGGACGGTTCTGTTCCCGTTCCCCCCTGACCTCTTGTTTCGTTTGCTCCTCCCCCCTGCCCCCTCCCCTCAGATCTCTTCTCCACCCCAGAGATGGCGGATGAGGGCATGGCGCGGCCAGTGGTGGCGGGGATCGTGGCCACCATCTGCTTCCTGGCGGCCGCCATTCTCTTCAGCACGCTGGCGGCCTGCTTCGTCAACAAGCAGCGGCGGCGCAAATTCAAAAGGAAGCGAGGTGAGTCATCCCCCCGGTGATATCACCACACCCCACCGCTCCCTGGTACCCTCTTCCTCAGAGACAGAGACAGCTCCCCCTGCAGGGAGATTTTAAAATGACGCCAATTGCCTGCCATCTGGGCAGATCTGCACAGGTGGTGAAGCTCAATGATAATAATTCATCCGCAAAGTGCCTTTCAGTAACTCCAGGTGCGGTGTTGAAACGGCGGGGCTAAACCCACGCAGGTCACAGGATTAAGTGGAAGAAGTCGAGACGTCGAGGCCTTGAGAGCAGGCTTGTCAAACGGGATGGGTTCACCCGCCCGGATGAGACAGCAATATGGGATGAGGATAGAATTACCACCATGCCCAGGGATGGTTAGACACCACTCCATTCTTTCGTAGATAACATCAGAAGCTCGGTTAGGCCGAAATTAAAAGGTTGGGTTTTCGAGTCAGCGTTAATGTGTTAACGTCTCTTTTTCGGCTCAGCACGGTTGCTTGAGTAGTGATTGTAGGACTGCGCAAAGGGAGATGGAAACGGATGATCACACGAGCCATGTGGGCAGCACACTGGCATATCTGTCAGAGCGGATTGATCATCAAATTGTTTTTGTGCTCGCAAAACGCCAGCAGATGAATGATTTCACATGCACAGCCAAATCGAGCGGGAGACAAGAATTATACACCCATTAGTACGATAGCTTAAACAGTGGATATCTGTCTGGGCGTGGAGGGGAGTCTGTGTTATCTTTCTAACGGGATTTGGATTTGGAGATGAGGCCTGCAGTTACCTGCTCCTTGTGATGATACGCATTTTATTACCTTAGCCTTCTCTTTCTCGCTCAAACCAATTTGAACCCTGAGCTCTCTCTCCCCTTCCCATTTGGAATGGCCATTGCGCTGCGATGTCCCCCACCAGCTCGAGAGAACTCGGACAAGTGCAGCCATCGCCTCTTCTCTCTCCTCAGGCCACCGTCTGAGCTGCGCAGTCATTGCGTCAGAGCAGTCTGTTCAATTCGCAGCTGGGCGCAGGCAGACTGCAGACCCCCGATCGACCAGAGGAGTCGCTCTTGTGCGATGAGCGCCACTGCCAGTAATACACTGTAATACACTGTCCACAGTTGGCACTGGAATGGTCAGGACTCCATAGCAGACATTGGCATGCGTCGCTACACTGCAGTGTTTTAACGGGGCAAGCCCCTTCCAAGCTCTTTCTTTGCAGCACAGAGCACTTGAAACGTATGACTTTATGGATACATTAAGGTGCCTAGATTGCAGAATGACATAGTGACATTTCACAGAGTCACATGACAAGTGTTTGGAGCAGGTGATGCAGCAGCAGCACAGCCTTCATAGCTGATCTGTAGTGATGTTTGTGTTTCTCTCTTTTGTCTCTTTTCTTCTCCTGCAGATCCTCCTCTATCAATAACACACTTCAGAAAAAGCATAGAAACACCGTAAGTAACCACAACGAATTGCATTGACTATTATGGGATGCAGACTGAAGGAAGCAAAGCACATATGTTAGGTTTATTGCAGTTCCTATCTCCCCCCCCCCACCAGCTGTCTTGCACTGTGTTTTTATGCCAAGTTGAGAGCCTGGGGTGTATTAATAAAGTGCTATACTAATGTTGTGAATAACATACTTAAAGAGGTGACAGGCCATTCAGCCCAGCTAGGAGCGACATTTTGCCTACAGTCTAGAGAATAGGTACTCAACTCTGGGTCCTGAGGGCCGCAGTGGCTGCAGTTATTTCCTCCAGCCGGGCGCTGACTAGACCTGATGTCACTGACTAGTCTACCCCAGGTGTGTCACTGTTCAGCTGGAACAAAAGCCTGCACCCACACCGGCCCGCACAGGGTAAGATTGTCCATCCCTGGTCTACCCCCTTGGTTAAAGAGGTGAGCTAATGGATATCAGGTGCTTCAGTTCATTGGTTAGAGCAAATTGTTGTATTATATTAGATTGTATTTGATAGTGTTTTATTGTGTTTTATATCGTATATGTTCTTTTGGGGTGAAGGGCACTAGCACAAATGAGACCTCTGGTTTCAGCATGTCTCCCGGGTTTAAATCAAGGTAATATATATATATATATATATACTGTATATGCCTGCAGCCACTGTGGCCCGTAGGAGTGAGAGTTGACTCTGTTAGGTCTAGAGCACAGCCAACACTGTGTCAGGACTGGTAAACCACGGTGTGTTAAAACCGTCATTGTTAAAAGAGACACTTCCTGTTGACAGTGTGAAATTTGCCTTTATAATTTTGACCTCCGCCCTCATGTTCTGCTGACAGAGCTCAACACAAAACCACACATGTAATCAAATTTATAAATCAATAAGAATGTTAGCATTGAGTTGGGGAAAAAACCTCAAAGTCCTTCTGCATACATAATATGTTTGATACCAGGAACAAGTCTTTTTACCCCTCTCTGTATTGATTTAACAGAAAAACACCTTCATCCAATATTTGGCAGTCACCTCATAAATTGGCATAAATGTTCATCCAAACATTCAATGTAGCAGTTATATGTGGGCATGCTGTACGGGTTGTTGGGATTTGTAAAAAAATTGTAACTTAATGTTTTACAGTTATTAAGGAATTATTATTAGATTAGTAGCTAGACTGGTCTGCATAAAATGCCAAGCCAATGTGGGTGTCTGATGCAGAAGCTGCAAATATTGTGAGTGCAATGTCACAGGTATCACTGGACAAATATTACTGCAAATCATGTGATCGTATGAAAAACTAAAACAATGTTCTAATATTTATTTATATTTGTTACTCAAATTTAAGAGCATTTACGAATGCTCTATAAAACTTGCGGAATCATCAAAGAACATCCGGTGTTGAGCTTTGGAGACAGAACCGTTTTATAATTGCATAGCTTTTCAAAATGGAATCAAGTAGTTTCTGTGGTCAAATAATTTATTGGACAATGACTAATCAATAGTGGCTCTGTCTCACCAGAACTCTAATTAAGAGTATTTAGCAATTATAATGACAAAGGCAGGCCATTCAGTGCATTCGCCATTTTCCCCTAGGAAAACTAGGAGGAAAACTAGGGTGATGTTCTCCATGAACTAAGAAATTATAAATTCACTTAACCCTCCTGGTCTGTTATGGGTCAGTTTGACCCAAATCACTAAAATTAGCATCACTAAAATGCTTTCTAAATGTTCAGCCTGACTCCTAAGTGGGGGTCATTAACCTCTAAGCATAAAATTTATTTTTTGTATGCTATCTACAAACAATTTTCATACTAAAATGATGTTTCAGCCATTTTTGGCCACTAATGAGATTAGGCCTTTTTGACCAGCAGCTGATATAAATACTCACTCTCTTGTTTGTCTCTCCCTCGCCAACACCATTTCTACTTCACATCCGTACTGTTGTGTTCCCATGGGAAATACAGCCTCTCTCGCCTTCCTCACACAGACACAGCACTCTTTCCTAAACAAATAAAAGGTGTTATTTTATTATGATTTGAACTAAAGGTACGTTTCTAATTACTTTCTCTCTCAAGAGCTTTCTGATGCTTTACAGCCATAACATTTAACAGGTGCTTCACAGGAAACTGTGTTTGTCTGGGGCAGGGCAAAACTGATCAAAATGGCTTGCGTGGATGTCTGCATTTCATTCTCTCTGTCTATGCAGCAGTAATGGAAACAGGAGTGTGAGGTAAATGGGGCGGCACAGGTAACTGTTGTAACCCCTAAAATAGGCAGGTATACGTGCTGACTTCACAGAATGAATTGTCTGTCATTTGCAGTCTGTCTGTCTGGTAGGTGCACATGGCTGTAATGTTCAGAATGGCTGTACCATTCAGAAGATGTTTCTGCTTCCCAAAACTCCTAGCCAAGTCCGTGCCCAGGAAAAGATAATCGCAAGCTCATTAAATGCTGTTTGGTTGAAATTGCTATCTTTTATTTTTGCTTGTGTGTCTGACAAATGTATAAAGAAGTGTGGACAAAATTAAAAATAACCACAATCATTTAGTGAGAAAAATTAAAAG
Source organism: Aldrovandia affinis (assembly GCA_029706075.1). Taxonomy (NCBI): domain Eukaryota; kingdom Metazoa; phylum Chordata; class Actinopteri; order Notacanthiformes; family Halosauridae; genus Aldrovandia; species Aldrovandia affinis. Next base: position 138,655 of record JAINUG010000160.1, read on the forward strand.
GAAAAAATGGGAAAAACATATGTACATTTACATTTTACATTTTAAGCATTTAGCAGACGCTCTTATCCAGAGCGACTTACAAGATGTGCATTAATACATGGTAGGAACAATCATAGTTCGCGCAAGAGATCAGTGCAGTAATAAGTTTATATTTATGCAGTATGTTTTATGCTAACAGGGATGCCATGAGTATGGTCATTCCTGAGTTCTTACATGGAAACAGGTGAACATGAGTTCACTGTGGTGAATACAGTATGCTTACCATGTGATTTGTGTGTTTTGTAGGGGTTTTATACACAAGTCCTTATTCACACTTATGCGATGCTTAGATATGATTATAATATGTTTTAATATACCTCACAAACAGTTTTACTGTGGTGCACTAATGCCACTAATGTATGTTACGTAATGGGGAGAGTTATGCAGTAAAGGACAGGACTAGATTAATATGGTATAGAAAGCACTATATATATTAAGCGCCGTGTGTGTGTGTGTGTGTGTGTGTGTGTGTGTGTGTGTGTGTGTGTGTGTGTATGAGTACTTCAAGACTACATTTCAAGCAAAGTTGCTTGTAATGTTCAGAACAGCCTGTACTCAATATAAACACATTGTCAGTCTTGAAAATAATCCACATGGTTTAAAGAGACCGACATATTCTGGGAATGGTATTGAAGCCAAACTTAATTAGTTTTTTTTTCTTCCTTTTCAGTAATTAAAATATCCATTATGCATATAATGAGATCTGAGAACAATTACAGTGGATAGAAAACGTATAATTAATGCATAAAAATCTATCAGTGATTTCAGTCACACTTTATTTTAAGAAGGTCATTTACAAATGTAATTATGCATGCAGTTTAAAAAGTCAGTATTGTGCAAGTGCAAGAAAAGTTTGTGAAACCGCTATGGAACAAAGTATAATTATGGTGTGTACATGTATCAAAACAAATCAAATCAAATCAAATTTATTTGTATAGTGCTTTTTACAATTGAATTGTCTCAAAACGCTTAACAGAGGGGGAACCCAGGCCTAGACCCCCCCAAAAGCAAGCCTAAAGGCAACAGTGGCAAGGAAAAACTCCCTTGGTAGGGAGAAACCTTGGGAGGAACCAGACTAAAAGGGGGAGCCCATCCTCTTCTGGCAGGCACAGGGTATGTCCAAAAAAGACCATGTCACGGTCTGTCCAAGGTGACTCAGGGCTGAAAGACTTTGCCCCTCCTGAGTTAGGTAGTCAGCGGGGGGGCTAAACCACTTGAAGGGGGTCCAGATCCAGGAACTGAGGTTGGCGTGGGGGTGAGGGTTGATGGGGACAGCTCACACTTCTTGCAGGATCTAGGGCTCGGGGGCAGATGCCCCGAGTCAGAGGCCGAGGCAGAGAAGAGAACATGCAGTCAGAAAAAACAACAAAAATCGATTTTTGGCTTAGGTTTAGGGTCATGGTAATGTTAAGGGTTTGTCTTAATACCCAGAAAGGTCTTTCAAAACCCTTTCCTGGGAACTCCTGTGTATGCTATTTTTAGTTCTGCTCAACCAGGCGCTATACAAATACATTTTGATTGATTGATTGATTGAATCCCATGAATATGGAGGTAGTATCTGAGAACAGTGCTAACATGCCCATTATGTGCCTCCTGTATTTCTGTGCTTTATTACCTCAGGATGCTGTCTTTTCTGGCTCATTGCCATTTGCCTGTAATCCTTGCTGGAGTGGGGTTAGCATTGACTCTTTGGTGAGAACAATTTCAAAGAAAGACAGTGTGAAATGCGTTGGAAGCTAGCCCAGGCCTACAGTTAGCGTGGTGCTAAGGATAGCCCAGGGCTAAGACAATTATGTGTGAATATCCTCTGAGTCTGAGAATCCCTGCTCTAGGATTAAGAGTTGAGGCTGGGTAATAGACAGTGGCAAAGATTAGCTTTTTCCTGTTGGAAGATAATTGCTTTTTTTTTTTCCCCCACTCTGAGAGCCCAATAGACCCAGTGTTCACACGCCACAGGGCAAATGTTGGCACTGGGCACATCAATAGAGCCAATATATAGAGCCAATCAGGTATTTGTGGAGGCGGGACATGACAGCGTCATAATCTTAAGACCGCCCTCTTAACTGTCACTCAAACATCACTTGCATGCATTCAAGATGCTCTCTTGCACTCACCGTTTCTTTCAAATATGTTTTAACAGAGGTGCACTTATTAAACATGAATTATGTGAACACATACCATTTAAAATCCTCTTTATCTCTGAAGAATATTTATCATGCTGTTTATTAGAATGTTGGAATTATCTTATTCTGATCAATGCATTGACCTTCACCTGGGGTGAACCATGTACAGTATGCTCACAGTTTACAAAGCAGGGTCTACCATAGAGCTTGGGAAAACAACCTTTAGTTTGAATTTCCCTTATTTAGACTTTTTCATTCTCCTTTTTTGACCATACTTTCACAAAAAAATGTTATTTCAAATAGTTTGAAAAATTTCTTAACCTATCAAGGCCATTTCAAACTAAGAATGATTAAAATATTTTCATTTCTTCATAATAAAAACATTATAATCCTCTATTCAAGAGAGATGAGACACATTATTTTCCTGCAAGCCACAGCAATTTACCTTATGTTCTCTTATTTTTCTTTTGAGATGATGAAAATAGATTTTAGCAGCAAGAAACATTTCAGTTTCATCTTAATTTAATATTTCATCTTAATGATGACAAGTGCGCACCTTGTACAAATTTACTTACAGCAAATACAATTAAATGAACTCATTAAAAAGAGAACTGAGAACCGGCCCTGGTCGTCAGCCCGATCGGAGGTGGCATTTGGCTGTCCGCCTCCAGGGGAGGGGGGAGGGAGAGCCGGCACGAGTCCGCCGAGGAGAAGGTTAATGGAGTCCGTGGAAGATCTCCGTCTCGAAAGAAGGCGGGAAATAGGTCCAGAATGCGAATCTCGTTCCCGGAGGACGGGCGGCGGACTCGTGAGGGTGGGGAATTGAAAATAAAAATAGAGGGTATAATTGGCTACCAAAATTGGGAGAAAAACAGGGGAAAAATCTGAAATAAATAAAAAAAATTTTTTTTAAAAGAGAACTGAGGCATGCCTGACAATTTGTGGAGCTGTTAGGCTGAGGCAAGGAACTGAAAGAAAGAGGCAATTTATTTCCACTTGCTATAGATCACACCTTCGTTGCATGCCCAGGCTTTTAACTTTAGCATGTACAATATGATTCATTGTGACCAAAGAAAGTCAGCGTGGGGCCCCTGGATGGCGTAGCGGTAAAGACACTTGCCCGGAGTGCAAGTTGCCCACTGCGGCCGGGGTTTGCACAGCTCCCTGACTGCACCAGCAGCCCGGCCCTGACCGGGAGCCCTGTTTTGGGGGCGGTGATTGGCTGCCCGCCCCAGAGGGAGTGGGGAGGGAAGCCGGCAGGAGTTTGCCGCATGCAAAGTGACTATCTAAGTGTTTATCGGAGTTACGGCCGACAGCTTTGGCGAGTCCCGTCTCGGAGGAGGTGGTTTGGCGCCTTTGTCACTGCCGGTCCCAGGGTTGCAGCAGCGAGCTCATAGTACGAGGGGAGGGATATGTACATTCCAAGTTGAATTAGAAATAGGGTATAATTGGCTACCAAATTGGGAGAAAAATGGGAAAACTATCTGCAAAAAAAGAAAGGAAATCAGCATACGACCGGCCATAACTACACTGGTACAGGCTAACAATGCCACGCCTGACTCACTGCGAGTGCCTAGCTGTGGTACAGTAGCTGTGGTTCGATGGCAGAACCGTGTTCTCATGTCTTGCTCTGTCTCTGTGTTGACTTTGACGTTTCTTTTGGTAAGCGTAGCCCCATTGACAGCCGACTCTCCCCCCCCCATGTTATGTTTCCCCTCGCAGGATCCCCCTAACTCCCTTGCCAGGCATTGAGCCCTACTGGGAGAGGCCAGACGAGAGCAGCTACAGGCCCCCACGCACCAGCCCTCAGTGAGTCCATGCTCCTTGTTCAGTCGTGTGCGCGTTGGCTGTGCTTCCCGCACGGGGCGCGGTTGCGTTTGCGTGTCGCGCCACAGGCTCGTTAAAAACGTCCATCCGTCCAATCACCAGCGACGAGGAGCGCTCCCCCTGCCACCCCCCCCCCCCAACACCTTTTTTTTACCCTTCTGATCTGCGCGTGCTTTCCTGCTGCTGCTGCTTTTTGAAATCTCTGTGCCTCAGCTACTTCTGTCTTTCATTGGCAGTACTATGACTAGCAAAGTGAGCAAAATCCTAAACTCTAATTCTCTATCATTTCTTTAATCATTTAATTGTTTAATTGGCTTGGAATCCCCATCCATTGAAGTTGATGTGTGGTGAGGGTTGTGTTGTGAAATTGTTGCTGTGCATTACCCAGGCTGGGGGCTGTACATTGGTGGTTGGTGGTGCTTAGACCCCCCCCCCCCAAAAAAAACCCCTTTCCACCTGCCCTTGAATGTGAAGCATTTCATGAGATCCATCTAAGGCTCTAAAGAAATAAAATCAATTGTTGTTATTCATTTTTATTTGATGGTTACTGCTGATTATTTTAAAACGGTAGCAAAAAGTAGTATTTTGCACCCACAGATCATTTGTAAATGTTTGAGTTTAATTGCTTTATATTTTAATTTCCCCTCCAAATTAGGGAAATAAGCAGTCTCAGCATCATGGTCCCTTACTCAGAGCCAAGCCTTCTGGGCATTCTGCCATCTGATCATCTACCAGTGACCCTTGGGAAAACGCCAAATATTCACATTGCATTATCTTTAGGTGTTCTTATCCGGAATTGCCAACAACGTGGGGTTAATAAGTGCAATCAAATAGGTTCACAAGAGCAGCAGTAACTACAGATACTTAACACTCCTGGATTCTGTAACAGTGCAGACAAGAAGTGTTAATTGCTATTGGTATAATACTAAACTATTGAAAGAGTTGAGGCACACAATGTTATGAGGCTACGCTTCATTTTTGGGTGTATGTGGGAGTAAACTTCCATTTCAGTTACCTTACAATACATGGAGCAATGCATATACTGCAAAGCAAAACATTATAATAAATAAATAAACGACATGCTGGCATGCATCTGCAATACATCGTATATTTTTTTAAATGTCACTGCTGGTCACAGTTGCAGAGGTGAACTCATAATACGTGGGTGGGACAATTGAAATAATAGAGGGTACATTTGGCCACAAAATTGGGGGAAAAACTGGAAAAAATCTGAAAAAATCTTCATAAAACATGTTTAAAAAATGAATTGTGGCAGGCAGGGGTTTGGTCAGCCTGAATTGACTCACATTCACTGAAACTATTGACCTGGATTGACTCACAAAACGGCCATAAAACTGTTGTTGCTAATTACCCAGACTTTCAATCGGCACAGTTTTTTTTTGTCTACGACTGATAAAAATGGTCAACGACTATTCTGTGAATGCTCTGTCGGTCTCTGTAAATGTCCCAGTTAAATGCAGCCTGAATTTCACATGGATGTTTTGCTGTCTTGCAACGTACGAGGTCCCCCTTTATCGATAAACATCAGCGGTAGTTTCATAATCTTTTTCTTTAGCTTTTAAACTGCATTGGTGTGTTAACTGCTATAATCGAATGCATGCTTATTCCTCTTAGTTTAGCTTATTAGTTTACCGATTATGTTTCTTTATTTCAAGTTTCAAGTTTCAAGTTTCAAGTTTTTATTGATCACGTACACATGCGTACATGGCAGTGAGATTTGTTGTTCCCATGGATCTCTCTTCACAACACAACACAACAGTACACAATAGAATACAGTAATAAATTGTAAAAAAAAAAAAAAATTGTAAGATAGTAAAATAGTAAAATATAATATATACAAATAATATAATATAATATAATATATAATATAATAATATAATATATATAATATAATAAGTAAGATAGATGTACAATATTGCACATCACTGGATGGCAGTATAAAGTGATGAGTGCTAAAGTGATAAGTGATAAGTGACACAGTGATACAGTGGGGTGTGAGGAGGTAGGAGGGGAGGGGACAGTTCAGTTGTTGGTGGGGCTGGGCAGTGGTTAGGGGTCTCAGCTCAGCATGCGGATAGCTTGGGAGTAGAAGCTGTCCTTGAGGCGGTTGGTCTTCGCTGCTATGCTGACATAGCCAGGCTTCCTCTTGGACAGCTTCTTGATAAACAGGCCATGGCTAGGGTGACTGGGGTCGGCGATGATCTTGTTGGCCTTCGTCTTGCACCTCACCGTATACAGGTCCCTCAGGTTAGGCAGTGCACCGCCTGTGACCCGCTGGGCTGACCGCACCACCCTCTGCAGCCTCTGCCGGTCACGTTCGGTGCAGTTGCCGTACCAGGCGGTGATGCAGCCGGTCAGGACACTTTCCGTGGTGCACCTGTAGAAGTTCCTGAGGATTGGTGGGGGCAGGCCAAACTTCCTCAGCCGTCTGAGGTGGAAAAGACGCTGCTGGGATTTCTTCACCAGCGTGTCCACGTGCGAGACCACTTCAGATCCTCTGAGATATGGACTCCGAGGAATCTGAAGCTGCTGACCCGTTCAACAGCGGCCCCGTTGATGGTAATGGGCACGTGCACACCCCTTTTCCTGAAATCCAGGATCAGCTCCTTTGTTTTCTCAATGTTGAGCTCAAGGTTGTTCCCTTGGCACCACCTTGAGAGCACCATCACCTCGTCTGCATAGGCCGCGGTGTCATCGTTGGTAATCAGGCCCAACACCGTTGTGTCATCTGCAAACTTAATGATAGCGTTGGAGCTGTGCTTGGCTGTGCAGTCGCTGGTGTAGATGGAGTATAGGAGCGGGCTGAGCACATCCTTGCGGGCGCCCGTGTTGAGGGTCAGGTAAGATGAGGTGTAAGTGCCCACCCTTACTGCCTGGGGTCTGCCTGTCAAAAAGTTCAGGATCCAGCTGCAGAGAGTGGGATTCACACCCAAGGCCGCCAGCTTGGGGATGAGAATGGAGGGCACTATGGTATTGAATGCTGAACTATAGTCAATAAACAGCATTCTCACATAGTTGCCTTTCTTGGCATCCAAGTGGGAAAGTGCCTTGTGCAATGTGATGGCAATTGCGTCATCTGTGGACCTGTTGCTGCGATATGCGAATTGCAGGGGATCCTGTGTGGCTGGTAGCATGGAGCAGATGTGTTCCTTGATGACCCGCTCGAAGCTTTGAACCTTATAAAGCACCACAGGATGATGCCATGGAGAGGGATACATAAGGGTTTATTGTATTGAATAATGTTTTGTCTAGTTTTAGCAGACGCTCTTACCCTTGTTCAAGGCTACAATGGCATTGCCCCAGCCAGGAACATCATTACATTTACATTTTAGGCATTTAGCAGACGCTCTTATCCAGAGCGACTTACAAAAAGTGCATTCATACGTGGTAAGATTAATCATAGTCCACGCCAGAGATCAGTGTAGTGATACAGTAACCATACCTGTAGCAGGAGGAGGGAAACGTTTTTTTGTTCGTTTTTTTGGGGCCAAATAGGTTTACAAGAGCAGCAGTAACTACAGATACTTAACACGCCTGGATTCTGAAACAGCATCATATTACGTTGAGGCCCTTCTCATGTGTTTTTATTTCTTCAAGTCGTGGCAAGCCTGTTGGATGACACACACGCTCAATCTCCTGCACGTCAGGCCTTCCCGTTGTGCAGTGCACTAAGGTTATGTGAAGGCTAATTATCCCCTGGTGTCATTCCCACAGAGTTAATCACCCAGTAGCATGAACTGTGTTTCTGAGCTGAATGCAATCTGTCACTAAAGCATTTTGTTATGAACTGGGAGTGTCATAATTGTTTTTGAAATGAATGAATTGCCATCGAGCAGATCACACCCACACAGACGATCCTGTCTGCCAATAAGCCTGTTGCAGTTATTTTGATCTAGTTTTTATGTTTTGTCCACTTTGACTGCTAAGTGTAAAATCTGGTTAGACCAAACAGTTTTAGGTTATGTTTACAATGCAGTTCTATAAATAGGTGGAGTGCAAGGCTGGTAGGGAGCCTAGAAGGGCTGAATGACCTGTTCTTGTTATAAAAAATTATCATATTCTCTGGTTTTCACGCTCCTATCAGTGGTGATATAGTTTATTGTAAAGTCAAATGTAGATTGAAAGTATATTTATATACTTCTGGTTCCTACTTCCTTGTAAAGTTGAACTCTTTGCAGTAGTTAGCAGTGCTAAGGATGTCCTCACAGCCCACAGTTTAGGCTTAAGTACCAGAAGAAGGGCTCAAACTTTTACAGTTAAAAGCAGGAAAAGGCACACATTTCCCTCTGCAGTCATATTGTGATATATTTATCATATTTCATATATTTTAACATAGTATATATTACACATACACACACACACACACAGACATACACACACATTTATGATGACATAAAATTTAATTTTGCAAAATGTACTACAAACTACAATAATTGGAAAGGGGAGACAAGGATCTACTCCCCTTCCTTCAAAATAAAGTAAACTTATTCCCGTACAAACTTTTCTCACATTTTGGCCTTAATCAAGACATCAAGACATCAAAAATTGTTTTGAAATGGGTTCCTTTTTTAGGCTGCCCATCAATAAACAGAATTAACTGGGTTAATTAGCCCCCAATTGCATTAACTTAGCGACTGAGGTAATGCACTGCACATTCCCCATTGGTAGATGGCTCCCAATTCACCGCATAGACAATGATCCCATTCATTTAACATTTTAACATTTTAAGCATTTAGCAGACGCTCTTATCCAGAGCGACTTACAAGATGTGCATAAATACATGGTAGGAACAATCATAGTTAGCGCACAAGAGATCAGTGCAGTAATACAGCAATAGACATCATTGCAGGCATCTGCGTACCACACCTGTAACACCGGGAACAACGAGAGAAGAAAACAGCGCCCCCTTCTGTCTCCCGCGTGCTCTGCAGGTCCTCCTCAGGCAAGGCGAGTCCGGAGAGCGGCCGCTCGATTGGCCGCCTGTCGGAGTCGTCGGAGGAGGAGGAGGCGCGGGGGCGGCCTGCACGTGCGCAGGGTCCACAGCCCCGGCCGCGAGAAGGAGCTGTCCCTCTACAAGAAGACCAAGCGCGCCATCGCCAGCAAGAAGTACAGCGTGTCTCGGCACGAGGCCGAGGCGACCACGCCCATCGAGCTGATCAGCCGCGGGCCCGACGGCCGCTTCGTCATGGACCCCGACGACGCGGAGGGTCCGGTCCGGCCCCGGCGCATCGAGGGCTTCCCCTTCGTGGAGGAGTCCGACCTCTACCCCGAGTTCCGGCAGTCGGACGAGGAGAACGACGACCCCGGGCCCATGCCCCCCATCATGCCCACCCTGCGGCCGCACCAGATCTCGCCCATGTCCTCCAGCCAGGAGTCGTACGCCCAGCCGCCCGCCTACAGCCCACGGTTCCAGCGGCCCGTGGAAGGTATGACCGTCGTGGAGGGCGGCCGTCTGCAGGCCGTCGGCCAGAGCCGCGTCGGCCAGCACCAGAGGCTCTTCCCTCACGGCCACTTCTACGGCTACCACCGCGGCAGCCCCGGGGAACCCGAGTTCCCGCCCCCATTCTACATGCCCGACATCAGCCCGCACAGCTCCATCATGTCCTCCCCCCCACCCTTCGGCTACCCCGCCATCCCGGAGGAAGGCGGAGAGGGCGAGGGGGGGCGCTACGTCTCCGCGACGACGCCCGGCAGCACCCTCCCCCTGTCCCACGCCCTTCCGCCCGCTCGCCGGAGATCTGGCGCCAGCCCGATTTCCCCTTCGCCAGCCTGGAGGGGCCGCGCCTCATTTTCCCGCCTCACTACCCCCTGCATCCACACCGGGACCTCCCCGAGCCTCCCCCCACCCCCCTCCTCCTCCTCCCAGATCTCCCCCCCCAGCAGCTTCCCGTTCCCCTCGTACCCGGTCACCCTGCCGCTGGAGTCCCTGCAGGGCCGCCCCACGTCTCCCGGCAAGCCCAAACCCCACGGCCCTCCCTCCTCCAAGCGTTTAGCTATGCAAGAGGCGCAGAGCCTAGGGCAGCTAAGACACACCAGCCAAGGCCTGGGCGTACCGGTATTGCCTTACCCCGACCCGGCGGCCCACAGGGTCAGCCCGAGCGCGTTCGGCGGCCTGGACACGCGGTGGTACGAGCCCCAGGCCCGGCTCAGCCCGCGCGCGGCCCGGCGTCTGGACCCTAGCCTGCATCAGGTGGTCCTGCAGCCGTCGCGCCTCTCCCCGCTGGCCCAGAGCCCCCCCAGTTCCACCGACGGCTCCCCGGAGATCGTGGTGCGGCCCCGGCCCCGGCCGGCGCCCCCCCCAGCCCGCCCAGCCCGCCGAGACGTCGTCCCTCTCCGAGATCACCCTGCAGCCCCCGGGCGCCGCCACCGCGGGCTCGCCCACGCAGGCCCAGCGGGCCGGCTCCCCTGGCTACCGCTCCACCATGGCGTTTGCCACCGCAGCGGCCAGCTACCCGTCCCAGTCCCCGTCACCCCCCACGGAGAGCAGTGATGTTTTCGGGCAGATGCCGTCCCAGAGGAGGACAGAGGAGGAGATGCTGCCGTCAGAGCCTTCTCCACACCAGGGGTCCTCGGCAGGGTAGGTGGAGGGGGTCAGAGTGTGGGGGGTCAGCGCTAGGCCCAAGGGGGGGGGGTCCGCAGAGGGATCCACGATCACGTTTTTGCTAAATTAATTTGATTTTTTTTTTTAAAAGGTCACATCCTCTTCCAAAGTGGATTTTGCTTTCTTTGACTTCATGCCCTTTTCCTTTTTTATTATTATTATTATTTATGATTTTTTTCATATTTCACCATGTGCAAAATGTAATTATGTTAAGTAGAAAAGAAAAAGAAAAAGGCTGGATTGTCTTTATGAATTGTTGAAATGCAAAGCAAAACAACTGAATTCCACTTGCAATGACAAATGTAAAAAGCCACTTGAGGTCTACTGCTTGGATTGTAGATTTGTGTGTTATTTCCTATTTTGCTATACAAATGTTTGCTTTATGAGCAGGCAGCCAATGCCCCATTTCAAACATCAAACATATATGTTCTCTCCATGATGTCTGAAACAGACTCATTTGTGCACTAACAACTGTACATCATTGGCCATGTGATCATCGTGTAATTATGAAACCCCATTTGTCACATGTGTACATCGTACTGTATTTCCAGACGGGGTTTAATTCACTCATAACATAAGCTGACCAAAAAACATAGTATTACTCAAAATGGAAATGGGATCCTTTTTTAATATGTCAATGCAAGTCACTAAAATTCTAAATTCCTCTAAAACAGGGGCGATGAGTATACAGGACCCCAAGCTCTACATTTTGTGCCATTTTTCTTTATTTATTTTTTGTTTATCCCTGTCTGCCCCAGCAGGTGGCGCTCCACCTCGGTACCTTCAGTTTTCTGCTCTCAGATCACTATAAAGGAAGCTCATTGTACTGTAACTCATCCGTTTTTGAGGACTTGTTTTATGGGGTGGAACAGAGAGCGTATAAGGAGCCTACTACAGACAGGGCCCCTTCCCCTGGATTAGTGGCCTGACCACAACATAATAATGACCACCAGACCCTTCCCACACCCCACCCCTCCCCCCCAGCCTCCCCCTCCAGCCCTGCACCCTCCCTCCCTCCCTCCCTCCCTCCCTCCCCAGACCTGACTGTGTTGGGGGAGGCTCGATTCTCGGGGGTGAATGTCAGCTGTCAGCCCTCATCTGTTGCAATGTCTTCATCATCTCAGTGGGCGGCCCTGCTCCTACTGACCGCTTGACCTGCTTTGTTTTTTGGTTTGATCTCAGCTATCTGGGCAGCGTTGCTGTGACCAGGTCCTCTCCGTCGCAATAGGTAAGGGCTGGACCCATGTCTGAAAGGGGAGGGGAACAGCAGGTGGGGCTTATGATCACACCCTCCTTTAAAGGGGAATACTGTGCCAGTCTCTGGCTCCTCATTTAAAAAAACTTTTTATTTGATTTTTTTAAACCTCATCTACACACCTGTATGAACCTGGAAGTTCATAGTTTAATTTATTTTCAATGTGTACCTTCTGTTCTGTGTTCTGCAGTCTGAAATGGGATATTTTTTTTTTTTTTTCCCCCTGGTCAGAAACTCAGTTACGTGGGGCCTGTTCTCCTGCTCCTCTGAAATGATGCAATGCATTGTTTTACATGTAGTTTTATGGTTTTGTAGTAAAATGACATGCCTTGATGGATTGAATGGCAGTGTTCTTATGTCAACAGTTGACGTCTGCCCGACGATCGATTTCAGCGTTGACTGCGAAGCGCAAAAGCTTTATAATGTAACAGCATAAAGACACACAGGGCAGCAGGACACTTAGAAAGGAATCTAGGAATTTAGATTAGATGTAGGTTAGATTGTCTTCTCTTTCCCTCTCTTTGTCATTTCGTGTAAACACACTGTTAGGCTATGCTTATCAGAACACTATCGTAACTTGTCCTGCCGAAATTCATATTCCATGTGGCAAATTAATGCTTTGCAGGAATATTTTCCAAACCCTACTACTACCCATTTTCGTAGGTAATATTTTGGACTGCAGAACAGTATATTTGCTAAACCATATGATGGCAGGTGTTCATTTCTAAAGTAAGTGGCGTGAGCCCTGGCCTGTCCTCCAATAGGCTGATGGGCTTCGTAAGACCACACTATCAAAAGTGTTAGATCATGGATATTCCCCTTTAAAGTCTTGTTTCATGTGCAAAAAAAAACACACCATGCATGCCTTTGCTAAATATCGCTCTTCGATTCCAGTAAAGAACCAACCAGACCTCTGAATAAATTCTTTGTTACATTTTTTTTTTGTCGTCGTCCAAGTGCATTGGTCTGTTTTGTTTTATAATTTTTTGATTTCACGTGATTGTTTCCAAACGGCCATTTTCCCCCCTCCCGCCATCTCTCCCCTTGTCAGCATGGTGAAGCCATTGTAGACAGTGTCCATGTCGACCGATGCATATTGCTGATGCTGTGCTTCTCTCTCTCTCTCTCTCTCTCTCTCTCTCTCTCCCCTGTCTGCTAACGGAACTTCGATCTCTCTCTCCACAGCCCCCGCAGAAGCTCAGCCTCGGTGCATGTTACGGTGCTTTTTCTGTGCCTCGATAAACAATTCCGCTTTTGAGTCTGTGATCTGCCACACGCACCGTGCCTGCTAAACAGTATGGCTCGGAAAAATGCAGATTCAGTTTCAGATTCAGGAAGGAACAAAAATGCACGTAGAAACTTGAACATTATTCCCCATTATTCCCCAATCCCTGACCTGACATTTATCAGGATCTTGGGCTTTTTAGTCTTGCCCTTTATTTAAAAAATAAAATACACTATATGCTCCAAAGCAGGAGAATTTATCGTGAGGTAAATTTTAACAGATTTTTTCCTTTATAGAAATTAATAAAGCCAATCAATGTCTTTAATCAACACTAATCGAGTTAGGAGTAGAGAAAGGCGTACAAGTAATATATATATATATATATATATATATATATATATATATATGCCATTTAGCAGATGCTTTTATCCAAAGCGACTTACAGTAGTGAATGCATACATTTTTCAGTATATGTGGTCCCAGTGGGAATTGAACCCACAACCTAAGCGTTGCCAACCCGTGCTCTACCTACTGAGCCACACAGAAGCACATTACCACATTCAGTACATTTGTCAACTTGGAAAAAAAATGAACAAATTTGTTGAATAGAATAGAAAAACGAATAACCCACTTCTTTTCACTGTAAATTATACACATGTTGTGCATTCACAGCATCCCATTCTTCTTGTGCTCTTCCATCATATTTCTTCAAAGGCAACCATACTGAACCAGCAGCTGGTTCGGTCATGTCACGGAGCACAGCAACAGAGACAGATCTGTTGGTAATTACATATGTGATTGCTTAATTACACGTGTAACATGATACAGACGCCAGAGACGCGAGGAGGAAGGAACACGCGGATGCGAATGTCACAACACGGACCGCAGACTGCAGAACAATTATGCTGTCCATCTGTCCAATGAGTGCTGCCCCCTGGTGGTTTTGCACAAAATAAACCGAAGTATAAGTTTGCTTTTATTTGTCCTTTTTCTGTTAATCTTTTTAGGAAACAACTAGGTGCTTCGAGTGCTCCTGCTGGGTCTGAGAGCGTTGAGGCACTGAGGTACCGACGTGTTAAAAAAACCAAGAAGATCGCAACTAACAACAACAACTCCAAATCCAAGCGGAAATCAGGTCAGTCTTAGTAAAAAACCAACCAGATCTGACCCCAACATCAGTTTCGGTTTGAGCTGCACTAAATACAACAAGCTTGCCAGAATTAAACACCGTCATCTCGGACCGAGAGCAGAAGTACACACTCACCGTTGACTGGTGGTGTGAACGAGAAACGCTACAACTTCTACCATCTGTAGGCAGCAGGGCAGATGAGGTGAAAGCTTGTGATGAACCAAATGCACGCGGTGTGTGTTTGTCTCAAGGGCCCGCCCGACTGGAGCGCACTGGGAACTGTGGGATTAACGCGACACTTCATGTCTTGCAGGGCTCAGTCAGATTGTATATAAGCATCAGGTGATTCTGACCACGCAGACCCACGCCACCACGGTGTGAGAAGGTAGTATCGCCCAGCACCCTTTCCCCGTGTGGTAGTGTTGGGTAGTGTTGGCTCCAGAACAGCAGCGTTGGAGCTCGGTCATCTCTGTTAACCCCCGCCCCGCCCCTCCACCCTGAACGAGCTTCACCATGCTGCCGAACCCATCTCGACTTTCCTCGCCACCGCAAACTAAACACTAATAATAATAATAATAAAACATTGACCCTCTGAATCATGTAACCCGACGTCACACACTCTCATTCTGTAACGCGGTCATCTAGTCCTGTCGTCAAGTGTCAATAGAAATGGCTTGTTGGGTCGAATGCCTGCTAGGCGCTACTGCTGATGTCACAGAGAGATCGTGGCGATCCTGAAGAGGTAATTATGTACTCGTATGAGGTGATAGGCTCAACAGGCCCATGCCTTAACCAGCCCTGATGAGGTCATTGTGCTCTCGTATGAGGTGATAGGCTCAACAAGGCCGTGCCTTAACCAGCTGTCCCCATCTGCCAGTCCACATGCTGAGATCCCCAATTCACCGAGATGCACAAAAGATGTGCGCTGTTCACATCCTCTTCAGTAGACTGACCCTCCCCCCTACCTCCTGCGATATTGGGGGTATCCTCCATTATAAGTGTGGCCCCCGCCCTCACCCTGACCCCCACAGATCCTCTCTCACCCCCCACCCCTCCACCCTATGCCTCTCTCAGTGTATGGAGGAGTAGTCGAGGGCATTGCCCCATTTAAAGTTTTTATATTTTAGGCATTTAGCAGACGCTCTTATCCAGAGCGACTTTCACAGTTTCACATTTCTTTATATACAATCCATTTATACAGCTGGATATTTTACTGAAGCAATTCAGGTTCAGTACCTTTAGCTCAAGGGTACAACGGCAGTGCCCCCACCTGGGAATCGAACCAGCAA
Organism: Aldrovandia affinis; assembly: GCA_029706075.1. Classification (NCBI taxonomy): domain Eukaryota; kingdom Metazoa; phylum Chordata; class Actinopteri; order Notacanthiformes; family Halosauridae; genus Aldrovandia; species Aldrovandia affinis. Next base: position 154,164 of record JAINUG010000160.1, read on the forward strand.
CCTCTTGAGTTACAAGCCCAATTCTCTAACCACTACACTACACTGCCCCCTGACACCGTTACCCCCCCGCAGGTGTGTGCACCTCTCAGACCAGGCAGCTCCACGCCTCCCAGGTCCTCCAGCCCGAGGAGGCGCTCTACCTCCGCAAGAAGAAGAAGCGCTCGGCCCGCCAGGACCCGTACGCTCGCCTCTCCGCCCTCCTGTACCGCCGCCCACCGCGGGACGACCAGAAGGCCATTCTGGCCAGCATGGACACGGCAGACCCGGACACCATCACCCTCCTCTGAGGCCGCCGGGCCAGCAGAGCACAGCCCCTAATCCACACCCCCACCACCCCCCACTGGTGACTGTGGCCCTTAGCCTAACATCTACAGTAATCCCAACTGTCAAATACCACACCCCCTGGTTTTACTTTCACTGTAGTTTTTCTGATCATTTAAAACATATAATTCCCCTCTCCTCTCCCCCACCCTCACCCCATCTCCTTACAATTTTACTCCAGTGCAAAACTTATGGGATTAAAACATTTAAAACATTAAAGGCCTGAATTCTACCAGGAATACACGGTGATTCAACATTAGCCCTAAGGGGCCAGATACAGGGATTTATATACACATATTATATCCAAGTGTATCCAAGTCCATAGCCAAGAGAAAGGTACCACTAGTTTCTTTCAAAACCAGCAGGTTCCCCTAAGTGAAAGTGCACAATAAAAATCAAAGATCTATAAAATAAAGTATCAGTTACTTTTGCCCTTAAAGGAAAATTTTACCCTTGTTCATTTTATAAATATAGTACTTAGCCCTGTAATTGCACCAGTATATGCAATTATTCAAGGCAAAAAAACATTTCACTCTGCATCTTCCTCTTCAGGTTACCGAAACTACAATCTCTCCCATCATGCCCAGTACAAACCGTGCAAAATAATGAGTCACGCTCCACCTTGTATAAAATGTGACTAAAGTCCCCGTAAAACGTAATACGTCCAGGACCACCACACACATGCCACGAGGCCCGCTTTGCACCCAGGCCCTCCATACCTGCTCCAGAGAAGGTACAATGAAAACACCCTTTCAAATCCGTCTTTTCTGGCATGAAGCGTAAACCAGGAACTTGCTGATATGACATACATCAAAGTGTTATGGTGTGCCCAGTAATTGCTTTCACACATGTATTTAATGTGTGTTTAACGTGATTTTTGGGTGGGCCAAAACCTTTTCATTGATGGTTTTTTCATTGATCGGGGAACGGTTTTGAGGGGGGGGGGGATTTCGGATTGAGTAGCACTTTCTCTTAAAAAGTAGGCTGGTGATTTTGATTGAATCCAGAGGTATTATTGACCTTAGCTTGGATAATCATAGGCTTTTTTCCGTCTGAAATGTACGGTATAACTGGGAACAGCTTACTGGTCCCTCTCACATTCCATTACGTGACACGTCATTTTCCCTAAGAGACATCAATCTCATAAGAGGAACACAGACTTCTTTACAATATATACCTCAGAGTATTCACACAGTTCAGGTTTCTGCAGATGTACTAGGGATGTAATTAGAGAGACCATACACTTGGTTTCCCTGTCCTTCCCGGTTCAGTGGAAGGAGTCTCAGACATTGTTTAAGTTGTTGAAATTGTACTACGGAGTTCCAGTGATGGCGCATTCAATAGAGCAGGGACGCTATTTTCAATATACAAATATACAGACTCTCATATACAGTATCTTTGGGTAAACAGTGTCGTGTTTCTGTCATGTTTCCGACTGATATTCATTAGTTTCATACGGTACACAAAGGAAGGCTTGGCTTCTGTTGTTAGTTTAGTCAATATTACATATTGATCTATCAAAGGGATACACTGACAGAGTGTGTCTTATAATATCCCTCACATAAACCCACACAAAGAGCAGACAGCTATATTTGGGCTTTTGATTTTTGGTGATAGATTTTGTTTTCTGTATTTGTGAAAAACATATTTTAGCTTTGTTAGTCCATTAGGCAGAACTGTCTGTTGTTTCTTGTCGCTGTAGTGTGATGTGACATTCCAAAGCAAAGCACAATAAGAATATTAAATATGAAATGTTGAATACGAGTGAGTATAAAACACAAAGGGAAGGCTGTTGTTCTAAGAGAAATAATGAAAAGATATATATTAAGTATATTACAGTGTTGACACTATATTAAAAAGAATTAGTATACAAATAAATACTTTTTAATTAAATAATTTTTATTGCGATTGCTATTGCTCAACTTTCAGTCATATTGTGGTGGTTGTGCAATGTTTCCTTGTTAAAAGAAAATGGTTGCACTGGAGCAAACTCTTTGGCATAAGGCACCACTACAATAAAACACAAGTGTGGTATCACATTCATTCATGTTCTGTATCAGTATCACACTTGTGTTTTGATTGAAGGGATTCCTGACCTTACACGCACAGTGCAAACAAAAGGCACTTTGGTAATGCCAAAAATACTACACCTCCATTAACCAATCCAACAAAAACGTACTGCACTGTGAAGGGGCTAAGATTTTGTGCCATAGTGTAGTCTAGTATTTTTCATCTGTAAGAGGTCAAGCAGGGCTTATTTCTGTGTGCCTGCTTCACTTTGCCTTTTTTATTTTGTCTGCTCTCTCCATGTTTGGGGAGAAAAATCTAGATCAATGTCTAACCGCCTTTGTTAGACATTTGCAGCCTTGACGTTATTTTTGGTGACTTTTATTATGTTTTTTTCTTTTTCTTTCTCGTCAATAACGTTTTGTCTGTCTTTGTCTCTGTCACAGCCTGCACTAACATTCTCTGTGTTGTAACTTTGGCTCTCTTCTGTATGAAAAAAAAAAAAAAAAAAACAATGCTGAAGAACAAAGGCATGCTATGGTTTGTGTGCATCCACTGAGATGTTTAAATTGACTTTTTTCTCTTCACATTAACTGGTGCTAGTCCTGTGTAGAACCATATGTATTCTCCAGTCAGTATGGACACATATGGACCAGTCTATACAGAGCCACGCTGTATTTATGTGTATTGGTGGCAGGGGGGGGGGGGGGCTCAGTGGTGGGCTGGCGTTTGGCAGGCCACCCGCGTATTACTTGGATATTCTGCCAGCTCTGCCCATACAGATTTAGTTTCGTGGGCACGGGCTTGGTCCATCGGTGCCACAAAACATATCCTCGAAATTATGGGTATTCTTTTGTTTAATGCATACATTTCTTTTTTAAATAGAATGTACCTTTGGCGAAACTGGATGGTAGCAAACCTGTGTGGACAATGATGCCACCCCACTGTTCTCTGATGGTCTGAGCATCCGATGTAGTTTCTGGTGTTTAGGAGAAATACCAGACAAGACTAAGGCCTGGATTCAGTCAACATACGTATGTCCTGAACTTTGATTCACAGTTAAATGTGAGTTTGTTTTAGACAAGTTCAATGATCACTGAAATTAATTTTAGAAATGTGTATATGTATTCGAAAGACGGTAAGACATTGCTTTTAACTGAGAGTCAAAGTTTTCGAGAAATGTTGACTGGAAACAGTTGAGTAAGCGAGGGAACCAGCTGGTGCTTTTACAGTCTCTTCCCACTTCTGGTGCTGCATACTTCTTTGCTACCTGTCAGCTCAAGCTTCCAAACAAACCGCGTGTGCTTGCACGGAACAGTGCAATTGCTCTTTGACGTTCGATCTTCTGCGCGATAGCCCAGATTGGTGCAATTTCTGTCTTGAGTGGTCATCCATTAAGTGGCCTTTTAAATCAATCCACAAACCCTCCCGGGAATAGTTTGTGCTGGGTTGTTTAGACATGAAACCCCGATGCGACAATTGAGGCTATGGTAAATGAACTGTCACTGGTGAAATTTGGTTGGAAGACGTTTGTCAGCGTTTGTTTGTGGTTGGGGGTGGAAACCTTGTTACCATGTTTTGCCTGAATAGTTAACAATTAAGCTGGCCATGACTTTTGTCACTGGACGAAGGTGGGCTGGTCAATCACAACACAGTGTGATGTAGATGTTCACCATGATTTCCTTATATGGCAGGGTTCTATTTTGATCCACCATTAATCAGTAGGGCTGCTTAATAAGCAGGTTGCAGGCACAAGACTGCGATGAAGGTGTTCTACATGCTTCATGAAGTCTTTATGAGTATATACTTATGAATATATATGTATATATATTTAGTATATATATACTTTATGTAAAGCGCCACCCATTTTTTTCATCTGATATTTTATTTGCAGAGAAATAGCTAGTCATGCCAATAGGTTACTCCCTACTGTGTGTGTCACTCATGAGTACCAAGGAGATGCCAAATCAACTCAGGCCTTTGAAGGAGAGGCCTGCTGGCCTTGATGTTTGGTGCAGAAGGTATGTTTATAGGCAAAGGCACATCAATGACAGAGATACTGTCTCACCTGTTTGAGCGTTCCTGTCAGCAGTGCCTTTTTGTTGCCGTAAAAATTGTGAACGGATTTTTTTTCAAAACACACAACCCAGTTAAGAAAGGGCTGGACGTCTCTTTATGTTGTTTTGTTTCCAATCCGTTATTGTTCATGTCCCATCTCGTCTACCTAAATGTTTTGGATGTAGAGAATCCTTTTGGGATGTAGAGAGAATCCTTTTGGGAGGCCTGGGGTGATGTCGCTGGGATGGATGTCATAAACCGAGTCCACAGCGATGGGGCGGGGCAGGGTGAGCTTAACTTGGGCTAGCTAGTTCCTCGGGTTACCACAGTGTAGACACCCCACCAGTTACTTACAGGTTAGTCCACAGCATCGGACTCCTGGTCTGACCATGGTCAATGTACAGCAGGGGCTGCAGGCACAAGACTGTGATTACATTTACATTGAGAAGCAGAATTTGTGTATTATACAGTAGAACCTTGGAGATACGGACAAATCGAGAATGGAGAATGGGGATTTCAAAGTTCCAAACATTTCAGAAATTTGAAAGTGATGTCAATATGCACCAGTTTTAAGAATGTGGATCCTTCATAGGTTTGAATCACTACTTTTAGCCTTATTTAAACATGTTACTCTTATTTCCTAGCTATGAACCTCAATTTAAATGAACCAATAATCCAATCAGCAAAAAATGGGATTTCATTAGAAGATTCCGTTTTTTTGGATGTCAGCTTTCTGAATGATACATCTCCATTTCAGGGACCCACTACATTTAGCCTCTGTTCTGGTCTAATTAGGATAGTAGACTATTGTTTTAACAATGGATATTGTGATATCAGTTTAATGCTCGCCGTGATAATGAGCTTGATATTGATAAGACGTCATTTTGTATGCTACTGCCGATCTCTGAGGTTCTACTGTAATTAATAAAGTTGTTCAACATAACTTTTTTTCTCCATGAACATATTTGTGGCTCCAAGAGAAATGTGGGAAAGTAACATAAGACAGGAAGTAACTCATGATTAGTACAGTCTTTTCAGACCAGATATATCTTTTGACCAGATATTTGTCTCTGCTTTCCTCTATATTATTTCTGTGTGGTTCCGTGTGGCAACAGGTTCCAGTGATGCCTGGGTTGCTTTCATAGTTTTGGAGGTTTTGTCTTAAACTCCACCCTTTATTAATATTCATAAGGAGCCCACAAATCACAACACTGTAAGCTCCCATGGCAGAGACAGAATATTCAGTGTTAGGCACATTGAGATGAATATCAGATTAGCTACACAGAACTCTGGCTCTATTCAAGGACCAGCAGTCCTGTTGCATGGTATGGAGAGCAAGATTTATATTTACACACATTTGAATGAACACAGCATGTTTGGTTTTCAGTCCGAAAAGTCAATTGAAAAGTTTCCTTTCAAAAATATTCAATTTCTAAAGGACCGTTTCCTCTTAGCAAATTCAGTAAACACAAAATGACGAGAGATTATACATCAATACTACTTGCCTCTGGTCATCACTGGTTTTGTGGTGGAGTTCATTCATGTGATTAGGAAAAAAAAACATCCATCTTTATAACTTAATGAGATTTGTTGACTATTGAAGTTAAAACTTCAAATATGTAGCATAAGAATTATATGAAAGATGTATTAAAATGTTGTTGGAGTGAGTGTGCATCGATTTCATGCTCAAGTGTGCATGAAGTCCAGTATTCTACAGATAAATATCCTTCAGAAAGTAGAAGTATTATTATACATGACATTTATATTAATTCCATTTTCATCAGAGGGAGTGATTGAAAAACATAATGCACAAAACATGGATTTGGCATCATTCAATACATGTGCACTGCAAGAGCTGGTGCATTGTTGATGCATTTGATGTAGAATGAGGTACAGTAGTGTTTTCAGCTACTATTAATTATAATAATATATGACAACAATTCTCCTTATTGAAACGGAATTACATGAATATTCTAGTGTTGTGATTTTCACACCAGCCTTGTGGATTACTTAAATCTAAAATTTGACTTAAAATTCTACAAATGGATGCATTCATTGAATTGGAACAATTTGAAAAACTTGAAACCAACCATTTGGTATTCTCAATTGAAAACTAGCAGATTAACTTGGTATTTAGAATAACGCCAGATTGACTGTAAGTCTAGTGTTTAGCGGAGATATGTCTGTGTGTGCATATACTGAGAACGGCAGGGAGGGTCCGCACAGGACTTCACCTTCTTCTTCTTATTCACTCGGTTCTATGGCCGGTTGTAAACTGACTTATAGATGCATACCACAACCAGTTGTGCTGGTGAGGCGACTGGAAGTATGCCTGGAACAGGACAGCACTTTCGGTCTGTTTTCCAGATTGAGAAATCCTACACGAGATCGCAAGAAACACTGTTGCTATGTGAAATCCATCTCAGCAGTGCACACTGTAATTGTAACTGCACTGTACGTTATCAATCTGGCTGCCTTGGCAACCGTTCTAATAACACAGTTACTAACATTCAACAAAGTGTTTTTGTAATTATGTATAAGGCCGTTATTAAAAGTTTATGAAGCATTTTTGGTTGCACCCTATTTTACGGTGCTACCGATTTGCCAGCTGGATATAGAAAATGTTGCTATCTGATAGACATTTATCCAGTTTAACTACTTAGAAAGGTCGTCCCACCATCTTCCTTCAAAGACCATTACACCATCATTATTGTTACAAAACACAATTTAAACCATTTTGTTTTTATTTTTGTCCTGTGTACAGACAGATGCCTTTGTTGGGGTTGCATGCAAGAAACAAGACTGAGGAGAATGTAAGCATTAAGGAAATATATTGATTTATTATGCACTGAGAGATTGAGGGATGTGTCGTAAATATGTACATAGTGTATAGCAGAGAGTTTTACTCGCATGGTTAGAGTTTAGGTTAGAGCTTCTCACAAAAGAGTGATCTGTGAATGTTCAATAAGAAGCACTTCCAGAAAAATCTATTTCATTAGGCTACAATGGAAAAGTAACTGTTTGTCTAATATCTATTTCTTTCAACCAGTAGGGAGAGACAAATACATATTTCTGTATTTTTTAAGACAGCACCAGAGAATTGCATTGACTGAGAATTGACTGATGGATTGATATTGACTTTCAAGCTTATTTACAGTTTCTGGGGGGAAAAATCATTGGGGAAAGTGTGACATGATATTGAAATAATTCTATTGATATTGCTTAAGGTTGGGCTGGAGCATTGGTTGAGAGAAGTCAATTAGAGCTTATAAATTGTGCTTCAGTTGGAATTCAATAGGACGTCCAGATATGAAAATGACAGCCTTTCCAGCAGAGTACACAACGTAAGGACATAAAATCTCTCAACCTGTCCACCCAGTCATCCCCCAGTAAAATTGACTCAATAATTTCACAATAATTTCCCTTCACTATGAAGTGCTTTGAGATGATGAGATGAAAGGTACTACATAAATGCAATCAATTTGCATTATTGTTATTAAATTGCTGCATTAACAAAAGATCAGAAGTGGAGGTTGTAAAAGTGGCTTTTATTTTTGCTTCAAACCAAAGCTGATATAGGATTATGCTCTTGGGTTTCAGGACTAGCCTGATATGTTTAAATGGTGACACTTGAAGAGTTGGTCCTTCGGAGCATTCAAAGCACCTTAAAAATGTAATGCATTTTGTCATAAGCATACATAAATATTATACCCTGCTTGTAACAACTGCACCTGTGACATGGTGGTATGTCACTCCTGTCATGATGCTGATTGTAAACTCAGTACATCAGCTGTTATAAGCTGCTCTGAATATTTCTGCAAGCCTATGATGAGTTAGAGCTGGTTTAGGCATTATTAAAACTTCATAGCAATGACTTCAGGCAAAGTGTGACCATTTAAATCTGTGTCTACCTTAAGCACACCTCTACACCCCATGCACCCGACAGATTGGCGATATAAATTACAAACATAACAACGTGTAGCGACATTGTTATGAATAGAATGCATTTATAGATCCGAACAACATTTACTTACATCTTGTAGCACAGGAAAAGTGAACACAATTTTTACCCACTCTTCTATACATATTACATATAGTACTGTATATTGATAATCAGTGATGTTTTACTATAAGTAGCATGACCAATGTTGGAATGAATTATGGACAATTATGGCTGTAAACGTCACCTGTTTCACATTTGTTGCATATTAATACTGATGTTATGGAATGTGTTTGAGGTTGAAACATGAACTGATTGTGCCTATACAGTGAGATATATCACTTCTACAGGTATTCGAATCTTCACCTGAACCCCTATACAATATCACTGCCAGGCACTAACCTCAATGAGTGGCGCCTTCTAATTTCTAAACTCATCCCAGTGTCCAGATGTGGCTGCTTTCTCTCTTTATGTGAAGATAATAGTCTCTAGGCAATTTAGCCAATGGAAATTGTAACGCTAATGAGGAAAATTGGCTAATTAACCTGTGTCCTTTTATTATTTGTTAATTTTAGGTTTTCACAGAATTAAGGATTTGTGGTTGGCCAATTCTGTATCACAGATGCCCAAGGATTTGTAAAAAGAAAATATGAATAATGACTGATATTGTATAGTTCAAGCTTATTCTATGTGCTTGTTTTGAGATTACCAAGCTGTACTAACAGTGTGCCAGTGAAGTCACCGCTTAGTTTTCAGCCTGCATTTATTGGCAGAAGTTGCACTTCTTGTGAAATTGCGAAGATCTGTATCAAGTATTTACCGTGTCGTGACAGCAGGCCAGCTGTGGAAGAGTGAATGAATGTTGGAAGTGAGTTTTTACAGAACTATCGACACATGGGAGGCTGACACGTATGCAACATCTCTCTTTATTGTGTCACCATTTACTGTCCACGGGTACTTGCATTACCTGATGTCCCTCCATGCTGTCATCTCTTATGAAAAAGTAATATATTTATTTAAGTATATATTATAATATATTAATATATATGACAAAGCGTACTGCACATACTAAGAGAAAAAGGAGTCGCAGGCTCTTGTATGTATGCAATTCTATGCTTATATTTTAGAATATACTTTACAATATATGTGATATGTAATGAAAAAATATGTTCTGCAATACATGCATAAAGGGCATAACGTGCTTTACTGTATGAAAGTGGCTATAGCTGATGTATTTTCAAATACATACAGTGTATTTTGGCTTACTAAAAATAGATTTTAGGTCATATATTACTTTTTTGTAATGGATTGTTTGTCATGTTACTGGTTTAGGGATATCAGAAGATATTTTTGTACAAATCTTTGTACAAGATTTGGTGAAAACTACTGCTGCTTTTTCATGCCACGGGAAAAAATGGCGTGCTATTATACAGTAGAATGTGCAATGTATCTAATGTGTTGAAACATAATAGTATGTGTACATACATATATATCTTAATTTCTATAAAATATATTTTTAGAAGTTTCTTTGTTCAAAATGTACATAATATGGTATAAATAACATTGATATTAGTTGTGTGTGTCTGTGTGTGTGTGTGTGTGTGTGTGTGTGTGTGTGTGTGTGTGTGTGTGTGTGTGTGTGTGTGTGTGTGTGAGAAAGAGAGAGTGCATGTTTGTGTGTTTGTGTGTGTGTGCGTGTGCGTGTATGAGAAAGAGAGAGTGCGTGTTTGTGTTTTGAGTTTGGGCAAGGTCATCTACTCTACATGATAATAATATGAACATTTGAAATTCAATAACATATTCATGTCTTCATTTAGATGACATCTGAATCCCCCTTAAGACTGTAACCATCTTTACAGTTCTGAAGTGGTTTTGGGATTATTTTTGAGGGGGAATCTGCACTAACACAAAGGAGTAAGAGTATAGATTACAGGACGGAAATAGGAAGACTATTAGAGCTAGTGTTGCTCTTAATGCAAAAGGCCAATAATCGTGAATTGGTCAAATGGAAAGAATATGTCATTTGCCGTTGTTGATTGCATCCATTGCTTAAATTTGGTCGTACCCCATGGATGGAACAGTAGTAATGTGCTGATTCACAATGAACACAGCTGAGATGAGTAAATCGTGTTAGTACAGATAAGCGGCACAGGAACAGCAGGTGCATATTTTAAAGGAAAACTCTCAGCTATGTAGCAAGACTAATTACGTTTATCTCTTTAGATTTTTTTTTCTCTTCCCTTTGCCCAAAGCATCTGTATTGCTAAGATGAATTTCTGTTCATTCCTTTGCTCATTGTCACACATCTGTCATGTGAGGGAATGTTATGACAGAACGTTCTTCTGGAAAGTCATTGTGGTCAAGAATGCAAATTATTTTTGGTCTGATGAACAGCAGATGTCGAAACAGCACAGTAATATAACACGCACAGAGATAGCACATAGCTAAATGTAGCTGGACAGAGATTGCATCTTTTTACGGAAGCTGACACTCTTATGAAAGTTAAGTGTACTCTTACCCGATAGAGTCTTCGTTTGAACAATCAACAGTAAAGCGTTCAGTGTTAATTCAACTCTTAACAGAGTCCAAAAGGCATCAAGTGTACTCATCATTTGATTTAACACTGAACATTGAAATGTCAAGCTTAAGTGAACCGCATCAATGCCAAACTACATTTAATACAAAATTAAACCCATAAATCAGGAGATAAAACATCTACTTGTCGTTGACTTATGTACTGTTTTGTTTTATGTGTACCACAGAAAAATGGCACATACAAAAAAATAAAATAAAGTAGAGAATGCAATTTATATAGTTATTTTAGGCCTAAAAGACCAGAACTTGGTTTAGTTAAGCTCATGGGTTCTGAGCCACATCTCAAGCACTGCTGTAACAGTTCAATGTTTTGAGAGGTGTTAACAGGTGGTGGTGGGTGGGGGGTCAATCAGTTCATCAGCACAGTGCAAGAAACTTAAGTCTGTATTTTGAAATAAACTTAAGTCTGTATTCCGTAGGTCCACAGAATGTATATGTAGGCCAACTTTTGCTGCGTTGGTGTACCAGTATTTAAAGCTGCTTGAAAAAAAAATACAAATATATATTGTTTGATCATTTTGGGGGGTTTCCGGAACTCATGTACAGTATTATACAATAGCAAGGAAAACGACAGGTTTTGTTTAAAGTTAGTCTGTCTCTTTGAAAAACTGCAAAGTCTGAAGTCGCCGTAGGTACAGTAAATGCACCAGGAGACATCCGATGTAAAGCGCGTCATGTTTACATTAAATACAGACCTAGTGGTGTGTGTAGACCCCTGCGTTTGCGTTGTGTGCTTAACGACTTGGTGCTATGTCTTTTCAAAGTCTTTTTTGGTGCTCCTGATCAGAGGTGATGTGTCACTCTTTTTTTTAAACTAAACTAGGTGTGTTGTACTTCCTCACGTAAAAAAGGCACAGTAATTGTGCAGGCAATAAGCCAATGTACATTGGTGCTGCACTTGGTGCTCTCTGTAGTTGCATTGGGAATGTGGCGACCAGAATGCCACTACAGTTTAATGTGTAGTGACATTCAGCTGTTGATTTTTTTATGTCTGATTAGGTCTTTATCACTATAGAAGAAGGCCATTTGCCTGTGTAATTACACTGTAGTTAAATAAAGTACTTCGTATTTGCAAGCAAGAGCTGTGCGAATGCAGTGACAACCTGTGTAGTTGAATTAAACGGTAGGGTTGGTTTTGGGACAGGCATGCATACGACTTCTCGGGGAGGGTGAGACGCATCACATCCTGTCGAATGGCGACCAAGGTCGTGTGGTGTTCATGGGAAGCATGCATAGGAACATTGCATTTTTTCATTCATTACGATGAAGAAATATGTGATGTTATTGTTCCTCGGCATCCATTTTATTTAACAAAGACAATGGAGCTGAGATTGTGTGTCGTGTTTAACTCTGGGCTTGCCAAACAGGGCTCATCCTCTTAGGCCAAGACAACAGTTTAATATCTCTCTGAAAAGAATAAAATTTTAAAGACTTATTTAGAGTTTATGCAGCCTGATTTGGGAGCTCTGTTTACAGGCACAGATGCAGATTGGTGTTTGCAATGCTCCTTATCCTCGGCTTTTGTAGGTCTGTTTTTTTGGTGTGTTTTTTTCTTCTCATCTTTTACAAAGTACAACTTTATTGTGTATTTTCAAAATAGGACATTAATGAAAAGAGAAACAAAAAAGTACAAAGCCATTTGCGATTAGATTGAATCTGGTCCAAGTGTTTATGTTTATCCACGCAAAAATGTACTTCACATGAAATGCCTATATCTTATATTTTGTTTTGGTAGGCACTACGCAGCATTTGCTACGCCATGTACATTTTTAAACTGTAAGCTATGAAACTGTTCAGATGTACAATAACAATACATCCGTACCACCTTTATAATTATTTTAAAGGATTTTATAGATAGGGAACTTAATATTGAGTCTTTTGTTGAGTGATTTTTAGCCTCACTTTTTACTCAATTTATTTACATCATAGAAAAATGATGCCAGAGGTTACTTATTCTTTCAACAATTTAAAGTATGATTTATGTAGAATTATTTTTCCCCATAGAAATTATTTGAAAGAAAAAAACCTTTGAAATGGTGCTGTACCAAAGCCTTATGTAATATACTGTTTTTCTGTGTTGTTTTTCATATTTTTGGCCTCTGATCAGAAGTAAGTTGAACTCACTCTCAGTTACACACGTGCCCTTTTAGTAACCTGTTCCGTTAGATTTGACTGGAGCTCCTGCAGAAAGCCACGATGGCAAGGAACACCAGTTATTCAGTGTGCCTCTCGCTTCCTGTTCATATTAACATTACTTATATTCCAAAAGAGAATGTATGCACTTTGTTTTCTTGTATATACGAGTGTTTTCTCATGATAAAGATAACTTTCTGTGCATGGCTCCCCGTTTTCTACAACATGCTTTTTAATTTCAAGTTTCTTCTTATTAAGGTCTTTCCTCTTAAAATAAATATGGTAAAGTAAAACTGAACATAATCTTATGTTGAGAAACAACAGGAGCCACCTATACACATACAAGACAATTCTTATTTTATTCATATTTTAAGAATAAAATATTATTGCTCTTTTCATGTATCTAACTACTTTTGTATTTCTGTGAACAAAAAAGCAGTAATTTAAAAAAAAAAGAAAAAAAAGAATATTCAAATGGGAATATACTTTTTTTTGTTATTTTCTGTTTGTTTGTTTGACTGTTTTGGGTTTTTTGGTGAAGAAATGCACAAGAAAAAAAAACTATTGGTAGATGTAGAGGTTTAACACTAACAGACAGGCCAGTCTTATGTAGCCCAGGACTGGAAGGTCTTTAAAGACTGGGGCAGACATGTGCAAATATAGTAGCTTAAGTGTTCTGTCAGTCAGGACTTTTGACTGTACAAAATCCGGTGTGTTTTAGGTCCCGAATGGCTCACCATCACTGACATTGCGTATCCGTGGAAACGGTCAGCTCTGTTGTAAAATGGCCGACATTGTCACACGGTCTGGGCCGAATTTACTGAGCTGCGGTTTTCAGATGCTTAAAAAATCCCATGTAACATCTACTCTGCATCAGAAACGTTTTGTATTTTGCGATAATAAAATTTCACCCAAAAACGACATTGCCGTGTTTGGTTGTTTGTGTGTTTGTTTTAAGCTACAGCAGCTACTTAGAGGTTGATAGTTCTGCTTGTGCTCATTTTTGGGGAGTCATTTGTCTTCCAGAAATGGCTGTAAAGAAATCTCAAAATGACATAAACACAGATATATTTGCTTGAATCTCATGCATGAAGTAGTGGGCCTCCTCAATGAGACTTATTGAATGAGAAATGAATAATAATACAGCCGAAGTTAGCAAATGATTTAAATGTCTTATAAACAGAATATTCTACTGCAATATTTGAATGAACTCATGTTAAATGATGAATGGACATTAGATTGAACATGAGCCATTGTTGATAGGGGCAGAGTGGAAAATGGCAAATGTTGGTATTTAAAATGGAGGGTTACAACTTGGGAGTTGTCTGTATTTAATTCATGTAACAAGAGAGGCAATATACATACTTAAATTATGCATTTAAAAGATTTCACTCAAATGGCTTGACATGTTTCTGCCCATGTGAGACACAAATACAGCGTGTTCATAAACCCATTAGTACAAATGGTAATGAGTAATGAGTATACCTCTGCCAGTGGCCCCAGTGGTCCCCAACCCTGGTCCTGCTGAACCACAGTCTGCTGTTTTTTGTTTCCACCTTACAATAATCAACCAATTCATACCCAAGAAACCAAGATCCAAGATCTGTTTTCCCCTGTCCACATTATACATACATACATACATTGTCCATTATGAGCTAAAAGGCTCATCTGATCCTAGATCAGCCCTGATGCTTTATGAATACAGGCCCAGGTGAGGTGAGGTGACTCTGATCAACTGTAACAGTGAAAATCAGTATATCCCAATGGGTTTCATAACATAATATACGCTTTTATCCAAAGTGACGTACAGTAGTGAATGCATACATTTTTCAGTATATGTGGTCCCAGTGGGAATCGAACCCACAACCTAAGCTTTGTCAGCACCCTGCTCTACCTACTGAGACACACAGAGCCACAGGATCAGGGTTGGTGACCCCTTCCCTGCATGCACATTGTTGCACTTCCCTGACCTCAGAATCAAGCCAGCAGCCTACGCATTACTGCCCCTGCTTCTTTAGCTCCTCCCACACCGCATTGCCAAGCATCTGCATGAAACTTGGCAACGGCCAGATACAATCCATCTGTTCATTGCATACATAATTAATGGGTCATATGTCAGTCATATGGGTATACGTGACCTTCCACTCAATAAATGGTCTCACTTTATCTTTCACACAATTTTTGTAAATTATCCCAAGGTGGGTTTGTGTTTCAGGGTGTTGGGGGGTTATCTATAATGGGGGATGGGGTGGGGGCGTGGTTGTGTGTAGCCACTTTCTCATTTGTTCTGGCTCAAGATTTATCCGAGGAGTAAACATCCCCTTAGCTGAGAGGCCACTGGTGTCTGGCTCTCAGGCTCTGCTTTAACATAAAGGCACACGTCTGGTGTTCAATCAACCCAAGTTCACCCACGTCACCCCTCTTCTCTTCTCTCTGCACTGGCTCCCCATCGCAGCACGCGTCAGATTCAAATCACTGGTGCTTGCTTTTCAAGTGGCTAGAGGTACTGCTCCCCCTTACCTCCAGACACTCATCACTCCCTACACCCCAGCCCGACCCCCTCCGCTCCGCCTCCTCTGGCAAACTGACTGTCCTGGCAGCGCCTGGGCGCCGCTCCTCGCGGTCTGATCTCTTCTCAGTCCTGACCCCTCGGTGGTGGAATGCCCTTCCGCACTCGGTCAGGACCGCGGAATCACTTGCAATCTTCTGCAAGAGACTCAGAACCCACCTTTTCAGACTCCACTACCACTGAATTCTGTACATCTAGCCTATAGTCATCACCACTGCCTACTTGCTCAACACTTCTTGTATATGTATACCTTGACAAACTATGATTGTTCCTACCACGTATTGATGCACATCTTGTAAGTCACTCTGGATAAGAGCGTCTGCTAAATGCTTAAAATGTAAAATGCACACGTGTGTGTAAATGTCCAGCAACCTGAACACCAGCGCTCAAATAAGGAAGTGAACGGAAGTATCCGCTGAGCTGTTGACCATGGTTAGCAACCACACGGGTGTCCGCTCCAGAGCAGAGCTGTTGCCAGCGTTACCTACAAACGTGATCGAGCTGGGGAATGTTTTCACTGCCGCCCCACAATGAGGAGGTATACAAATGCTGATGTAAGGAATAAATAAAACCCTTGTTTGTGGGTGGGTGATGCAACGTCGTGCCTTTGGAGATAGCCTACAACAGGCACAAAAGAAGAGCTGCAATCCTGAAAGCATTCACAGGGGACCTGAATGAGGACACAGAGCAATTACCAGCCCGTTCACACCTACGCCTGTCTCCTGTCTCGAAGCAGGCCGTTCGCCACTCGATCTGCCCCCGTAAATGAGGTCGATGATTATATCGAAATATCGAAAGTGACAGACATAAAATACCCTTAGGGCTCAAAGTGAGCGTCAGTCATTGGGAAATGTTAATTAGACCATTAAAATGTAAATGGCGAGAAGAAGATTTTTCTCACAGAGTGGTGGGAGGAGCGTCAGGGGTCAATGGCCTCTCGAATGATGTGTGCACGCCCGTACTCTACCCCAGGTGGGAGGGATACAGATGATTACTTTCCAACTCTCGCTGTCCTCAGTTTAGTATGGAACTTAAAAATGGCCGCCCCCCCTGGGCCTCCCATGTGGTCTAGTGGTTTCAACGTCCGACGCTGGCCACGGCAACCAGGGTTCGATTCCCCATCACGCCAGAGTCAGCTCTGGCCAGGAGTGCCACCAGGGCGGCAATTGGCTGTCCGCCCCAGGGAGGGGGGAAGGAAGCCGACACAGTTCGCTGCGCACAGGAGTGGTTCTGGGGTGCCGGAGTTATGGTCGACATCTCAGTGAGTGCTGTCTCGGAGGAGGCAGCGCTTCGCCATTGTCACTGCCGGTCACAGGGCTACGGCAGCAAACTATGAGGGAGGGGATTGAACTAAGCACAGCAGGAGTAATTGGCTACCAAACGGGATAAAAACGGAAAAATAAATGAATAAAATAAAATGGCCGCCCCTATGTCTGTGAGGAAGTGCACACTTTGTGGTGTGAAGCAAGGAGCAGTTAATGTTTTTTTATGTTTGTTTTACTGAAACTTATACCAGGTAAGTAAATTGAGAGCCAGAGGCTTATTTTGCTGCAAATGTTAAATGTAGCGAAGACAGAACATTATCAAGATAAATATTCCAAGCACAGAGCAGTCTTTACAATACAGTTAATACTGTATGTGCAGGTGTAAAACACACATATAATAAATAAGACAGACCAACAGGTATAAGAATTTGGGTAGAGCTGTGCTGTTTTTCCTTAAAACAGTAAATATTCTGTGATCAAAGGACCAGTGGCACATTCATAACCCTCTCCACTATTTTATCATTTGGAAGAGATGAAAATGAATAAAATGCTGCAGTTTACCAGAAAGGAGAAAATTCAAATCTTAATATGAATGGAACACCCTCCTTCCCCATACAGTTTCATTAGATTTAGATATAATTTAATCACCAGGGATTGGCCAATTAAACATTAATCAACATTAAACAAAACCAGTTCAGCAAATTACAGTGATTGGCAGTACACAAATGTGATAATGTGTATGGCATCACTGGAAGTACCCCCAAAAAGCGGACAAATGCAAATGACATTATGATCACATCCCTTCACCTCTGTGTTAGATATTTCAAGGTCAAAACAAATTCGACCTTAAGCTGTCTGGTCAAATGTGTGCTGTGTGAGTGAGAATGTGAAAACTCCAATCTGAAAAATGCCACAAAGATCATGCTATTTTTGTCTGATATTTTCTTCCCTTAGAATACCTACAGTATATTATTTATGTTTTGCCATTAATCTTTCATGAGAGATTTTTTTCCCCAACTTGGGTGATATGTTGCGTGTCCTGGCCCTCCCTATTTAACCTGCTCTGCAATCTCATCGTGTCTGTAGGGTCAGATTTCCGATAGATAGATGTATTCCATCATGCCTGTGCCCCTGTCCCCAGTGTCACACAAGAAACTGGATAATAAACTGCGCTGATTCAGAGAGGCAGCGCTGGCACCAAGGCCAGGCTATGCAGGTGTACCCGTGCTGAATGTTCCCTTCTGGACACGTTTTCACATCACCTACACACCCATCAATCATAAATTACATTACATTACATTACAGGCATTTGGCAGACACTCTTATCCAGAGCGACGTACAACAAAGTGTTAACCGTAGTCAAGAACAGTTTAGCTGAAAACCACCCTAGAGGGAAGTACAGTTCCAGGTGCTAGGAGCAACCACATAGTTAAACTAGGACCCTGTAGGTAAATCTGTAGCCACAATTAAAAGGTAGCAATAAAACAATCAGTGTGGAAAATAATGCCTAAGCCTAATACAATACATAAACAAGTAGACATGTGTAATACTAAGCAGCTACATCCCTAAGTTAACAAAAACCAGACTACAGGCACCCTGAAGAGGTGAGTCTTCAGTCGTCGCTTGAAGGTGGCCAGGGTCTCAGCTGTTCTGACTTCCACAGGAAGGTCATTCCACCATCGTGGAGCCAGGACCGACAGGAGACGTGACTGGGAAGCGCAGGTGCGGAGGGGGGGAGGTGCTAGGCATCCTGAGGTAGCAGAACGGAGTGGTCTGGCAGGTGTGTAGGGTTTGAAGATCTTGAGGAGGTATGTTGGGGCTATAAATAACATCAGAGACTAGAAAAGAGCCTTACAGCTACAGCTCATGGGGGCACATTATTAGGATGATATCGCACATTTCATGACAGACATGAGCTTAATCTTGAGAATTAAGAAATAAAATCTATGCACAGACTGTGCTACACTTCACATGACAATATACCAAATAAAAACAGATGCACCACAACACAAAAAGAGCTCATGCATGTATCAGAATCAGAATCAGAAAACTTTAATGATCCCCGGGGGGAAATTGGGACAAGTTACAGTTGCTCGCACTCAGACATATCACATATTATACATGGCACAGTATATACATCAACGGCAAACATTCAAACATTCTCAAGACATAGGGCTGTTTGTACCGTGAGAATCAATAAGAATAAGAAAAAAAATAACAATAATACTAGTAATAATAATAATAAAAATAAGTAAAATAAGTAAAAATAAGTAGCATCCGCTTAAGGTACTATTCTATGTACAGTATGTGTCATGTATGTACATCACTAGGTTGTTCTGGATAGGAGCAGCCACTAAATGACTGTAAGGCAATGTAATGTCAATTATGCTACATTTTTTTACATTTTAGGCATTTTAGCAGACGCTCTTATCCAGAGCAACTTACACAGTTTACCTTTCTTTACATACAATCCATTTATACAGCTGGATATTTTACTGAAGCAATTCAGGTTAAGTACCTTTAGCTCAAGGGTACAACAGCAGTGCTCCACCTGAGAATTGAACCTGCAATCTCTGAGTTGAGCCCAGCTCCCTAACCATTACACTACATTGCCATGCTATTTGGATTGTTCTAAAAGAGGTACATGTAACTGTACAGAACTGCGTGGACACTTTTATTTAGCGCTCAAATTATCACAAGCTTTCTCAATGACATTCAACTGGATGCCATTTATTAGGTCATGTTAATTACCCGACCACCTGCATAAAAATGTTGACTATATCAGGGAAGATGGGGCAAGAGGAGGAGGAGGGGTTATAATGGGAAGATTACATTCTGTGGTTGTGGTCCTTAGCATGTGCAAATATTGTCAGGAATGTTGTAGGTTTTGAAACCAAATGCAGGTGAGAGAGAGAGACCCAGGAAGCAGAGAGACGTTTAAGGTATTTGAATAACCTAAACGCAGATGGAACTAAACAGTGTCTGAACTGACACTGAACAAACACTAACAAATAAAACAAAACAACAAATGAACAGGAGAAACAAAACAAGCGAAACTGTAAATACAAAACGTATTCCAGGACACGGAATAAACTAAACACTGAGATACTAGAAACAAACGAGTACAAGATTTTCAGGACGGCGAGAACACAAACACAACACGTAAGACTAGGCTAAGGGCAGTGAATGTTCAAGCGCAGTGCAAGGGAAGCTAGCAGGTTAAATACCCTTAAGGGCTAACAGCTGCCAGTCATTGTCTTGATTGGGATTGCACATTTCTGGCATGCCTTTCACTTCTACAGCTAATTGGTGTGTGGAGGAAATGTCAGTTTGCCGGTCGAGTCGTAACAAATATATAATAAGGGGACACTTATTCACAGTCTATCTGGCTTAAGATGACGTCATCCCCACTCCTGCATGGCCTATGACCAGGGTTGCATTACATTACATTACAGGCATTTGGCAGACGCTCTTATCCAGAGTGACGTACAACAAAGTGTTGTAGGGTTGCCAGGCTGATTTCAATATCCCGAGCCAGCATTACGTCAGATGTCAGACAAAGAAGCCAAACTCTACTCTCAATGCTTGCATGGGAAAAGGTCAAGTTACAATTGGCTTCTTACAAAAAAACTATTCTCCAAGGGAAAATATGACATCTGACTCTTCCTTACCAGGAACGTATCCATCCTGTGATTTTAACCTGAATTGCCTGTTGATTAAATTTTTAGCAAAGACAAACACAAAATGCAGAATGCCTGCTGGCTTTTTAATCCCACAAACCAGTATAAAACCAATGACAATTTGTCCAGTTTGGCTGAAAAGGCCAAACCTGGCAGCCCTTCTCCGTGGCTGTCTCAAATAAAAGGTTTGTCTTGGGAAAACACATGAATGGGCATGTACTTGCATGGTCTGACATGAGGTGAAGTCTTAGTCTTGAGGTGTTGCACCTACAAGGCCCGGAGTTGTTGCATTACATTGAAAGCCTTATGTAATACCAGTGCACTGCATCATTAGGATGTTCATGAATCATACCATTATATTCTTGCCACTTGTGTGTAATACATTCAGATTTTTTGACACATTTGTCTGGTTTCTCCCTCACTGGCTTCAGCTGCTTCAGCATACCTTGGCTTAAAGTGAAACTTGGCTACCTGAGAAAACCTTGACCTCGACAGCAAGTGTGATATAAATCATTTATATAGATATTATTTATATAGCACCTTTCATCTAATCTCAGGGTCTCAAAATGTCACCCACCTGGGTGATGCACAGCAGACATTCTTCACCAGAACACTCACCACACATCAGTTGAAGTGGAGAGAAAGGGATTTATTCAAGTAATTACACTGGGGATGACTAGGTGGCCAGATTGAGAGACCCATTTTGGGAATGTTGGTCAGGACACTAGATAAACCCTACTCATTTCAGTAAATTTTACATTTTAAGCATTTAGCAGATGCTCTTATCCAGAGCGACTTACAAGATGTGCATTAATACATGGTAGGAATAATCGTAGTTCGCGCAAGAGATCAGTGCAGTGATACAGCGATAGACAAGTAAGCACCATGAGATGATCATAAGTGAGTCAGGACCATTTACCCTGTGCCGGCCAGAAGAGGATGGGCTCCCCCCTTTTAGTCTGGTTCCTCCCAAGGTTTCTCCATATCAAGGGAGTTTTTCCTTGCCACTGTTGCCTTTAGGCTTGCTTTTGGGGGAGGGGGTCTAGGCCTGGGTTCCCCCTCTGTTAAGCGTTTTGTGACAATTCAATTGTGAAAAGCGCTATACAAATAAATTTGATTTGATTTGATTTGACCATGGAGATGTATCGTCCAAGAGACAGAGGCTCCCAGAGTATAGCGACCTGATCACTAAACTTGGCCATTCCTTTTCCTCTTGGTCCAGAAGGAAGGTTTCCCCTTCCTAGCTCACCAACACCAGCACCAGCAGCAACCTGGTTTTCCCTTGTGGTTTCCCATCCAAGTGCTAACCAAGCCAAACTGGTATTGCTGGTAGTATAGAGCCCTCCCAACTTGCACACAAATCACTTATATTCACTGAGTATGAAACACTTAGATTAGTATATTTAAAATACTTATGTTTTTTTAAACAATTTTTACAATGGGTTATGTCAATGTACCTTTATACTTGATTATATCTGTAAAACGTGTTTTAATTCAAATGATGATAACATTGGCACACATACATTTACATACAGGATGCCATAAACAACCAGAACAACTTGGACTGGGTCCATGAGATATATACATCTTGAAAGATGTACAGGTTCCACACCAGTGCCGAATAATGTACATATTTAGGCAACTCTCCCTAAAAAAATCATTTTTAAAATTTTAAATTGCTCTGCATTGTACTTCCTCCAACGAAGTATGCACATTAAAAAGGAATTCATCACAGACTGGCTGTAAATTAACGTAGGCTATAAAACATGGCGTGACAGCGTCCTGAATCGAATTTAAAAAAACAGCTATTGCAAAAAACCTATTGTCATTAAATTGCAATTACATTGGTAAATGTTTAAATCTAAACAAAGACATAAAACACCTGAAGATCTGCCGTTTCCCGCAGACCATCTTCGCAAACTTTAATCCCCGCCAGGATCCTCGCTACTCCTAACAAGCTAGTTTGAAAAAAATATCAGAAGTAATTTTAACGAGACGGTAGGTGGCGCTCTCATCTATTGAACGCGGCGTCTGGCTTTGCCCCGCGCGCTCGCTCGCTCGTCCTCAATTAAAGGCGCGCGCTCGTTCTCGCGTGTGAAAGAAAACGACATTACGGCGCGCGCCCGACGAGCCTCTGCGCGCGCGCGCGCGCATTGTGGCGGGCACAGAGAGGCAGGAGGTCCGCGTGGATATCACGGCTGCGAGTCGTTCCGTACATACAGCTGCGTTTGCGCACTATCCCTACTGGCAATGAACAAATGAAAGCGCGCCTGTAACATACTTAAAAACAGATGGCTCTATTTTGTCCACGTGTTTGCTCTTGTTCATGAAGCAAACTATCTTTCGTACAGTTAACTGCGCTACTGTGCGTTGCCAGCGTTTGGCTGCCAGTGTAACTGGGTTTTGTTACACATTCAGAATCCGAAGTGCATGTCCATTTGGCGGAACGCGCTTTCCCCACACAGCCATTCCTGACAACTGTCCGCTTCCCCGTTGGTGATCTGTGTGGCTCCGGGCCGATGCGTTTGTAGTATGATGCGGCTTTTTGGAGGCGGGGGGACCTATGGTTGCTGTCGCAGCTGCTCTGGAAGAGCACAGCGAGACTAAACACTGAAAAGCGGGAGAAATTACGCCGCCGGGAAACTTCATTCAGTTACAGGTAAGCGAGCAACGCATCATCATTATTTTACCCCGCAAAGCACGCATTCTGTGCACATGTTTGTGAGCGGAGAGCATCACAATGTCCTTTCGGGCTGAGTTCGCTGCCAAATCGCTCCACGTTCAACACCAGGCGAGGAACACGACTGCGAAGCTAGCGGGCTGCCTGTCCGAGAGTTCATCAAAGCACAAAGTTGGGATGTAATGGATTTGCGTTCGAATTGAAAGGTGTATAAATCCGTTGCTGGCTACAGTGACCGTTAGGATTTCGGTAGTAAACTAGATGGAAACGTTTGTAAATGAGCTACATTCGTGTTACAACGGATTCAGCCAGGTCATGGTTACATAGCTACATGTAGCCAATTCGTGTACTGTATCTATTCACGATTGGCCCACAAGTTGTGTATTTGTTTGATTTTACATGGAATCGATGGCCACACGAGCACGCAGAACAATTGTGTCTGTATCTATAACCGCACAGGAATTCACTGATATTCGCGCTCCCACAAACACGCTGTCGTGTTGTTAACGTTGCGTTCGGACCAGGATAATGACCCTGTTGGTTGAATGCATGGCTGGTTATTCCGATCGAGTTTACAGCATTGTGAATATTATTACGAGTGAGAAGATCAATGATACGCGATGAAGTGAATATAACGCGTAATTAAACGAGTATGACATATCTGTGGGGGAAATCTATGACGCATTAAGTCGGCGAAGAGCCGAGAAGCGTTTGAGATTCAATTCAATTCAATGTACACATAACACAAAGTTGTTACATCGTGTACTGTAGAAGCGTGGGTCGCGCAAAAAGGAGAAAAGAAACATTCATTGCAAATTCGCTAATCTGCATAAGTCATTATCTTGTAGAAGATCCTGTTTTTTGAGTGGATACTGCGTGTTCTGTTTGAAAATGTTATACGAGAGAAGCAGTGAAGCCGAAAATACTGGCCATAAATGAGCAGTCGGAGTCTGGGGTGGAGATACTTACTATAGACCAGTGAGATTCAAACTTTTTTTTTTTTTACTACCCAGCTGAAGGAAATCTCATGTCCCCTGGACGCAAGTCATGGTTTCAGAATTTTGAATGTAATTTTGAACGTGTGGCAGTGATTTCAGTGTGTGTGTGTGTGTGTGTGGGTGGGTGAGTTTTTCCACCAGATTTGTTTAATTTAATTTAATTTCAAATTTTGTTTTTAAATTCAAAACTTGTAAGATTATGTTTGCAAGAATGTTGTTGTAGTACATATCACTGACCCACTGGGGTTGTGCATCTTAGTACATTGGCAAAATTACATTCTAAACTTTACTAAATAAAGAAAAAGGCATGCACCTTATTTATTGTTTTATGCAAGTTGATCAGCTGAAGTCCTGATTGTGTTCTGTGTCATTCCTTCAGGTGAGTGCTGTCTTAAGATGGCATAATTAAACTTTTATTATGGTTGAGCTGATGCTGGTGATTGTGTTTCAGAATGACAGAATTACCTGGTTTCCACACGCTTTGGGGACTTCTCACCAAGGTTAGATAAACGCTCCACAACAGTGTGTGTGAGAGCGGGTTTTCATCTAAAGACTGCCTGTGCCCATAAGTCTCCACTTTGTATGTGTTTTGTCAGCTAGTTTAGAAACAACTTATTCATATAGGGCACAGAGCATTTAATATTTGTGTGTATTTGTAAGCCTCTTGTATGTTACCTCTTGTGGTCAAACTATGCATTGCAGGGAACAATTACAGCCCCTAAAAATATGCATTACATTACATTTTGACATTTTAGGCATTTAGCAGACGTTCTTATCCAGAGCGACTTACAAGATGTGTATTAATGCATGGTAGGAACAATCATAGTTTGCGCAAGAGATCAGTGCAGTAATACAGCGATAGACATCATTGCATATGAAATTGGCCAGGGGAATCTTTGAGTCCATATCAAGTGGTGCGATGTCAAGTGGCAAACGCACGTAATCCCCCACAGCGATGCTCTTAGGTCCCTGCATGCTAGCTAGTATCAACAGTGGTGTTCAGTCCGTGTTTATAGTTATGGCAACATCTTTTGAAAACCTCCCCCCTACTCTCCTTTTCCTGTTCATTTTGTGTCTAAAAAAGAATCCCTGCCCTCTAATGGGCAACCTTGGTAATTTTCTCTTGGAATTGACTGGGATTGCAAAAATCCGGAACGAAAAATTATCATATTCAAATTTGGGTCACAAGAAGTATGCATTCCTAAAGCCTTCAGGAAACATGAACACCATCATTACTACAACAGAATTTTGAATCTGAATCATTCGTAGGCATGCGTGCAGGAATTGTGGTCAGAGGTTGACCTCGTGACATTTGTCTTGAGTCACATCTGAGTATGGCTGGCTCTTTTAGCGTCGTCCTTCATAAAGTGTCACGGTTGCTCGTGACTTGAATGAATACGAATGTGCTACGTCCCGTGAATTAAGGTGTTACACATTCCTTGTGAAGGCGTTGGGAGTACATGCTTTCTTAAAGTGAGACCAAAATGCTGGATGTTCAATATTTGTTGTTGAACAAGAGGTACCAGTTCCACAGCCCGTTTTCTCACCACCTGGTCAGGGTGCCTCTAGATCAGGGAGCTTTGTCTAGGTGGCCTGAAACGGCGCTGTTTTCTCAGCATCCCATTAGTCATTATTCTCAGAAGTTCTGTACTATTTTTACACTGTTACAGTTCAGTTAGTACTAGTACTTACAGTTCAGTTACCTTTTTTTAAATTTTAAATTTTAGGATTTAGCAAGTCATCTAATGGCTGCTGTGAGACAATCCATTTATCAGCTGGATAACTGCACTCAGGTCACGACCTTTAGCTCACAATGGCAGCACCCCCACCTGGGAATCAGAACCAGGCTGAGTTACAAGCCCAGCTCCTAACCATTACACAGGCCTAGATGCAATGCGGAGGTTGCTGGTCATCTAATGGCTGCAGGAAGGCCAATTTCAGTAAAAACAATGCACAATGCCAAACCGGCGGGTGGCTCAGTTCACTGACATGGGCTAGCACCGGAGGGTTGCTGGAAGTGCCCTTGAAAAACAAGGAACTGAAACCCTAAACTGCTCCTGGGGTGCCGTACCCTTGAGCATGGCTGACCCTGCTCCAGGGCGCCGTCTCCTCTCTGATGGTGTACATATGTGTGTGTGTGTGTGTGTGTGTGTGTGTGGGTGTGTGTGTGTGTGTGTGTGTGTGTGTGTGTGTATCTAGGAGAGATATGTGAAAAGACAAATTCCAGTTACCTTGTGTAACATGGCAAATAAAGTATATTATAAAACCTCAAACAGGCAGGAGGTCCTGGTTATCCTCACCTCTGTTCCATCCCCTCTGACTCTGACACACCTTTCTCTGTTTGGAAAATAATCCGGTTTCATCAGATGTGAAAATAACAAAGGTCATTTCAGCTGCTGCGCTTGGTTCATTATAATTCTAATCAGGTTTTCTATTTTCCCCCTTTGTTGGAAACATAGCCTTCTTAATCCGACAAAGCGTGTGATATTTTGTGCGAGAAATTAGAAATGGCACCTAATGAGCAGACGAATGTTTTGGCCTGGTGAAAACTGGCAACAAATGAAACGTGTGTTGTTTGTTAACTAATTTATATCCCACTATTAAGTTGGCAGATTGAACCTTATGAAAATGATTTTCTGCTAATATTTAAAGACATTGGAATGGAATATTGTAACTTTTAAATTGTGTTTTCCAACCCAGCCAAGCCTGGTTAAATCCAAGCTGTCCCAGTGCTAATACAGTGAAGAGTCACGGTTCTTTGGCTTAAGGACAACAATGCTTTACGCTGAAGAAGCCACGAGCAAGCCAAAACAACTTTCTCATGATGGTTCTATAAACACAGATTAAAAAGCTTAATTTCTTGCTGTCAACGTTTTGATCTAGTATCTTTAGATTATCTAAGATCTTGGGTATATATGCCTGTGTCATCGTTGCCAACCCTACCGGGAGGCTCCTGGAAAATGAGCTCAACTCCCGACCTCCTAGATCTGGAAATAAAGTGTTTTAATTTGTATTATTGTGTAGCCGCTAGCGCTGGTGAGCGAGTGTAGTTCACTGCATGCGGTACGTATATGTGCATGTACCCGCTATTGCTAGAGCTACAGCTGACTAACGAGTGTTTTTCACTGACTTCACCCCAATATACGCGCATGAAAATTTGCTGCAACGTGCGAGTGTCATGCGCTGTGTAGTAATCTATACTACAGTATGTCAACAGTCAGAATGGCGGAGGATAAACGGAGGAAGACTGAGTGGTCGCAGAAATTTAAATCGGAATACTGTGCCCAGTGGCCATGCATCAGGAAATTGCAAAAATGAATTAATCATACTTTTGCACGGTATGTAGATTTCTGTTGGTGGTCGGGATATTTGGCGGCATATTGGCAGTAAAAAACACATGGAAATCACAAAGGTTCATTCAGGGTCCAGCACTATGTTGACTTATTTTGCCAAAACAAGGTAGCGAAGATGATGTTGCGAGAGCTAAACTGTACTTCACAGGTTTTATTGTGGTTCTGTGTGGCTCAGTTGGTAGAGCATGGCGTTGGCAACACTTAGGCTGTGGGTTCAATTCCCACTGGAACCACATATACTGAAAAATGTATGCATTCATTACTGTAAGTCGCTTTGGATAAAAGCGTCTGCTAAATGCAATATTTTATGATATATTATTATATTAACGTGATTTACCGATGGCAGCGTCAGACCACGCGCTTACTCCTCATTCAAATTCATCATGTGAAAGAACTTTCAGCATAGTACGGAAAAACAAAACAGAACAGAACAGAGTGTGAAAACCTTTGCAGTCACTGTTGATTGAGAGAAGCTGTCACAATCACTTGCTCCCAAAGAGACTATAGAAAGGATTTGGTCAGAATCACAAAGCAAACAACCTTCAAAGTTTTAAGCAGCGCAAAGCAGGAAGGGCAAGCAGCTGGTTTGGAAGGAGAAACAGTCAACAAGCGCTAGCAGCAGTCAGTAAGATGAGGGTTCAAGTGTTTTGTAAATAGTGCTGGTTTTGTTGTTGTAAAGGATGATCTCTTTATTGCTGGAGTAGTGCATGACATTGAAATTGCCTTTTTAAAATTCTGCTTTTATCCAAGTACAGTTCCATTTTTTAACATTTGAAGATTGAACCTCATAGAGCTATACCACACTGCCTGCCCCTTTAAAATCTGAAGTTTTCCTTTTAACATTTGAAGAGCTCATAGAGCTATAGAAGTACCTTTTGACTAATGAAAATAAACATTTGGTAACTAAAAAAATGTGTACAAGGAGCACCCTCCTAAAGGCTTGAAAATACCTAAAACCAGGAGCTTCTGGGGCACTGCCCCCTGGCACCCAGCTAGGGCGTGGCCCCTGGACCCCACCCGGGGCCCTAAGGAGGGGCTCCACTAGAGGCCCTAAGACCAGGGGCCCCACTAGAGGCCCTAAGACCAGGGACCCCACTAGAGGCCCTAAGACCAGGGGCCCCACTAGAGGCCCTAAGACCAGGGACCCCACTAGAGGCCCTAAGACCAGGGGCCCCACTAGAGGCCCTAAGACCAGGGGCCCCACTAGGGGCCCCACTAGAGGCCCTAAGGAGGGGCCCCCTAGAGGCCCTAAGACCAGGGCCCCACTAGAGGCCCTAAGAGGCCCTAAGGAGGGGCTCCACTAGAGGCCCTAAGACCAGGTGCCCCACTAGAGGCCCTAAGAGGGGCCCCACTAGAGGCCCTAAGGAGGGGCCCCACTGGGCCCCACTAGAGGCCCTAAGGAGGGGCTCCACTAGAGGCCCTAAGACCAGGGGCCCCACTAGAGGCCCTAAGACCAGGGGCCCCACTAGAGGCCCTAAGACCAGGGGCCCCACTAGAGGCCCTAAGGAGGGGCCCCCAGGGGCCCCACTAGAGGCCCTAAGACCAGGGGCTCCACTAGAGGGCCCTAAGACCAGGGGCCCCACTAGAGGCCCTAAGACCAGGGGCTCCACTAGAGGCCCTAAGACCAGGGGCCCCACTAGGGGCCCCACTAGAGGCCCTAAGACCAGGGGCCCCACTAGAGGCCAGGGGCCCCAAGAGGCCCTAAGACCAGGGGCCCCACTAGAGGCCCTAAGACCAGGGGCCCCACTAGAGGCCCTAAGGAGGGGCCCCACTAGAGGCCCTAAGGAGGGGCCCCACTAGAGGCCCTAAGACCAGGGGCCCCACTAGAGGCCCTAAGACCAGGGGCCCCACTAGAGGCCCTAAGGAGGGGCCCCACTAGAGGCCCTAAGACCAGGGGCCCACTAGAGGCCCTAAGACCAGGGGCCCCACTAGAGGCCCTAAGGAGGGGCCCCACCCAGTATGTGCGCCGCTCCCTTCACTAGCTGCGCTTGACAGATTCTCCCTGATTACAGGATTCCAATGTTGGCATCTCTGCTGTGTGAGTAAATCTGCAATATTATAGGCATTTTACTATGAATGTGCATTAATATTTCACCCTTCAATGTGACACTTACATGGGACAGTACTGTAATGTTTATTACAGGATTGTTTTTTTTTTATTACCGCATTTTGTTTTTCGATTGTGTCAGTCAATTTCTGTGTCTATATTGATGTTTATCGAACCCAGTTTTACTCACTGTGACGAACGTCGCTCTGGATAAGAGCGTGTGCTGAATAAATACAGGTAAAAATGTAATGCAAGTGAGTCCTGGTTTGAATAAGATGTAAAATCGATGCCAAGTCTTCTGCATTCTGTAGCTGGAAGGGTTGGCTGTCCCAGCCCTTCATTTTAAAAGTTGTATTGTCGGAAGTTTCCGTCTTCTGAGCTGGATGTCGTGTGTGTGTGTGCGTGCGTGCGTGCGTGTGTGCGTGTGTGTGTGCGTGCGTGCGTGTGTGCGTGCGTGCGTGCGTGCGTGCGTGCGTGCGTGTTCGAGCTCAGTTCCTCCGCTTAGTTGCCAGTTCAGCTCTCTCTGCATCCTTCTGCCACTTTGGCTTGGTACATTTATTCTGCAAAACATTATCCTGAATCCTTTGGCGAGTGGCCATCCAGTTAACACATCATTTGCATGCATTTTTGAACAGGACTGGTTACATTGCTTGTGGTATATTTTAAAATGAGGAATATTAAAATGAGGAATGTATTAATGACTGTCTGTATACTGGGGTCATATGTAGAAGCTCAGCATCAAAGTTCAACTAAAAATTGCAATTTGTTGTTCTGTAGGTGGTTGGGTGGGTGTGGGGGTGGGGGGGGGGGTGTGGTGGTCACACTTAAATAGATTTTGTGCAGTCTTGTTCAGCTTTTAGAGAGTCTCAATTTGTGAACTATAGCAAAGCAAACAATCATCAGAAAGTCAAAGGAACATATAATTAACCAGTTTGTCTGTTCTTATCTATTTTCACTTTTTTACTATTTTGTTGCCTAAAACACTGAGACCTAAGACAGTGACCTAGGGTTTGTCCCTGAAATGGTGGTTTTGTGATGAAGGGAAATGTCTCACGCTGACGGAGAGAGTAAGTAGCGTACAGTCCTGCTGAATTAGTCTTGTTTGGCCTCGTTTGGATGTTCTTTTATAAAACCGTTAAAGTGTGGACTAATTGACTGTGAGTCTGGGTCTTATGTTCTTTCTGACCACGTTACCCACAGAGATGAAGGCACGTGTTGCTGTCTCCTCCTCTATTTCATGACACACCCATTTTCACTCTCACAGGTCAAGAATTTGTATTGCTAATAGTTTGAATGGTAGCCAGGCACTACTCAAATGCTCAAGAACTCAACATGTCAACAAGTACTTGAGTTTTAACCCTTAGGAGTCGCCGATCACGCCGGCGTGATCAAATCAGTAACTGGTTCAAGACGCCGTAGCTTTAAAACTAAGTCACTTTGAGCATTGCCGTCAACTTCACACGGAAGTGCTGGCTTGAAACCCCATGCTATTTTTTTGAATGACGTTGAAAGACCAAGTAAAAACGGAGATATCATCATTTTAATTTGATATAAAAATGATATTTACGCGTGCGTAAAAGCACATACAGTATGTGAGGCAGGCGTCGCATTTGTTTGAATATCTTCTGCGTTTTTGTCATAATATGAAACAGAAAAAAATGCCTAGCTAGTTTTTTGGAGTTGGAGTTGGAGTTGGAGTTTTTGTGGAGGAGAAATGAGGCGAGTTGAGCCTCGTGTGAGGCGAATGCTAAATGTACCACAAACCTTGCTTTTGTACGTCGAGGATGACGAACTTGAAGAAATTATTGGTAAGGAGTCTGACATTGAGAGTGATGCTGACGACGAAATTGACAGAAATTTTCTTTTGTCCTCGACAATGAGACAAAATAGCCCAAGACCTCTAAGGGCTACAAACACTGTCCATCTGAGCTTTGTTGAAAGGGAGTATTTTTTGTACATTTTATTACCAGTTTTTTTCCTTTCACAAGTCATGCAATTTGCCCTTACTCTGTCCAGAAGGGTCCAATGCTCCATGAGTATGCAGCAAGCGCCTCTGTTCATGAGACTCTCTCCTCTGCTGCTTACAAATCTGTGCCTGGTTGGCCAAGTCTTTTCATTACATTTATTTCCCCTCATATATTTATACATGTGCACGTATTTGATGATTTTCTTTGTGTTTGTTTGGTCTGTATTGTTTATTCTGCGTGACATGAGCTCATTGCTGTGGCAACCCTCAGATAAAAGTTGAGAGTTGTTCAGGCAGATTGGTCTTCCCTCGGACGAAGAAGTAAAATGTGTTGGTCTGATTGAAGCTCTAAGTTATAATTTGGTAATGGGGGGGGCTTTTGAGGTAGGCTCTTTCACCCTCAATGTCAATATGCAAATGCTAATGAAGAGAGAAGGTTGTTTGGTGACGGCTGGTCCACAGTACAGTATACGCTTTTATGGGGGCTTCTTTGGGGTTTTTTGAAGGAGCCATTTTCTTTTGGGCCGCGGTGCCAGGGAGGGAGGGATTGAGTCCGCAGGATGCCTCTCGCCTTGTGCGGTAGCAGCAACTCGCAGTCACGTCTGCGCCAGCTGCGTGTGAAGTGGAATCCTCTGTGCTGTGACTGCGCAGCTGAGCTGGTAGAACTAGAGAACAGAAGAGGTGGCTGGCAGGCGGTGCCATCCTTCCAGAGGACATGTGTGTGTGGAGGACTGATGGAACAGGACCACAGATGCATTTGGACATTTCAAATTGGGGAGAAAAGAAAAACAGGATTGTTTAAAAAAATATATATATATATATAAAAAAAATAATAATAATTGTGTGGAGGACTTGGAACACAGATGCACTTGGACATTTCAAGAAAAAACGGATTGAAAACGTAAAAAGAATTATTTTTTATTTATATATCTTTTAATTTTTTTTCTTAAGTTACATTAATTAGTCCAACTTAGGAACTCTGGCCGAAGCTGAAGTTTATAAATATTTTCCAGCGCTTGTTCCAAGAAACCACCCCACATTGCCAAGGCTTTCATTGATACAGTCCACGGCACAGTCTCCCTCTGCAGGCTCTACCATCAGAGCCACATATCCTCTGTTAGAGCTGGCCGTCCACACTCAAGTTCAGGCAAAGGCATGGAGATCCACTCTGGATGCACTGTTAGACCAGTGTCAAAATACCGCGTTTGTTTGTTGCTGTTGCAAGCCGACACTGAAGTCCGTCTCGCAGTTGCAGAACATGTAGTCGAGAAGGCGGTTTGGTTTCACGGCGCGATTCCTTTGAGGAGTCCCCGCTGACCGCGTGAGCCCGTGGCCAGAGATGTGAGCTGGAGGGGAAGGGGTCGCCCAGTAGTGGAGATGGCACTTCAGCCTGTCTCGTCTCGTTAGTGCCGCTGGTCTGGTCCTCGTTAACCGAATCTGCTGCCGCTCCCTGAGTCAGCTTGGCCTCTTTCCCTACATTCTCTCGGTCTCTGTCTATCTCTCTCCCTGTCTGTTTCTCTGTTTCTCTGTTTCTCTGTTTCTCTGTTTCTCTGTCTCTCTGTCTCTCTGTCTCTCTGTCTCTCTCTCTCTCTGTCTCTCTCTGTCTCTCTCTCTCTCTGTCTCTCTCTCTCTCTCTCTGTCTCTCTCTCTGTCTCTCTCTCCTCTGTATCTGCTTGATATCGCCTGCATCCAATCACGGCCTCCGTTGGCAATCTCTGTAATCGGGATTTCTTGGCGAGAGCCATGAAGAGTTCTCCCTGATGAAGAATCTGCCGCCCCTCCACTAAAGGTAGCTCTGCTGTCTTGAGAGACTCGGGCGCTGTGGCGCTGCTGGTTATTAAACCCGTTCTGTCTGCTCGTGGCGGGGGGCACTCTGCCGGCTCTGAGACCCTTTGGGCTGCCATGGCTGTGTTTACGGCCCAGTCCAGGCCTCACTGGGTCCCGCCCGGCGCTGTAGCCCGCGGTGGAGGATGCTGCTCTCCGCTGAAGCGCGAGGGAACCCCAGGACCGTTTGCAGCGGTTTCTAAAAGAGCAGGAACGCTTTTAGCCTCCGGAAGACGCATGGCAGCGCAGGGGCTTCACTCAGACAACACCCCCCCCCCCCGCCCCCAAGATCCCGGAGGATGAACCAAGGCACTTAAACAGATTAGCGGGAATGTGTTGTGACAGACGGGGCTTCTGCATGCAGCTGCAAGCTCTGGGGTGACAGGGGGAGGCACCCTGGCCCTGAATAATTCAGGAAAGCCCTCGTCGCCCGCAGGCTTCCCCCAACGCACTTTAGCACAGTCCCTTTGCTTGGTTACCAGCCCCCTACACCAACCCCCCAACCCACCAGATGTGAGTAGCCCTTTAAGAGATCATCATTCTTAAATAAAGGAAGCATGGCATCTGGGGGCCTCCCGCGTGGTCCAGTGGTTACAACGTCTGACGCTGGCCACGGTGACCGGGGTTTGATTCCACTGGCCGTGCTACCAGAGTCGGCTCTGACCGGGAGTGCCACCGGGGGGGCGGCGATTGGCTGTCCGCCCCAGGGAGGGGGGAGGGAAGCCGACAGGGACGTTCGCTACGCACAGGAGTGGCTCTGGGGTACCGGAGTTATGGTCGACGGCCTGGCGAGTGCCGTCTCGGAGGCGACGATACTTCGCCTTTGTCACTGCCGGTCACAGGGCTACAGCAGCAAACTCACAATACGAGGGGGGGGATTGACATGAAGGAAGGAAGCACGGCATCTGTAAGCTTTTGGGCCGCCTGTTGTTCCTCTCTGGCGGCGATGGGAACTGCACTTGCAATCCAAGGATTAATTACAGGCAGGGTTCACATTACCTTTTCCCCAAAATGTTTGTGTTTCTGTGTGTTTTTTAAGTCATGATTAAAAGAAGGAAGATGGATGTACCCCAGAACGGGATGTTTTAATAACGGAGGTTTCCTTGAGCTGTCGAACGCTGTTCTGAACGCTAAGCACATCACAGTCACAGCCCCACGCGGCTCCACCAGCCTCTCACTTCAATGCGGTGTTGCCATATCTTTTGGTCCGAAGGGAAAACTTTGCTTTTGTTTTTTGATGTTATAAAAAAAAAAAAACAATTTTTTATTTTTTATTTTATTTTATTTTCCAAAAAATAGATTTTTTATTAAAAAATGTTTTAAAAAAATTGTCACATGTAAAATATGAGACTGCTGTGCCATTGTATTAAATTTGGATTTGATAATCTTTATTGGGTTTTTTTGGGGAGTTTTGTTTTAAATCTGCCAGCCACTGTTGTAGCTTCAGCTCATCTCCTGCTCTGTGGGGTGGGTAGGGCGGGCAGCGGCTATACAGAGCAACAGAGTTTCCCCCCTCCCCGATTGGTAGAAAAAAATTGTTCCAATTTGGACAATTGCATTATATATATTTTTTTGCAGACAAACATACGCAACACTGCCACCCGGTTTGAGGGGGGAGGGGATGCTGATTGAGCTCACTGTTCACTTGTTTTGGCTAATGAGGTCAATGGGGATTGCTGCATATTTGGTTACAAGGTTTTTGCAAGAAACTTAAATTCAACCAAGAACGTACACTGAAGAAAAACAACAACAGCCTCCATGTTTTGTTAGCCCGGAATCTGTCTTCCATCTGTGTGTGTGTTTGCCTTTTCACACTCGTCTGCATCTTTCCTTGTGTACTTGGGAAATGCCTGTAGCAGAAGATTGTTTTAAAAATAAAAGCATCTATATAGATTTAGAAAAGCTGTTTTGGAACAGTAACATTGAAACTGCCCTGGCATGTGATTGCCTGGCTAAGACTCTTAAAAAAAGGCTTTTCAAGGTGAGAGACAACGCATCTAAATGATTACTACATGCTTATGCATGAGGTTCATTTTATTATCTAACTTGAGTATCTTATTACATTAACTCTGTAAAGTAAAAAAAGAAAAAGGATTTTGCTTTCCGTAGCCTGTATAGAAAACCGATACCTACACATGCTAAGATTGGCATTGAGTCCAATATTCAATGGGAAGTTCTAACTTCCCTGGTCTGGAAGAGCAGGGGCGTGCACAGACATTTCGAGGGGCCAGGGCTCAACACTAACATTTTACACTGGTGGCACAGTTGCCACTAAGTTTTTCTGTTAGTGGCAGTGGCACATAATTTGGTGGCACAACATTTTGGAGGTAAATGTACGTAAAAAAATTTTTTAGGCGGTAATAAGGTGCAACAGCAATGAGATTTTATTCATACTAAACTCAGAAGTGCATATAGTTCAATAACAAATTAACATAAAATAAATACATACATAAAACAACTTTATCAATCGCATAAAGGGGGCAGCAGCGCTCGTGATGCACCTGTCGCGGCACTGTATGTGCTTGTGGCTTTTGCCGTGGATAGCCTGCAACAGTCGGCCCGCATTGTTTGCAGTACACACAGTACATATATTTTCCTGTTTTCTCGTACCTTAGCCATGTGAACTCTTTAAGCCACTCAGGGCGAAATCTCGAGTTAGGGCTACATCTTGGCTTTTTAGCGGAGGGTGGCTGCTCGGTTACCTTACTTCCTGTTCTGCCGGCTGTGACTGCTCATCGGATTCTGAATCTATTTCTGCGTCTGGTCTAACCTCAGGTGGTGGTGGTGGGGCATTTTTCTTCACGAAAAACGTATCGATGCGCTTCATTATTCTTCATAGGCTATGGTTTTGTGATCGGCAATGATGACCTAGCTTGCTCTAACGTTGTGTCTGACTCTTGCTACTTTGCGCGGGGCTCGGGAAAACTTGAAAGAAATGCCGCCCGAACGGACGGGCTCCGCCCAGACCTCATGTAGCCTAAATAGTCGCCAAGACAACAGACATAAACACAACTTAACCGACATAACAAGATCAATGTGAGATCAAATAATCAAACAAAATCGTCCAACTGTTTGACCAAAATATTACTTTAGGATAAAAAAATAAATAAAAAAAATAAAAAAACATTCTAGTGGCAACATTGCCACTGGTTATTTTTTTTAGTGGCACTGGGCAGATTTTCAGTGGCAAATGCCACCAAATTGGTGGCAGTTTCGAGCCCTGGGGGCAGTGGCTCAAGCCAAGAAAAAGGGCACTCCTGTTGCCGTTGCCCTATCACCTGACATTTTACTTTTATAATGACAACGGCGATTTAATTTGGTCTAATAACAGTAATCATAATTATAACAATAACAGCAGCAACAACAACAACAACACAACAACAATAATAATAATAATATGTATTTATTTGGTCCAGAGGGTCATTTCAGCCAAGGAGGGCAAAGGGGCAGCGGCTCGAGCCACTGTAGCCCCCCCCCTCTGCACGTCATTGTGGAAGAGATTGCCTTTTTAGGCCGAAGGGTGACCAACCAGCACGCACTGGTGAAGTTGGGGCTCTGATAATGATTTTGTTGTGAGACCAACCTGAGAGCGGCAAAACTAAGTGCTAAACCACACATGACAAAGAACACTAACATTTTACATTTACATTTGAGGCATTTAGCAGACGCTCTTATCCAGAGCGACTTACACAGTTTACATTTCTTTACATACAATCCATTTATACAGCTGGATATTTTACTGAAGCAATTCTACTGAAGCAATTCAGGTTAAGTACCTTTAGCTCAAGGG
This sequence comes from Aldrovandia affinis, assembly GCA_029706075.1. Lineage (NCBI taxonomy): Eukaryota > Metazoa > Chordata > Actinopteri > Notacanthiformes > Halosauridae > Aldrovandia > Aldrovandia affinis. Next base: position 191,390 of record JAINUG010000160.1, read on the forward strand.
TACAACGGCAGTGTCCCCACCTGGGAATTGAACCTGCAACCTTTGTGTTAACCATTATGCTAACACTACCGCCCAACCTGCTAACACTGCTGCCCAACCACTAACCTATAACAACGAAACGTTACGCTGTTAAATAGACCCATTGCAGTACAGAATGCAACATATACAATCGCCAGTGAACAACCAAACCGAATAAATAATGATGGGTCATTATTGGCCCCATGAGGAGGACCAATTCCAATAAGGCTTTAAATGATTGGTGGACAGTTTCGCTGGAGAAACCGTATGTTACTCGGGGTCCATTACGACTAACGAGGGAATGATTGCTGCATGTGAAGAGCAGACAGGCTCCATCAAAGCAGTTTGTCATCGTGAATTTGATTGAAGCTTTGCCAGGTCCCCATTTTCAGATATTTTATATAGATATCATATTTAGTTTTTTTGGGGTTGCTTGACGGTTGCTGCCCCTAAATATTTAGTAAAGTGAGCGTGTTTTATTGATCCATGAAGATTTTTATTTCTCCTGTCTTATCTTTCCTTTCACACCAAACCTCTTGAAACCATCACATATATTTTTTAATCTTTTAGCATGTACACCATGCTGTGAACAATCTCTATCCCCTCGCAACTGCTCTCTCCTCCTTCAGGTCTGACTCACCAGACTGGTTCAAGCCAGATTGGTCTCTGCTCGACGCTGCCCCCTAAGGGCTGGAGGCTGAAGAGTCTTGGTAAGATGGGGATTGAAGTTGAGTTGTTACTGCAGCCTTTTATTGAAACTCAGCTGCCGTTGATCTGAACACATTGATGGAGGAATATGGTAGCTTCACCTGTTTTCCAGGGGCTATAGGTTTTGGGACAATGTGAAGATGAGTATTGAACATCACAGGAAGTAGAGAGGTGGTACTCTAGACTCTGTTTCTATTCACACCCTTGATAAAGATGAACAAAAGAGATCGTATAAAATAAACTAAGCAATAAGGTATATTTCATGCTCAAAAACTTTCCAAACCTAAATTACAATTGTTGATAATTTGTGAGCTGTTCGATTGTGGTTCGTGCCAATGCATTATTATTAAAGAATATAATTTTCTGAATTCTGTGAGCATAAAATAAAGCTCATTACTTGTACAGTTTATGTTAAACGATCTCTTTTGTTCATCTTTATCACAGGTGTGAATATACACCTACGGTATGTCGCATTGCAGCTTAACTGCAGATGCCTGTAGGACAGGAGGAACAGCCATGGAGTGAAGGAGGCAGGGAATGTGCTTGAAACTGACCGTAGAACATACCGGTAATAATAATAATAATAATGATGATGCATTTATGTAGCGCCTTTCAGAATCTCAGTGCTTTACAGTGAACATTTCATTACATTACAGGCGTTTAGGTTACAGGCAAGAGTGACTTACAGTTTTACATTTCTTTACAGTCCATTTATACAGCTGGATATTTAACTGAAGCAATCCAGGTTAAGTAACTTGCTCGAGGGTACAACGGCAGTGTCCCACCTGGAGATTGAACCTGCAACCTTAACGTTACAATCCCAGCTCCCTAACCATTATACCACACTGCCTGCCTATGAAGATGGGTGAAGATGGAAGTAAACTCACCTCAGGCCTCACTAATGTGTGGCACGCACCAGGGTGATGCACGGCAGCCATTTTTCACCAGAGGTCTTGCTGCACATCAGCTGATGTCATTGTGACTCACCCTGTTTGTGCCATAACTGTAAACAGCAGGTTGTAGCTCCTCCAATGTGTGACCGTTACAATGGCGGTCAGGAATAACCAATGCTGCACCAAGTTATCATAGCACTACATGTCAAAAAGCCTTTTCCTAACTAGTACTAAGTACCACTTTCTACAGCTTTTCTTTCCCACATAATTTGTTTTTGCAACTTCCTCCTGAATTCCTTGGACCTGGACATTCTTGAATGGCGTATGATGGGTACACTGTATCATAGGAGACACTGTGTCTTTCAGACGAGACCTCAAACCAAGGTCCTGACTCATTGCAGCCATTTAAGATCCCACAGTGTGAGCCTGGTGCCCTGGTTATTATCCGAGTCTGGCCACTTACTCATCCCCCTTACAACTGTTTGGCTACACCGTGTCCTACAATCCCTCCCAGTCTTGTTTGCCTAGGTTATCACTGAATACGAAACATTAGTTCTCTTCTCATTCGACTGTCCTTGTTAAATAACGGTTAGTGCATAAATAAATCGAAGTGTGGAAAGTTGAACGCTGAAGAAAGTCTCACATTTTGGCGATACGCGTTTTGGAATCGCGTAAGCATAGTGGAATAACGGAGAAGACAACCTGGGATGACTACTGACGAAAAATGTAAATGTAAAAAATGTTGAAAGAAAATTAGAAGGCCCTTTTTTTGCTGGCTAAGTTCAAAGACCGTTGAATAAAAATACTGTGAAATTGGCATGTTTATCTTACCAAAACAAGCTATAATGATCGTTTAAAAAAATATATATTTGTATGTGCCTGTGATGACGTCTTGCCTCATTGTCAGTCTGAATCCCTTTGATGACATGTTTTCTCATCCCGGAGTATTCGTCCCATTTACTAGCCCTTGATGTCAATGTGGAGTTTGTGTAATTAGTGAGAAGTGGGGCAACATGACAACCCATGGTTATGTTAGAGCAGTTACCCCCTCCAAGGGTTGTGTATGTGTGTACATGAGCGAGCGAGTGAGTGAGTTTGTGCATGTGAGAGGCTTGTGCGTGTGTGTGTGTGTGTGTGTGTGTGTGTGTGTGTGTGTGTGTGTTAGTGGGAGATCTAGAGCGAGCGTTGGCTTCACACAGCAGGAGGCTGCCATTGACTTGCTCATTAAGCGGCTGCAACAAGGCAAAGGATAAAGATGACAGACCGTAGGCCTACATTTTTAATTCCACAGCCCCCCCCTCTCAAACACTCACACGATCCCTGATGCCCCTTGCCAAGATCTTTCTCTGACGACATGAAAAGAGAGAAGGGGAACTCTCACTCACGGAACAATGAAAGGTACCCTTCCAAAACCAGCTTCCAGCCTTGGAACTGAAATAAGCGTAGGCTGAACCCGATCTGGGCCCGCCTGGCAACGGCATAGTTTGGGTTCACAGCGTCAAACGTACTGCTTTCCTGGAGGCGGCCACTGCAGTCCCCTCCGTTTGTGTCCTCGGACGGTGAGACATGAGGCCGGCCGCCTGTAGCCGTCTGTAGCCCCAGCACCAGTCACAAGACCGCACGGAGCACTCAAGAAGGAAACTTCTGGGTTCGCTCCAGTGATTCAGTATCCGCTAACAGAACCACCTTTCATTTTCAGCTTTCCCACGCTCTCATTGGTGCACATCCACACTTGGCCTGCTCCTCCACGAAGATCGTTTGTGGCTGGCTTTGGTCACGTAGCTTTCCAGTTTGTAGCCAGAATTGGCTTTAATTCACCGCAGCAGATTGGGAAAAAAAAAAAAAATCTATCAAAATGAAAAATTGCGCTAGTTCAAACCAGGGATGGTGCTCATTATCGGCACAGCTTGACGATTGCTTAACGGACAGTGGTAATGATCGTTTAAGACCCCGTGGCACTTATCGCAGAGTATAGGGTACCCCGGTGTCTTGGCTAAATTCCAAACCCGACTCTCTCAATATGGCCTCCTAAACGTACTCCATTATTGATTGGCTTAATACAAAATGGCTGACGTGCATCGACCAGGTGGGTGCTACACATTGGTGGTGGTTGAAGTAAGCTTCCCTCCTTCACTGTGAAGTGATTTGAGATTGTGAAAGGTGCTATGTGAATGCAGTCCAATCGTCCATGTAGGCAAGGATTTCACCACCAGAGTAAAGCTACTCCTTTAATTTCGTTGTCTGGCGATAAGCATCCCAAATGGATGAGTGGTTTCCTTGTTTGCCCTTCTGTCCATTAATGCGATGGATCGCCAACGCGTCACCTGGCAGGCTTGAGCTGTGGCGTTTCATAAGTGCGCTCTAATTACAGGCTGCGCTGCTGTGGTTTTTGTGTGAAAATCGTTGCACACGAATGCTGTGTGGGGGGAACTGGAGACTGAGGAGATCCAGGCTCTGACTGGAAGCTGGAGTCCTCTGTGGCTTGTTCTGGCATTGAAGTTATAATCGTCGGGGGCAATGTGGAACAGATTTAAGAAGTCAAGAAAGAACCCTTTCTCATTTTCGGATGATTAAATACATTTTTTTTTTCCTCCCTCTGTTCTGTAAGTTTGATAACATGGATTACATCTGGAAACTTTTTCTGGTTCACTGCGAGGAATGTACATCAGCACTTCCACTGGTTACAGTGTGTTGCTTATGGAAATGGGCAAACCCTTGAAGTACAGTACAGGGTGCTTTAGCAGGCGCTGGGAATACAGCTTCAGGTTCTCCGAACGTCAGCAGGTTTCAGCTTTGAGAGAAGCACTCGCTCTGTGCATGTTTGGATTCCCTGTGAGATTAGCCTCCTCCGCTCACGGCCACATTTCATTCGGTTGTCCTCGCGCCTGGCTCCGACTGCGAGAGATAACTGTGCCCCCCTCCCCCCCCCCCGGAGGCTGTTCTCTGTAATTCTTTTCATTTCAAGAAAGCCGCTCAGCAGCACATGGAACGGAACAGGGTGGAGGGGGTGCGGGTTTCAGTACTTTGTATTTGTATGCCTGCTTGCTTAGTAATTTTTTAATTTTTTTTTATAATAATAATTTACTAACCTTTTCCTTCCCAGTGTTTACCCACCTTTTCAGACTCCACTACCACTGAATTCTGTACATCTAGCCAATTGTCATCACCACTGCCTACTTGTTCAACACTTCTTGTATATGTATCCCTGCTTACTCCTCATTTAAAAAATAAAATAATAAATAATATTTAAAAAAATGTGTATGGTATGCAGCTGCCACCAACGATGTCTATCGCTGTATTACTGCACTGATCTCTTGCGCAAACTATGATTGTTCCTACCATGTATTAATGCACATCTTGTGAGTCGCTCTGGATAAGAGCGTCTGCTAAATGCTGACAATGTAAAATGTAAAAATGGGTTTACCACCAAACGCATCCTGCTGAATTACTCAGCGCTTCCTCGTCCCTCTTCCCGGTCACCTCGTGGACATGCTACCGATCGGGGTGGCGGTGGCACTCAGTGGTGGGATCACCGGGACGCGCAGTAATACCATGGATTGCGTTTACATGCTGCCTTTCATCTCTGTGTCTCAAATCAGTCTGGGGCGAAGAGTGAGGAAAGTGCTCGCCTAAGCCGCCACCGATAATATATTATAATATATGCCATTTAGCAGACGCTTTTATCCAGAGTGACTTACAGTTGTGAAAGCATACATTTTTAAAATATATGTGGCCCCAATGGGAATCGAACCCATGACCTAAGCGTTGTCAACACTCTTAGCGGATGTGTGGCACTCACCTGGGCAGTGCTCGGCAGCCATTTTGCACCAGAACACTCACAACACATTGTTGGCCGAGGTGGAGAGGGAGGGATCTTGAAATGTGCTGTACATTACATTTTACATTTACATTTGAGCATTTAGCAGACACTCTTAGCCGGATGCTGCTGGCTCGGACCCTAGCTGCTGGTTCCATCCCCCGCCCTGCCCTGGTATCTGGAGGGAATGAGGTCCACCCCACCCCTACACTTAGAATGTCCGGTGGTCTGTTAAGCCTCATGAGCCTCAAGGACTATTTGTTTTGTTTTTCTCTGTATCCCACCATTTTCCAGGAGTTCATCTCGACCCTGAAGGGGTCAGGGAATAATTTTCCAGTCTCCCACATTGGCTCCAATGGTTTTCTGGTTTTTTAATTCCCTCTGGAAAATGCCAATTGTGAAGTGCTGTGTGACAACCTGTTTGTAAATGGCGCTATACAAAAAGAAAGATTGATTGATTGATTGATTGAGATTGACTCTTATCCAGTGTCACAGTTTACATTCCTTTACATGCAATCCATTTATACAGCTGGATATTTTACTGAAGCAATTCAGGTTAAGGGTACAGTGGCATTGTTCAATCTGGGAATTGAACCAGCAACCTCTGTTACAAGTCCAGTTACCTAACCATTACACTACACTGCCTTCTGTACAAATGGAGGTTTGTCGTTATTATTAAGTAAATTGCTCATTGTATAGATTGAAAGAACTGGATCGGGGAACTCCCGTGCCATGAGATCTTCAGTGAGTCAGGAGAATGGAATAGGTCAGTGCATCACATGCTTTCCACTTCTGGGTCTGCAGTTTTGCAGGGTTGAAAAACCCCAAAATTGCAATTTGGATTGCATGCCTTTTGTAGGCAAAGATTTCTTCCATGCTCCTGTCACCACTAGACTATTGTTCTAACATGCTTGCTTGCCCAGCTCAGGGCAATAGTGGTCTCACTGCTTGGTGACGGGGAGGGAATCTGTTCAGTAGCCCCTGCAATGAAGCCATGAACCTGCCCCCATAATGGCATGAGCTGTGCCTCATAAATATAAGGTGATGGGTGGGATTGTGCTTTTGTGTTGGGCGTCGCATAAGCACTCATTGCGATCATTGGATGATTTATCATGTTTATAAAAGGCGAGATAATTTTGTCCTGTTTCTTTCATGCCATTTGATTTGTGTAAGTGCATACCGTTCTCTTTGGGTCTGAGTTGTTCTTCCCCCCACAAGTCACTAAAGAGATTTACTCTTTTGCTAAAGAGTGGCACATAGCACCTTTTCTCCTGGATTGGATTTTACAAACGGCGGCCTCTTCCATGTGAAAAGCAATGCCATTTCCCCGCCTGGTTCTCCTGCGTTCATCCCATAGTCCTGCACAGGTGGCACATTGCTCGAGATGCTGCCAAGGCCCTCTTCACTTTGCATTCCTTTAAAAAAAAAAAAATAATCCTTCCTTGGTTGGCCGCTGCGATTTTTGTATTTTTTAATTTATTTAAAATCGCTGGTAGAGTTTTGTGCTCTTGGCTGACGCCCAGTGCTGTGTGTAGGCCTGAACAGCAGCCGTTTTATGATTCTGAAATCTGAAATCCATGGGCTTGTCTCCCGAACCGTCCTTGGTTAAACCCCGGCCACAGTGTTGATCTGTGGGGCTCCCTTTGCTCTGGCTTGGAGCAGAATTACCCCCCCTGTGATGAGTGCTCTCCTGAACGCAATGCTTACTCTGTGCGGCTGCCCCTCTCATTCAGGATCAGGCTCATTTCTCGGGATCATTATTTCCAGTTTTTCCTCCCTATTCGGTTGCCAATTATACCCTCGATTTATCTCAGTTCCCCCTCCCCCACGAGTCCACCGCCCGTCCTCCGGGTCCAGACACTCTTTCCGGGCCGATTGATCCGTCCTCTTCCAAGACGGAACTCTACCACAGACACCTTTACCTGCTCCTCCACGGACTCATGCCAGCTCACCCTCCCCCCTCCCCGGGAGGCGGACAGCCAAATGCCGCCCCCGATCGGGGCTGACGACCAGGGCCGGTCTGGTTTAGAACCGCGTCCCTGACAGGCAGCGCACACCACACCGGACCAGCCAAAGTGTGGCGCATTAGACCGCTATGGTATCCGCCTCCCCCAACTCCTCAGGATTTTGTCACAAACGTTCCCCCGTAGACTGTGGGAGTGGAGCCAGCACATCCGTGCGGAAGAGAAAAGGGCTTTCCAGATCTCACACCGCTAGCTGCGGAGGGCCACCCCAGACCAATAATACCCGTCTGTCGTGACACGAGCCACACTGCATACATTACAGGCATTTAGCACACTCTTATCCAGAGCGACTTACACAGTTTACATTTCTTTACATACAATCCATTTATACAGCTGGATATTTTTACTGAAGCAATTCAGGTTAAGTACCTTTAGCTCAAGGGTACAACAGCAGTGTCCCCACCTGGGGATTGAACCTGCAACCTTAACGTTACAAGCCCAGCTCCCTAACCATTATGCCACACCACACATACCGAGGCCAGGGAGCCAGATCCGCTTGCCTTTTACTTTCTTCTAAGAAGCCTCTTGTGTATTCGCTTAAGTGCACCTTGATGATTAATGCTGGTTGCAGTCCAGGTTCATCTATATTTTCACAATGGCGTGCATTTCTCCTCTTTTATATTTGGCCTTTAATCGAGTGGTCTGACTTTCTCCGAGCTCGGTGGAGTGACTGAGGGAAGAGCCAGACGATTTAATTAAGGTTCAGAGCCCTGGCCCCGCTCTGACTCATGCGTGAGAAGTGATGCCAGACGCTCTGCCCTGATTTGGCTGTCCTCGCTCGCCTCCTCCTGATTTCACTGGACTGTGTATGTGAGAGATGGGGCTGGGCTGTGGATGTGAGAGATGGGGCTGGGCTGTCTGCACTGACCGAGAGACACTTCTACTAATAATAATGGTTATAGTCAGTGCTTAATTTGTGCCGGGGCTAGCTGGGGCACAGCCCCGGCAAATGCCAAGAATCCGATTTTGTGCCCCTTACTCGGAATCAGAGCCCCAGGCTCATAAATATCTAAAGTGCGACAACAACGGGTATTTTTTAACTGGTATTAAACAATGTTACATCCAGTGAACATTACAAATGTAAATAGAATGCGGAAATGCAGAAATGCAGCGACACAGAGGTAGGAGAAATTTACCCTTTTTCCTCTGCGGGGGGGAAGCGAGTTGAGCCCCGGCATCTCTTATTTTACAAATTAAGCACTGGTTATAATAATAGTAATAATAATAATAATGATAATGATATTCTTATTAACACTTTTCTTACATGGTGTTCAGAGCACTTTTCAAAATGAAATGACAGTTAAAAAATAAAAATAACAATAAAAGATCAATGGTAGATCAAAATTTAATTAGACACACAAAACGGAGTACATTACCAACATTACATTACCAACATTATATTACCAACATTACATTACCAGCGTATATTACCAACACTAACACGTGAGACCGGAGAGCCGTTATGAAGTAGCGATTCAGAGGCCAAAGGGCTTAAGCCCAGCTAAAAGAGTGTTAAAGGATGAGACAGATTATGCAGCTCTGAGGACTATCCCTGAGAGCTGGTTTGCAGTCTAGTCGCTGGAAGGTGGCAGGAAGCCAGTAGACTGTAATTTGGCGTTCCTGCGATTTCCACAACCTGTTCAATCTGAGTCTTTTCACCTTCTACAGTCCAGTGCCATGGTGTTTTATTGGTGGTGTTCTGTTCTTCTGTGTGAATCTCTGCCCTCCCCCGTACATTTCGTGTTTTGAACTTGAAACTGTCAAACGCTCTAGATAGATAGATAGATTCTTTATTGTCCTTTACAGGAAATTTGTTCCCACAGTCTGTACAAAAGCCTCACATAAATTACATAAATACAAATATACACACCACTATTACATATACATACATTAAATATGCGCCCACATGGGTACATCCACATTTGTGCCTACATACACAGTCATATTCATCTACACATTATCATTACCGAGGTATTTTGTTCAATGATGCTATGGCAGAGGGGACAAAACTCCTGCCAAAGCGTGCCCGTTTCCAGGCAAGGGTTCTATATCTGCGACCTGATGGAAGTAGTGTGAAGAATGGGTTGAGGGGGTGGCTGGGGTCATGTGCAATGGTACGTGCTCTGCGTGTAATGGCTCTGCTGTTGAGGTCTGAGAGGTTGGGGGTGGGTAGGCCAATAATTTTGGAGGCATTGTGTGTAATGCGTGTGAGTTTGTTCCTGTTGGAAACAGTTAGCATGTTGATGCTGTAATGCTTAACTCAATGCTATCACTTTGAATCGTACCACTGAATGATAATTTATCAGCACTTTCCAAAGTGTCAGTTTTACATTCTAATCAGGGGATTGTTATGTATAATAATGATAATAATAATAATAATAATCTTTACTTTATAAAGCACAATTCATATCAGATATCTCAAGGTCACTTAACACAGTAGATACAAAATCTAAGTTATAGGAATGGCCACAATAAATAAAAACGATATACAATGTCAAGCTAACACTTTGGAAAGTGTTGATAAATTAACACCATAAATATGTAAGCTTCCAAAACAATATGGGTTAAAAAAAATGTAATCTAGCGGACACACTTGACGCCCTTCAAGGTGAAGGCAACGACAGTGTAGAAGACACTGTGCTTTTAACACCACACATTTAACACTTGGGGAGTTTTCTCCTTGAACTGTTTATTGATTGCAGACAGTGGGACACATGAAGGCACTCCACTTGGACCTGTAGGGACGGGAAGGTGCGAGACAAAAAGCTGCTGGCTGTTGCAGCTGCTTGCTCTCTGAGCTGAGCAGAATGAGGAATGACTTAAGGCCGCTACACGCTCGAATGACAACAACGCGACAGCAACACAACCAGGGCTCTGCAACATCAACGCTACCTTTGCGACCTACGCAGAGGGGGTTTCAGAGGATGTCGCGTACCTAGCACAAAAATCTAACTCACGACCGCAGTGCAACCGTTCACGTAGATGTTGCGCATCATTGATTGGTTGGTTAGCGAATGGAGGCGGAGCTGTCATAGTCATAGTTCATAGGTTCACAGTTCATTGAGCTAGTAGCTAACGATATAGATAGCTGGCATCATTTGTTCGACACGGTATAAAACAAACCAGCTTCAGGAAAGATTGGCTGAAGAAGTTTGAAGGTACAGGAGTTCCCCTGCTTTCATGAAAACTTTACCGACCTTGTTCAATACATTGACGCCTACTAGCGTACAGAAGTGTAAGGACACCATGTTGCATAGGCTGCGCATAGCCTTTGCAGACGTATATATATATATATATTGCAGAGTGCTTGCGACATTGTTGCATTGCGCGAACCGCGAAGAAGTTCCACAAGTTGCGCAGAAGCATGTAGAGGCCTTTACAGTGAAGCACTGAGGCAGCTCAGGATGGTCGACTCGTCCCAACACTCCCAGTCCCGGCCCTCGGTGTGCCAGCACAGAAAGCATGCTCAGAACTGCACGGGTGGAAACCCTGGATATTTGGATATTTGTGTGACTGTGATGTAGCGTATAACGTGGCTCCGCTAATCCAGCTGAAACGCAGAGGTGGAGATGCCATTTGAAACATGTACCGATGGGGGGGAGGTAACTCCCAGAAAGGTAACACTATTCAGCAACACTGATGTTAACACTGGCCAGGCAGATTGCTGGTGCTTGGCTCCCTGGTTGTACTCCTGCATTTGTGCACATTTATACATTGAATTAATTCATTAACTTGTTAATGAATGAATGAATGAAACACACATTGCCGATGCACCCGCTGAGTCATGTGAGCTGCAGGTACCTCGAGGGGCTCCGACCCCCTGCAGCGCCGGGCGCCCTTCGGCAGCCTCTCGAGACGAGATCGTTTAATGGCCGTTCTGTGTTTGCGCTCCCAGGGTGTCCTTCTTTAACAAACATAAGGGCCTCCAGTGCACACATCATTCAGAGCAGCGTTTAGCCGTGGCATTCAACACAAACCGCCACGGGGCTGTTCCTTCTTAAAGGTTGACGAATGAATTTGAGCGATTCGTTATTGTGGTTTTTCCTTTTATTTATCATCGCGCCTCTGTTTTTGCACACGTGTTTGGCAGTCGAGCACCGGGGCGGGTGTTTTGGACTACCCCTCTGTGTGAGCGTCAGGAAGACTGCTCCCTCTGTGTGCACACGATGGTTTGCTCAAGGTTTAGCGCGTCGACAGGGCCGTGCGCTTAGAGATGTGTTCTCTCGTCAGCCTGAGCTTCTGATGCTCTCTTTAAAAACGTTTAAAAAAAAAATGTTAATCTTATTTTATTTAATGCATGTAATTATTTTAATTTATTTGCCTTAAAAGGAGTTGAGCTTTCTTGGAGTATTATAATTTAGCAAGTCACACGCACAATTGAAATGAATTATGCAGTGAGATCAAGATTAGTTTATAATTTGTATAATGTATAATTTCAGTAAAATGTGTCTGTAATGAAGGAGCTCTTGGATGGTGTATTATCCACCTAAAGCACCGCTTCTCAGCGCAGCGATGCACCCCCCAGTCCGGGAGCGAATACGGACTGCGCTGGTGTGGCTGGGAGACATGATCAGGAGGGTCATTCAGCACGGTATGCCCCTGAGAAAGAATAACGATCTTTATTTGCCATGTTACACACAGCCTGCGTAGACAAGTAATAGGAATTGGAATGCATCTCTTCACTCACCTCTCCTAGATGCACACATGCACCATTAGAGAGGTCCGAGCGCAGGGTCAGCCATAGTACAGTGCCCCTGGAGCAGTTTAGGGGTTCAGTGCCTTGCTCAAGGGCACTTCGGCAGTGCCCCAGGAAGTGAACTGGCATCCTTCCGGTTTCCAGTTCATTGCTTTTTTTTTTTTCTTTTTGGCCTTCCTGGGATTCGAACCAGCAACCCTCCGCTAGCCAGCCCATGTTGCTAACCACTGAGCCACTGCCACCGACCGTGTGGGGCCTCGACCTCCAACCGACGGGTGCCTGCTCCGAGTCTGTTGTCCAGCTGCAGAATGGAAACAATCACATAAAAATTCACCAAACCCAGTATTAATACCTGTTGCGCAACAGTGTATACCCTAACACAGGGGTGTCCAATCTTATCCGAGAAGGGCCGGTGTGGGTGCGGGCTTTTGTTGTAGCCCTGCACTAAAACACCTGATTCAACTAATTCACCAATCATGGTCTACAATCAAGACCTTGATTAGTTTAATGTTTAGCCCTGGGCTAGAACAAAAGCCTGCACCCACACTGGTCCTTCTCGGATAAGATTGGACACCCCTGTGTTAGGGTATACACTGTTGCGCAACAGGTATTAATACTGGGTTTGGTTAATTTTTATGTGATTGTTTCCATTGGACACCGCTGCCCTAACACATTCTGGTTTGCAAAAGCCATTAACTCTGATCTCACCGCATGGGCTAATCCCTCCTGCGGCAGACAAACGGACACGATACGATAGATGGGAAAATGAAAGAAGGCATTTCTGATCTCTGCCTCAGAATCAGCTTAAACATCACAGTGTATTTGATTAGAATGGAAGCCGATAATACTTTAATACAAAAAGAGGATATGTGTTGCGTTTTAGCTCAGCTTTCCGTCTCTCACCTCCCAGCCTCTTAGTAGCATGAGCATGGTTTTGCATGTGAAAAATAGAAGCCTCGTTTATTCCTTGGGCAGTTTAACTGTATTCATTGCAAAATAGTTTACAATAAAGCTAAATAATAATTCCCTTATTTAACACATTTATTTTTCCAATATAGTCTTGTGTTACAGTTCCCAGTTACAGTTTTTTTTCTCCTGAAAACTATTTAAAGTCCTTCAAGGATTTTCATCTGAGATTTTCTGGCCTTTTCGATTTGTTGTTTCCGTTGATGTGTTTATGTGACAAAAAAAGAAAATGAGAAACGTCAGGGAAACAATTTCAACTTCATTTTGTATGGACCTTTGTTTCTCCCTGTTTGAGTTCTGAGTCACATTTCAATAATGCCAGTTATTCATGCACACTCAGCCTGGATGCTTAGACAACTTATTCATGTGTCCAAGGGAAGAATTCTAGTGGATAAAAAATGATAGAAGTAACTGTAGCATGCCTTAAAATGTAGGGATCTGAGGCCTCCCGCGTGGCCCAGTGGTTACAACGTCCGACGCTGGCCACGGAGACCGGGGTTCAATTCCCCGTCTCGCCAGAGTCTGCTCCGGCCGGGAGCGCCACCAGGGGCGGCGATTGGCTGTCCGCCCCAGGGAGGGGGGAGGGAAGCCGACATGAGATTCACTCCGCATAAAAGTGGCCCTGCAGTATACCGGGTTACGGTTGATACTTGGGCGAGTGCCATCTCGGAAGAGCCGTCAGGTCACGTGTCGCTACCGGTCGCAGGACTACGGCAGCGAACTCACATTACTAGGGGGGGGATTGACTTAAATAGCAGGTCTAATTGGCTACCAAAATGGGATAAAAATCGGAAACAAAAATTATTTAAAAAAAATAAAATAAATAAATTGAGGGATCTGTCCTTCTGCATTTATAAAATGCACGCCTGATTTCAGATGTGAAAATGCCCCTGTGATGATTAGCCCTTCCATAGGTACTGTGTTTACCTTGCTAGGCTCCGTGTCTCTCTCCATTGCCCTGTTCAGATGGGGTGGGGCTAGCTTGATTCTGTACTGGATGAGCAGGGATTTTGGCGAGCACACCGATGATTTTATTAAGATTTGGCGGTTAGCTTGCTCGAGGATATCCTCTGGTTCCTCACCATTTTGAAGGCGGGGACAGATTTTTGTATAAATTTATCTGTTTATTTTATAGACCTCCTCCATGATCAGATTCACCAGAGCTGAAACTTGAATACCACAAGAGGTTAAATGTCAGTTGTCTTTGCCTCAAATGATCACTTAAAGACAATCAGGTAGATTAGTATCTCACATTATCGATTTGCCAGTGTGCGTGCGTGCCTGCGTGCGTGCGTATATGTATATACACACACACACATGTATATATATATATATATACACACATATATATACACACACACACACACACACACACACACACACACACATGTATATATATATATATATACACACACACACACACACTCACACACACACTCACACACACAGACAGACACACACACACAGACAGACACACACACACACACACACACACACACACACACACACACACACACACACACACACACACACACACACACACACACACACACACACACACACACACACACACACACACACACACACACACACACACACACACACACACACACACACACACACACACTTGTATATCACTTCTTTAACCAGTCGGATGCTGGCTCCCAGTCAGCTGAATCCCTGTGTTGACCCCCGTAGTGGATGGAGCTGATGGGCTCTTCCATCTTAGGTTTCATGAATCTTCTCTCCCATCTCTATTGAATGAGTTTTCCTATTGTTGCCTTAGGAACACACTAATGACTGGAAGGAGGGGGGTATGGTTGATTTTAAGCTTCTGGGGTTCTTGTGAAGAGGTGCAGCAGTTTTAAAGAATTGTATTCTCCGTGTTAATTTGTTCCTGTCTCCCAGAGAAGACTAGACTCTCCATCAACGTGAAACATTGGGAAGATATCTCCCTAAAGATTTACTTTGGTTATTTGCAATGTCTGAATTGGAAAAGATAGTCAATTGATTTTGTAGGCTATTTTAGTTCAGGAAAAATGGAAAACTCAAACTCAAAGTTATTAATTGTTGTTGTTTTGTGCTGAGGGACATTTTTGATCAACTCAAAACCCAAGAGGTGCTCTCTGAAAACGAGCGCAGTATATTGTTATTTCTATTATTATAAAGTACTTGGAAAATGTTATTTTTATTTATTTATTTGATTTATTAACTGAACCAGCTCAACAAGTTGCAAATTATGAGATTACATAATCAGAAAATAGGTGATCTTTGCTTTGTGGCATTGTCGAGAAATTAATTCACAAATCCTTACATGCAAAATGTGACTAGGTTTGTACATTTCAGCATTTCATTTGAAAAAAGGTCATTGCATCTCTCTCGTCTCACAGAACAGCTGTAAAACTGGGAGAGTAAGACGTGCGCAAAATAATTATAAGTGAATGATTTTGAACCCTAAATTCCCTTGTGCTGTAGTATTCATCAAGTGGAATTTATTCATCTGAATAAATGCCTGGCAGCACCTGCTAGTGTTACGAACTAGTTTTGTGTAATGACTCAGAAACCTGGCCTTTCACACTGAAAATGACATGACCTGTTTAGTTAAGCCTTGGCACATGCAAGGAAGCGAAGGTGACATCAGAATGTAAGACCGTTTGGCTTTGGCCACGTTGAGCTGCTAGACACACGCTGCTTTCTGGCGACCAAGTCAAACGCTAGCTGAGCGCTTGAGTAAATTTGCCATCGCGGTAATAACGTTAAGCAAACAGACGCAGGTTTCCTGTCGAGCTTTGTTAGACGTTGTTCAGAGCACACGACACTAGGCTTACGCGTATGACTGGGCGGCAGTGTTAGCATAATGGTTAAGGAACTGGGCTTGTAACGCAAAGGTTGCAGGTTCGATCCCAGATGGGGGCACTGCCGTTGTACCCTTGAGCTAAAGGTACTTAACCTGAATTGCTGCAGTAAAAATATCCAGCTGTATAAATGGATTGTATGTAAAGAAATGTGAACTGTGTAAGTCGCTCTGGATAAGAGCGTCTGCTAAATGCCTAAAATGTACTGAATCGGGCCACAAACCTGCACCTTGAACAAGCAGAGAGAAGAGGATGAAATGTGGTCGGTTGGGCCAGGGATCTGCTTGACTTGTGAACTACAGGAGACAAAAAGTACCCTTATTCACTGATAAACAGGGTTTTTTTCACAGTGAATATGAGTAAAGTTTCTGGTGGTTCGAAAGTGCAGCTGAGAAGATGTTTCTGAGTTTTCCTCCAGTTCTGAGTTTTTCAAGTTTGGTCTTTAAAAAGTAATAACTGTAATACACTAGCGTCTCCTCCGAGCCGGCACTCGCCAAGCCGCCGACCGTAACTCCAGCACCCCACAGCCACTCCTGTGCGCAGCAAACGTCTTGTCGGCTTCCCTCCCCCCTCCCTGGGGCGGTTAGCCAATTGCTGCCCCTGGTGGCACTCCTGGCCAGAGCCAGCTCGAATCGAATCATGGTTCCTTGACAAACTTTGATAAAGACATAATTAGCCATATTTTAAATGCTATTATTATGCATAGAACCTAATCAAAGGACACCAGAGCAGAACAATGTCTGATGAAGAGGACAAGACATTCAGCCCATCTAGGATTATCACCTTCAGAGGGTATAGAGAGTATCCAGCACTGTCTGGCCTGGTCTCCAACACTCGAAGGGACTGTGTGGTCTTCCACTTTGAGTACTGGTAAGCAAGTCCATGCTTTAATAACACTATGGCATAAGTACCTGTTAGCGTTAGTGCAAAAAGTGCTTTATAATAAATGTATATATATTTGTGCTTTAAACAAATTTAAATGATCTCATTTCCACTTCAACTTGTAATAGCTTTTCTTAATTTGTTAGAAAAATATCAAATCTGATTCATACGGGGGGGAGCAGTTTCATTTAGGAGGTTACTGGGAGGAAGCTGAATTTCTTTAAAAAGTGAATATTTCATGAAGTATTCCTGCTGCGTTTAGTCTTATCTTTGTTTAGAGCAAAATAACTAATACCATGGAGGGGCTTCAAACATCAGATAAAATACTTCCATTAGCAGCTGATCATCTGTACGAAAATGTCAGATAAAATACTTCCATTAGGAGCTGAACATCTGTACGAAAACCAAGAAAAATCTACAGCTGTATCTATTCCTGGTGAAATGTTGGATTTATTAGATTTTCTGCATACCAATTTCAATCAACCAATTTCCAATGCCAAATTGTAGCTTTTTTAAGAACAGACAAGTAGTTGCCTTAATTTAGTCCTAAAAAAAAAGGATATGAAATTAGGCTACCCGTTGAAAGCAAACTTCACAAAAACAATTGTAAAACTCGACTGTACGACTGTGTTTTTAATAGAGAGCCTGAATGAATATTTATAGTATTTATTCATTGCAGTCCGTGTGATCATTAAATGAGCTCCACATCCACATCAACGCAGTGGGCCTCTGGGGAAGCCACATGATTTCACGGTGTGATTAAAATCTGCGCATACTTTACATTCATTTCACTTCTGCTGTGTGGCATCAGGCCACCGTGCTGCAGGACTGAATAAATCTTACGAGCGTGGCATGTTTCCTCATGATTCAGCATGTTCGCCGTGTGAACAAAGAGCCTATTTTTACCTTCCGCTTACCAAGGAGTACTGATGGAAATGTGAGGGCGAATCTTCCGCATTCTGCCAGTCATGGTCACCAGACCCGCCTTGACCAATCGAGAGGCCTTGCTCTCGATAGCACTGTGATTGGTCGAGAGCAGTGAGTCACTGAATCAGTGTCCTGATATAGGAGATTGTTGTCCTATGTTTAGATTAGATCACCACTGTGTCTCAGGATCCCTCCGGTCATTGGCAAGTTATGTAGGGTGGCAGTGTGGTGTAGTGGCTAAGGAGCTGGGCCTGCAAAAAGCTTCTAGGTTCGATTCCCAGGTGGAGAGGTCATTGCACCCTTCATTGTGTTGTTATTGCTTCATTCGATGTCCAACTGTATGGATGGATGTGTGCATGTTGCCCTTGGCAGTGGTCAAGCCATTCAATATTTTGAGTTCTGTCTAGGGCATTTGTCTCTTCAGTTATCCCTTTGTGCAGTCAAGGCATTTAAAGATGATTTGTGTCTGCGCTGTGTCTTCACTCCATCCGCCAGCGCCTCTGTGGGATTACCCTCCGTACTGGCCGGCCACTAAAAACGCTCCACGTTCTGCCCTCCGTTAATCAGCCGCTGCTGCGCGGTGCCATATGCTGACCCTTGACCTCTGCGCAGGAGCTGCCGCATCGTCCTGCTGTCGCTCCGTCGCTGCGGCTCATCCTGGCCAGACGGCTGCCAGACGCACGCACGCAGACACCTTGCCCCTGGACTCACGGACACTCTGCGGTGTGTTTGCTTCAGCTTTCGTTTCGTGACCAAGCTGGCGGCAGCACGGCGGCAGGGCCACAGTTTCCCCATCAATCAGACCTCTGAAGCGTTGGCTTCCTCGCACCTTGTTTTATGAAGATCCAGCCCTCGTGTAATTGTATTTGCGATGTTCCAGCCTGATTGATTCTCCCTGCCCCTCCCACTCCTGCAGCGCTGCCCTCCGTATGACCTTCACCACGGCATGATGCAACAGCCCTGCAGTGTCCGCCGGGCTTACGCTACATTCAGGGTGACTGTTTCAGTTGCTTAACTTGCTGAAACGGAGGTGTGTTATTTTAGAGATGTTTACAGAAGAAATGTGTCACAGAAGAGTTTATCTACCAGAGTATTTGCTGAAACTAATTTTGGTTTCTTTAAAGGTTACTGTATCGCAGCAGGTGATCAAAGGCTTGGATTTGTTGACCTGAGGCCTGTCTGGAACACAGTCAGAGTTAGAGCTGTCACTTTCACAAAAACATCCTGTTCCATATTTGGAGAAAAGCTGTAGATTTGAAAACATTAATATCAGAATGTGCAAGACAGTCCTATGCAGACCTGCCAACTTTGGGAAGTAGTTTGAGTTCCGCTCGCAGAAGAAATGTTAAACGGGGGGGTGTTACTTTTGTTTAATGACCTCTTCAGTATTTCCCAGAGAAGTCACCTCGCTTTCCATGCAAAGAGTGAGAAATGCTAGTTTTCACGACCAAACTTTTATTGGCTCCAGTCCAAATACAAGTTTTGTATAACTCACTGAAACTGAAGCTTCATTCTTGTGTAGTTTACAGTGATACCCTCATACCTGCATGCTTTGACAAAGCAGATAATCTTTCACATGTGTTTGTGCAACGTGCAAAATATGAAGACAAACAGAACACCATTATAAACATAACATAACATTTAGCAGAGAATAGGGTACATTTCTCAATGACATTATCTTGTTAGCTTATGGGCACGCCGTTGAATATAAAAATTACAATTTAGATTAAATTGAAACTTTTTACATTACACTTACATTACATTGTTAAAATATAAAATCTCATTTGTCTTCTAAACTGGTATTGGGAGTGCATATCCGAAATTGTGTTTGATATTCAAACCCGGTGCCAGCCCTGGTTGGGAGTGCGTGTTCCGGGTTTCTCTGTCAATGGGACGACAAGTAGGTTGCCATGGAAACTGCTGTGGCCCGCCTGGCGGCTGGTAAAGCCGTAATGGGAGCGTTCCACCGGGCTGACCGGTCCGCTGTTTAACATGCATGGGCTCTTACGCTCACCCATGTCCACTTCTCACCTTGTCATCCCGTCCACGCAGGCTCCCATTCACACGGTCTCTAGGCATCTGTGTTTCACTTTGTGTACGATACGTGCGTGTCAGGTAGGCTTTCTGGAATTTGTCTTGTCTTGACGTTTTGTCTTGCTTGTGTTGCCTGTGTGTTGCAGGTGGGTGTTTATTGAAGCATGCTGTTTTATTGTAAGTGCTGCGTCAACGGTTCAACAGCAGTTCCCTACCTGGGGGGATGGAACATGAAACCTTCTGGTTACAAGTGAACTTGTTCATCACAACGCCACACCTGGCTCAAAAAAGGTTCAAACACAGTTCCTTGAATGTTTGTGTTGAACAGTGGCGTATCTTCATTGTTGCGCATAAACCTTTTGGCTCTAAAAGCAACTCTTTAAAGGGCCCAGAAGTAAACCCTAATGTGTTTTTATAAAGATCCATCCACACATCGAATGCAGATCTCTTGTAGCAGGCCGGCATTATTCCATTCCACTGACCACCGTGTTGGCTTCCCTTATGTATCCCATTAACCCACATTACTTTGGCACAGTGCAGTCACACACGCACATTCCCTCTCTTTGCTTAAATGTAGAGCCATGATTTTCTTTGGAATGCCGCGTTGCATTCTTAACCAACAGTAGAGCATTCACTGCTGTAAGTCACCATGTTGTGTGCTCATAGTTGGCATCTTTAAAGGCATTTTTTTAAACTGAGTTTGTGCAAAAACAATGCATCTCCCACAAAATGGGACTCTTTTCCCATTTAGCAACACAAGACCGGTTTGGTCACATGTTTTTTTTTTTAACCAACTTTATTATCTGTTCCGATATGAGATGGATTGGAAGCCAACAGTTTGCCCACCTTTCGCTACAATGATCAATTCTGGAACACTGGCGGAAGGGAAATTCAAGCCTTGGTCTTTAGTTACCAGTCAGATTCGAGCAATGGCAGTAAATTGTGGCTCAGTAGGTAGAGCAGGGCGCTGACAATGCTTAGGTTGTGGGTTCGATTCCCACTGGGACCACATGTATACTGAAAAATGTATGCATTCACTAAGTCACTTTGGATAAAAGCGTCTGCTAAATAGCATATATGTATATGTATATTAAATTGTATAGAAATGCATAGGGCTGCTGGGTGGCTAGTCCTCATTGCACACCAGTGACGCCCCCCTCTGGTCAATCGGGTGACCACAGTCTGAAGCGTCCTCCTCAGACTCGATGTGTGTGCGAGTTTAACCGCTGGACCGTGGTGTGACAGGAGGCAGTGTGGGGCTGGCAGTGTAGTGTAATGGTTAGGGGTAACTGGGCTTGTAACTCAGAGGTTGCAGGTTCAATTCCCAGATGGAACAATGCCATTGTACTCTTGAGCAAGGTACTTAATCTGAATTGCTTTTAGTAAAATATCCAACTGTATAAATGGATTGTATGTAAAGAAATGTAAACTGTGTAAGTTGCTCTGGATAAGAGCGTCTGCTAAATGCCTAAAAATGAAAAATGAGAATGAGGAATGCATCGGGTGACACGATGGCGCGTTTCGAGCGAGAGCACTTGCCTGTGTGAATCGCGCGCTCCTGAATTAGCTCCTGAGGCCATTAGCGATGAGCTTGGCTTACGAATGCGACGCGGCATTCCAAAGAAAGTCACGGTAAATAGAATGAAGGGGAGAGGAAGGCACAGAAGCTAAGGGTGTTGATCTGAACGTTTTCTCGACATCGTACTCCCCCGTAGGACAATTCCCCCACCCCTCGGCAGCTTCAAAACGGCACGTTTCTTTTGAAGTGGAGGCGTGCCTCTCTCCCTTCAGAATAAAGGCCTCCTCACAAGTGCACAAGAGTGTGAGTTGAGCCGCACGGAGACTGTGTCTTGTTGGCCTTGTGCTCAGGCTCTTGTGCCCATGCCTTTCCTCAGCTCTGAGGTTGAGAGTTGATCCTGTGCACAGGGCAAGCTGTGCCTCTATGCGTTTGGCCTGATGCTATGCACTTTGCCATTGACCTTACTCGTAGTGTATTTTTAGTTTTTTTATAGGTCTAATATGAGAGATGTGTTTATAAAAGAATACTTTTTCCTGTGATATTAACCCACCAGTGTCTCGCCCAGTCCGATGTCTTCCTCACCATATATAGTTGTTTCAGGTGTTTTTGTAACCTGAAACAAATCAAATAAATATTGATGTATTTATATTTACAACAGCAAGCTGGGTGGTGTAACCTGCCTGTGCGCTCTGCTCCTGGGTCACCGGTTCAGTGTGCCCATCTCCCACTGAGGCTCCAGTGCGGTTCACTGCTCCTCTGCGTGCCTCTCCTTAACCATCACAGGCACCCAGCCGTCCTGTTTTCTGACACACTGTTCCAGAGAACATGTTCACTAAATGACTTTTCCCCCCTTTCTCTCTTAAATGGCTGTTTGTGGCATACAGGGACAGGGCCAGGGCTCATGTTCCCCCACAATCCCCTCTCTTGTCCTTTCCTTTTCCACTGTCCGAATTGATTCACTTAAGACGGGGACGAGCAGAGACCCTTGGGACTGAAGAATGGGGCGCTGTCAGAAGACATTCTTTGCCGTTAGTGAGGGGTCTCTATCAACTGGACCCTCGTGTCTACAGACCGGGAAATTACATTGTTGGAATTTTTCTGCGTGTCAACGTGCTCGTCTTGAATTTAACCGCTTTGCCATTTGAGAACTGGCATTTTTGGGGCCTAGAAACGACTGGAAAATGGGCCACGAGTTGGGCTGCACTGACATTTGTTTTATTTTACTATATATTTACATAAGAAACCGGGAAAAGGCCTGTTTCAGCATAGCATTGTTTAATAGTACCAACGATCTAGTTTGCAAGATATATTTTACAGTGCAATTCTGGGTGTGAATAAGTAGTTTACATTTACTTTACATGTTTATATATTGTAAATGTGCACGTTTGTGTTACTTAGGCATGAGAGCCAGTCACCTCAGTCATTTTAAGAAGGATGAAAGCAGAAGAGTAAAGGTTACAGTTGCCAAGGTAATATTTCTTCTTCCAGATCTTACAGGTAGCGTCTGCGCTTTTATCTGTTCCATTTGCCTTTCAGCAGATATACCGTGTTAACCGTGACAGCGCATGGAAATTGTCAGACCTAATCTTTGAGCAGCCGTAAAATGAACGTCTGATATGGATGAAGGACAGCTGGCATTCGCGGTCCCAGGTCCAATCATCCGGAGGCTGGAGGCTGGCTCCGTCGACAGCGATGTGTCAAAGCAATAAAACGATCTCTGAAGAGGCTGGTGTTTTGATTGTGTTGGGAGCGCGTCGGGCCCCGGCACACATTTTCACATGCAGGAAAAGGCGCTGGAAATGATGGCTTTCGATGGAGGTTATTCGATAGCGTGCAGCAGAGATGGCCACCAGGGAGCATGGCAACAGTCGGTCTTGTTGCCCGTTGAAAAAATAAACGTTTTTCCGGACTCCGTTTCTGTACCTTTTCTTCCATGAGCGACCAATCCCTGAGCTAGCCAGGCTTGCTATACGGAACTCAACAAATGCTAGCTTGCTAGCTCCCTGTCCCACCAGCTAACCATACCCCCCAGTGAACTCCGATGTTTAGACTTTTGCCACGTTTTCTTTGTCCTGTCTGTAGGGCCCATAGTCTGGGCATGTCTCGCATTTGTAAGGCCTGAAATGAAGCTGTGTTTGAGTGGGGTGAGTGTGGTGAGTGAGTGTGGGGTGAGTGAGTGAGTGAGTGAGTGTGTGTGTGTGTGTGTGTGTGTGTGTGTGTGTGTGTGTGTGTGTGTGTGTGTGTGTGTGTGTGTGAGTGTGTGTGTGTGTGTGAGTGTGTGTGTGTGTGTGTGTGTGTGTGTGAGTGGGGTGTGTGTGTGTGTGTGAGTGTGTGTGTGTGTGTGTGTGTGAGTGGGTGTGTGTGTGTGAGAGTGGGGTGTGTGTGTGAGTGTGTGTGTGTGTGTGTGTGTGTGTGTGTGTGTGTGTGTGTGTGAGTGTGTGTGTGTGTGTGTGTGTGTGTGTGTGTGTGTGTGTGAGTGTGTGAGTGTGTGAGTGTGTGAGTGTGTGAGTGTGGGTGTGTGTGAGTGTGTGAGTGTGAGTGTGTGTGTGTGTGAGTGTGTGTGAGTGAGTGAGTGTGTGTATGTGTGTGTGTTTGCCGCTGCACTCCTTGTTTTATGAGGGTATTCTTTGCCCTCTCCAGCTGTGTGTGCTCTCCTGCCTTCGCTGTGCGTTGCTGCGGCCCTGTCCTGTCTTCACTCGACTGCACCCCCCCAGCCTTGCTGAGAGAGAGGAGGCCACAAAGTCGTTTACAGAGCTGCCGGGGTGGGGTGGTGCCGGGGGTGTTGAGACACCATGGTCATAATGACTTGTGTATTGACTGCCTATAAATTCCTGACAGCTGTGATGAGCTGGCTGGGAGGGGCGAGCGTTGTCGGAGGAGTGGGTGGTGCTCTCGGGGCGAGCGTTGTCGGAGGAGTGGGTTGTGCTCTCGGGGCGAGCGTTGTCGGAGGAGTGGGTTGTGCTCTCGGGGCGGGGCCTTTCGGACCAATGGGACCCTGGGGCAGCATTGTGCATGGGCGTGGCAGATCCAGGGGAATGTGGCTGTAACTCAGCTCATGTTCCACAGGAAAGGACTTCTCCAATTCTCTAGCCATCATGTACAGTGTGGGGGAAAAACAGACCACCCAGCGAATCCAATACGGGTCTCTCCCTCTCTGTCCTTCCTCTTACTCAATATTCCTCTTTCTCTCTCTCTCTCTCTCTCTCCCTCTCTTTCCCTCTCTTTCCCTATCTCTTCTCTCTCTCTCTCTCTCTCTCTCTCTCTCTCTCTCTCTCTCCTTCCTCTTACTCAATATTCCTCTCTTTCTCTCTCCCTAGCTCCGCTCCGACTTGCCGCCACAATAAAGCCCGGGTCCTTTGTGCTGTGGCCCCATTTCCTCCGCCACTTCACTGTAAATTACCCCACAAATATGCGCCACCCTCCGTATTATGGTCAGCGATTTTCAGACAAAAACAAAAAAGATCGGATCAGACGGCTTCACTTACGAGAGCGGAGATAAAGAAAATCCGTCCATTGTTCGGTAATCGCTTTTCCCGTTCGGGATTTCCCGCGACTGCGAAAGGCTGTGATTCGGCCCTCTTAGCACCAGACTCAGCCAAGCCCTTCACAATGGGGCTCATCCTCCCGTTTTAAATCCAGGGTCTGGGCTAGCCAATCGTTTCTGAGATCAGTTGCTCTCGCCCGACGCTGAAGAGCCACATCTCGTTAGTGAGAGGTTGGGCACGTTTCGCCTCTGTCCTCTCTGAGCCTCACTCCATCTCTCCCTTGGTCGACGGGGGACTGTCGCTGGGTTTATAAATCTGAAAGGCTTCGCTGAGCAGCTCCGTCCTGCGGGACCCGGGGGGCGTTACTGTCTGCCTCTGGGCGCTGGGTCATCGGTGGCCCGTGTTTTATTCGGGGGTCCGGCGGATCGGCCGCTGGAGCAGCCTCACAAGATGGCGTCATGCTGTGATCATGCGCAAACGTCCAAACAGTAAATAATTCACGCAGGCACGCCTCATCATTATGAATTTGAGGAGCTTGGATGTGTAGGCGCAGTAGATGAGTGTGTAAGTCCCAGTGTGTTAAATGTGAAAATGTTGACGGGCGGTTATGTGTTCAGCGTTATTTGTGAATGAACCGTGAGAAGAGGATCGCTTATTGCAGAGAACATAATGCATAATGCTTATACTCATTTCCACTGCCACGCATTCACAATTTTTCAATAGATAGAGACGATTTTTTTCTCCCCAATATTCAAAACGACCAATTGCAACCATAGGCCTTTCCCATAGCAACTCGGCGCGTGGATTTCGGACGTGGTCAGCTGACATTTACTGCGCTGGAGGGCTGCGCAGGTGGCACAGGCAGACAGCAGGCATCGAGCCGACCAGAGGAGTCCCTGATGCGCAGTGCGCTGGCACTCCGGCCGTGGTCGGGTTCGACCCAAGCTGTAAGGCGCGTCACTGCACTACGCTCAAGCGCATTAGCCGGGTGCGCCTCTCTACAGCCCACAGCTGCTTGTTAATGAGGAAAAGGAAGTCGTATGCACATACAATATTCGGCACCTCGGGATAGCACAAAATATTTCAAGCAGAGGAAAAATGAATGCGTCCGAATACTGTGGAAATCTCCCCAAGCAGTTAATTACAAAACAACGACGTCACAACCTACGAGTTTTCAGTCAGGAGAAAGTGATGCCACCTGACTATGACCCGGTAGTTTGACGCAGTGTTTTGTAATAAAGCACATTGATTTATACAGTGTTGCAGGTGCCCTATGCCTTCTGTTCACTCTTGAATGTTATTTTTGTCTATGGATTCAGGGCACGCGTTTCCTCATTTGTGGGGTTTTAATGACATGCTCCAGTGCGGTGTGATATCGCAGCGGTTTAGACTGGGTGCTCCTTTTATGATTCCGTTTTGGGGGAAAAGGAGGCATATCTTGTTTTTGCTTGAAACGTTTTTCTTGCATTCTGAAAAGGCCAAATAGTCTCTCTTGTGAAACACTGGCTCTGGAATGAACTGAAGCACAACCAAAAAAGTAATGACTTGTCCCTTTTCCCTCGTCTGGCTGAATTAAGTCTTCAGATTGAGTGTCATGTACCCTGTCCTAACTACGGAGTGTTTTTTTAGCCAGTCAGAATAATAAGGTTGCTATACAAGCCAAATGTATTCTGCACAGTGTGTGTAAAACCCAGGGCCAATGTCCCACTAGCTGGATCTTTGTTCTCCTCTCACACTGGCAACCTCAATGGTCACATCATAGGGAGGAGGCGTCCAGACGTTTTAATGAACTCTGTTGAATAATTTAGGGATGCACTTTGGTAGACTCATTACTTGGGCTATGTGATGTATTGATGAACCTACCGAATAGCCTAGTCAGTTTTTAAGTGTTATGCCAAATTGATAATTAATGTTGTGATGGATATGCACACACACACATACACACACACACACACACACGCACACACACACACACACACACAGATATACAGTGTCATTGTTTTTTCACTTTCATCTGTGCAGTTATAGCCTACGAAATGGCGCACAAGTTTTTGGGTGTTACTGTAACAAGCCAATTGGTGTCAGTTGTATTTCAGAATATGTTATGTAAACCCAGCTCCATAATCTTTAGTTTTTTGATTAACAATTTGTTTTTGAGCTACATTTCTTTTTGCAAACAATTATTGCAGTCATAGTGTGGAATGGCACAGGGGACAAGATAAAAAAAAAAAAAAAAAAAAAAACACAAATGGCATAAAAAGCACCAAAATAAGGTCAAGTGCATGGACCAGCTACGGAAGCAGTGTAGTATAATGGTTAGGGAGCTGGGCTTGTAACTCAGAGGTTGCAGGTTCAATTCCCAGGTGGGGCACTGCTGTTGTACCCTTGAGCAAGGTACTTAACCTAAATTGCTTCAGTAAAATATCCAGCTGTATAAATGGATGTAAAGAAATGTAAACTGTGTAAGTCGCTCTGGATAAGAGCGTCTGCCAAATGCCTAAAATGTAAATGTAAATGTAAGCTACTGGATCCCTCACTTTTATCCTTTGGTCTCATTGGCTGCTTGTGAGAGCGACGGTACGGCAGAGCTCCCTGTACAGGTTTGCCAGAACGTGGGTTCTCCTTTCCAGAACGTGTGGTTCTCTGTGGCTCAGTTGGTAGAGCACAGCATTGGCCCTGGGTTCAATCCCCACTGGGGACATATACTGAAAATGTATGCATTCACTACTGTAAGTCGCTTTGATAAAAGCGTCTGCTAAATGGCGTATATTATTATTATATTATTTCCCCTGTGGGACACGGTTACGGTTGTCAGGGCGGAGACAGTGCAGTCAGACGCCGTGTCTCATGAAGAGGTCAGATGCTGATGCAGAGCCCACTTCACCTCTGTTTTCTGTTTCTCCTCCCATCTCGGAGAAGAGAGACTACAGTGGGAGTGAGGGGGTGGGGGGAGCAATTAGCTGACATGCAAGCCACATCGGTCAGCGTCCCGCCCCAATTCCACGTCTCACACATTGGAGGAAGCCCAGACTCGTCACAACCAAATGCTCCAAGATGTTTGGCAGCGTCACGAGCGTATTAGCACGGACTCGCAGCAGTGGAAACGATGCTTCCCAAGAGCAAAGCAGTCCGAACGCTAACTGGTTCTGTGTGTCTCAGTAGGTAGAGCGTGGTGCTGTGTGGCTCAGTAGGGAGAGCGTGGTTCTGTGTGTCTCAGTAGGTAGAGCGTGGTTCTGTGTGGCTCAGTAGGTAGAGCATGGTTCTGTGTGTCTCAGTAGGTAGAGCGTGGTTCTGTGTGGCTCAGTAGGTAGAGCATGGTTCTGTGTGTCTCAGTAGGTAGAGCGTGGTTCTGTGTGGCTCAGTAGGTAGAGCGTGGTTCTGTGTGTGGCTCAGTAGGTAGAGCGTGGTTCTGTGTGGTCTCAGTAGGTAGAGCATGGTTCTGTGGTCTCAGTAGGTAGAGCGTGGTTCTGTGTGGCTCAGTAGGTAGAGCGTGGTTCTGTGTGTGTCTCAGTAGGTAGAGCGTGGTTCTGTGTGGCTCAGTAGGTAGAGCGTGGTTCTGTGTGGCTCAGTAGGTAGAGCATGGTTCTGTGTGGCTCAGTAGGTAGAGCGTGGTTCTGGGTGGCTCAGTAGGTAGAGCGTGGTTCTGTGTGGCTCAGTAGGTAGAGCATGGTTCTGTGTGTCTCAGTAGGTAGAGCGTGGTTCTGTGTGGCTCAGTAGGTAGAGTGTGGTTCTGTGTGGCTCAGTAGGGAGAGCATGGTTCTGTGTGGCTCAGTAGGTAGAGCGTGGTTCTGTGTGTCTCAGTAGGTAGAGCGTGGTTCTGTGTGGCTCAGTAGGTAGAGTGTGGTTCTGTGTGGCTCAGTAGGTAGTAGAGTGTGGTTCTGTGTGTCTCAGTAGGTAGAGCGTGGTTCTGTGTGGCTCAGTAGGTAGAGCGTGGTTCTGTGTGGCTCAGTAGGTAGAGTGTGGTTCTGTGTGGCTCAGTAGGTAGAGCGTGGTGCTGTGTGGCTCAGTAGGTAGAGCGTGGTTCTGTGTGTCTCAGTAGGTAGAGCGTGGTTCTGTGTGGCTCAGTAGGTAGAGCATGGTTCTGTGTGTCTCAGTAGGTAGAGCGTGGTTCTGTGTGGCTCAGTAGGTAGAGCATGGTTCTGTGTGTCTCAGTAGGTAGAGCGTGGTTCTGTGTGGCTCAGTAGGTAGAGCGTGGTTCTGTGTGTCTCAGTAGGTAGAGCGTGGTTCTGTGTGTCTCAGTAGGTAGAGCGTGGTTCTGTGTGGCTCAGTAGGTAGAGCGTGGTTCTGTGTGGCTCAGTAGGTAGAGCGTGGTTCTGTGTGTCAGTAGCAGGTAGAGCGTGGTTTCTGTGTGGCTCAGTAGGTAGAGCGTGGTTCTGTGTGGCTCAGTAGGTAGAGCGTGGTTCTGTGTGGCTCAGTAGGTAGAGCGTGGTTCTGGGTGGCTCAGTAGGTAGAGCGTGGTTCTGTGTGCTCAGTAGGTAGAGCATGGTTCTGTGTGGCTCAGTAGGTAGAGCGTGGTTCTGTGTGGCTCAGTAGGTAGAGCGTGGTTCTGTGTGGCTCAGTAGGGAGAGCATGGTTCTGTGTGGCTCAGTAGGTAGAGCGTGGTTCTGTGTGTCTCAGTAGATAGAGCGTGGTTCTGTGTGGCTCAGTAGGTAGAGTGTGGTTCTGTGTGGCTCAGTAGGTAGAGCGTGGTTCTGTGTGTCTCAGTAGGTAGAGCGTGGTTCTGTGTGGCTCAGTAGGTAGAGCGTGGTTCTGTGTGGCTCAGTAGGTAGAGTGTGGTTCTGTGTGGCTCAGTAGGTAGAGCGTGGTTCTGTGTGGCTCAGTAGGTAGAGCGTGGTTCTGTGTGTCTCAGTTCTATAAACCTTAGAGGCCGAGGAATTCTCAGTCATTCCCTACGCTTGATCCCTTGTTAAAGGCACTTTGACGATAGCTTCGGTAGTTGACGCCCGTGGTGCAGTTGCTGTGTCTTAAAGAAAGCTCCTCTCTTTATGCAGAGTGGTCGTGTCCCACGATGCTGAATTGCGCGGGGACGTGAGCTCTTGGGTTTTGACTCCATCGAGGGAGGAAGGGAGGGAGGGAGGGAGGAGGAGGGGAGAAGGTGGGGGGTGCATTTCTCTGTGTCGTTCTGTCGATGAAACCAACAATGTGAAACAAATTACCGTAACCGCGCTCTCTTAAAAATCCTCAGCGCTCAGCTCATTAATATTGATGCAGGTTGTATATGTGCAGTTCAGCGTCTGCTGCCCTACTTTCCCCCGCTCCCCCCCCCCCAGCTTTCATGTAGGCCGTGAGGAGTTGAAGAGGAAAAAGAGGGGAAAATGTATTCCATTTTTTTTTTCTTTCTTCAATCATTTCACAACCTTCTGTGCCGGGAGGAACATGCCTCTGGGCCTCTAGCGTTTGTCGCGGCGAGGGGGAAAGATGTGTAAACACGGCCGTCTCATTTCCGCCACGTTGAACCGGCCTGCTGCTTTGCGCTACACGACAGGATGAGCAGGTTTGCAGACGTTTGCCTCGTTCATCAAAAGCTCGGGCCGAATGAAGGAGAGGAGCCGCTCACTGCAGACCTGGTCCCGTTTTGTCAATGTGTCATTCACGATCAAATAAAATAAAACGATTTTATTGCCTGAATTACACGGCATATGATGGCACCTTAGAGTTTGGGGTTGCTTGTTACCGGAAGGTGTGAGACGTGGCACTGGGGCCAGATTGTGGAGCAGTGCCATGCAGAGCAGAGCAGAGCAGTGCTGCATCATGACTGCAGAAACCAGAACAAAATAAACACACGGCTCAGGTCCCACTCAAGATCAGGTGCCACAGTAAAGGAGGCTTCGATGTACAGTGCATGTATTTTATTTATTTTTTGTGTGTGTATTTTTTCAAATTTTTCTCCCAATTTTGTTGCCAATTAAACCCTCTATTTGTTTCAATTCCCCACCCCCACGAGTCCGTTGCCCGTCCTCCGGGAGCGAGACACACATTCCTGGTTGAGTGTTCCCGCCTCTTCCGAGACGGGAAGTCTTCCACGGACACCTTAACCTTCTCCTCGACGGACTCGTGCCGGCTCTCCCTCCCCCCTCCCCCGGAGGCGGACAGCCAAATGCCGCCTCCGATTGGGGCTGACGACCAGGGCCGGTCTGGTAGAGACACGGGTTTTGATCCGCGTCCCTGACGGGCAGCGCACACCACTCTGAAGCGTGGTGCGTTAGACCGCTGCGCCATCCGCCAGCCATGTGTATGTTCTCTGTGCAGGAGTTACTGCCTTTACTTGTCAGGACTTTGGTGCTGATTAAAGGTTTAAATTTTTTTAAAAATTAAAAAAATTCTGCTTTAATTTAGAATGTCTGGTCTGGTTTTTTTCTTTCATTTCCTTCGGGACAAGCAAAAAAAAATGTTTGGGGGCATTTAGCCAGAGGGTTTCAGGGATGGGGTGTGGGTGTTGAGGCAGAACAGCGACGAGTAGAAAGGCTCCTCACTGCTTCTCAGAGTCTTGGAAGACTTCGGTGGGGGAGGATCTTGGATGTTTCCCACAAGCTGCAGGATGAGTCACCCGCTGATGTCATTGCTGGTGGGGGCTCAGGGGCCGAGGGATTGGCCAAGCTCATGACATGAGGCAACCTGCTGCTCCTGCTCTGCTGGGGGCCATGGAGGGGTCACTAGATGCCCTACAGAGTTGTGGGTAATGTAGTTATAGGTTTTCTACAGGGATAGTAGTTCTGTATTCCTAGGTGCCCTGCAGGGCTGGTGGTTATTTAGTTATACATGCTGTGCAGGGATGGTGGTTATGTACTTGTATGCAAATATGTTAATTTGTCCAATTTATGTCAAATGCAGGTGTGTGACAACTCTGACATCCATACCTTTGAGAGAGCCTGAAGGTAGGGAGGAAGCCAAAATGAAGTGGATGATTTGGAAGGACTTTAAAACTTGTGTTTAAGTAAAGTAAAAACTTAAATATATGTGTGTTGGCTTTCTCCGGGAGACTAGCACCAGTAGATAAATACATTCGACAAAAAGCACTGAGGGTAGAGTGCTGTTGTTTTTGAGGAGTGTCGTGTCCGTGTGAGAAAGCGCAGACTGGCAGATTGCCGTCGTGTGTTTTGCGCTCCTCTTCAGCCTTCCGTCATGCTGTGATCTCATCCGCTCTGATTTACTTTATGAAAGATATTTCATACTCCTCTCAGATTAGCGGGGATAATCACATGCAGGTGTACGGGGTCCGTGGAGTCACGCTCGCCCGCGCGCGATCGAACTCGTCAGTGACATCAGAGCGGTAATGGCGTAACGCGAGGCGAGGTTCCCGTCGGCTCCAGCTCATTCGTCAAGCCCCCAAGGCTGAGGAGAACTGTGGAGAGACAGGAGGGGGCAGGAGGGGGCAGGAGGGGGCAGG
This sequence comes from Aldrovandia affinis, assembly GCA_029706075.1. NCBI lineage: Eukaryota > Metazoa > Chordata > Actinopteri > Notacanthiformes > Halosauridae > Aldrovandia > Aldrovandia affinis. The sequence goes on from JAINUG010000160.1 coordinate 223,601, forward strand.
AGGGGGCAGGGCAGGAGGAGGCAGGAGGCTGGGAGGGGGTGGCTTCCTCCCTTCCCAAAGGCTCCGGCACCCTTCTCTCCCTCCTCTGCTTCAGGGAGGGGGCAGGAGGGGGCAGGAGGGGGCAGGAGGGGGCAGGAGGGCGGCAGGGGGCAGGATGGGGTGGGAGGGGTGGCTTCCTCCCTTCCCAAAGGCACCGACACCGTTCTCTCCCTCCTCTGCTTCAGGGCCCGAGCTTAAACCCGTCCTGCCTGTTCACTGTGCCGTCTCCAGTCCGATCTCCTGGATGTGACCTTCCAGCTGCAGCCCCCTGGAGCGCGACCTAAGCCCCCTCCTTGGTCCATTGAGCCCATCGGGGGCTGTTGTCTTTGCCATGGACCCCCCCCCAAAACTGCTTACCTCTCCACCATTCACTTGAGAGCCAGCCAAACTCTCTCCAAACCTGCTTGCAACACGAGCAGGCCCAAACTCCATTCATCAAAGCAGGGCCCCCTCTCTCTCCAGGTCCTCCTCTTTGCTACCAGCTGATTAATGAGTGGTTCCTGATAGATGGGCCGTCTGGGTTTCCCCTCCCTGTATTAGCAGGTGAGACAGCCGTGCTGGAGCCCATTAGTCTTGCACGGCGCACCCCAGTACGTGGAGCGGGTGTGGAATGTTTTTGAAAGTCTCTGAAATATTAGCTAATTAAAAAACGCTCCGGTGGACATTGCAAAATAATGTTAATTTGCGAATAAGAGGGATCGAACTGCTGGTATTAAACGGATTACGATTTTGTACTACATTTTTTTACTGGCTTTTAACTGATGGGAGTGTGAGGTCCCCTGAACCCTGCAGTGGGTGGAGACTGCACGTGAATACATGGCCCGTGTGAACCAATCAAAGTACTCTCCTCTCCACAGTAAAGGAGTATGATTGGTTCACTGGTAACATGTGAGGGCTGCAGCCATTCTGCGTCTTGTTTTGGCGCTCGCTCTCACTTCGGTAATAAAAGTGATATGTTAATATGTAAGAGTTATACTCTTATACAAAATGTGTTTGGCATCCTGCAGCGCTGTCCTGCGTTGGAATGTCCAGTGGTGTAGAATAGATACTTTTCCTCCTGGGCTTTGATCTGATACTGTATGAATAGATCGGTACACTAAATTCTGCCTTTAAAATACTGTAATATTGTTGGCCTGAGCAAAAGTAAAACCAAGAAAGACACAAGATTTTATCTAGTACAGTACAGTATGTTCGAGAAGCACTTGTTACTCTGAGTCCCAGACAGCTCTGGCTGTTGTGTGAGACAGTGGCCTGTGTGTATGCAGTCATGCCAGTCCAAGTCAGGAGGTTGTATATTTTAAATGCAAAATATCACCGTGTAACAGTACGATCCTAGAAATCTAAATATGCCAACGTATAGCAAGATGTATGCATGTGTGTATTTATGAATGTGTGTATATATGCAAAATTAAAGTATTTTTCTGTAAGTTTATCCGGAGTTTCATATTTCCTGTGACTTTACAGTTGCTGAAACGATGGGCACCATCCCTCCACCTCGTCCTAATGCTAGGCCTAGAATCAAATCAAATTGAGTTACAGACGCCATTTTAAAGACGACTGTGTGTGTGTCTCTCTTTTTTTCTTGCTGGGGCTGACTGGGGGCCAGTGCTCTGTGGAAGGACAGGCTGAGAGCCTTTGAACCCGCGTCACACTGTGGTGTTGAGGGACTGAGCACACCGCTGGCACACCGGGCATGTTCTCGTCTCTTAAGACGCCGTCGCGCCCGACTCTGAACTTGATGAGGCATCGCCACAAAGCTCACTGAAGCACGTTTATAAACATAAAGAAATGAAACAAATACAAAATGCAATTAAAATTAAAACATTGGAAGTTTACCAGTATTTAATAATATACATTACTGACTTGTAAAGTACAGGTTGTTAAGTGTGTTATCAGGCTGTTCCATTGAGCTCTGTTTTGAGGAGTGTTGATAAAGGGCTGACGTGGCGGACTGGGGAACTGGGTCAGTAAACCAGCGTGCTGTGGGTTACCCTCCCAGCAGGCCCCCGCTCTCCAGCGCAATGACTGGCAAATATCAACCTCTATTAATACACTGCATCTAAAATATGACTCTACAGTCACTCTACCCTGCATTAAGGATGTCCGCTAAGCATACGAGTAACAATAACAGTACATACATTATAATTTAATAATACTATATATAGTTATGATATATAATTGAAAAGCCACCGCTCTGTTCTGTATTTGAGCTGCGGCACAAGAAGTCTCTCTTGGCGCGTTAAGAGGTGGAAGCGCTCTGCCCCCCCCCTCATGCTGGCGTTTGTTTGGCACCGTTGACAGGATGGTAATTCATCTGAACCTGGGCTGGCATTCCTCCACACCCCTCCCGACTCCCACAGAGTTGGGATACTGAGTCATGATCGCAGGACGGTGTGCAGAACACAAACCTGGATACAACAGGGGCTCACCAAACTCTGAGTGGGGGCCCACTTAATGAGCGAACACCATCACCCACCCTGTATTAAAGTGTAGCCTCATATATTTACATATGGAATTAACATGTTAAATAGCATATCGGGGCTATTCAGATCCAGGCCTTGAGGTCTGCAGTGTCTGCAGGTATTTGCTCCAACCATGCACTACACCACCTGATTTAGAATAATTCGTTTACCTCCTTGGTCCAGGAAGCGAGCTAATTAGTGAAATCAGGTGGTGCAGTGCGTGGTTGGAGCAAAAACCTGCAGACACTGCGGACCTCGAGGCCTGGATTTTAACAGCCCTGGCATATATTATATTAACATGCTTTAACACAGGGGTGGGCAATCTTACCTGTGTGGGCCGGTGTGGGTGCAGGCTTTTGTTCCAACTGAACAGTGACACACCTGATTCCACTAATCAAAGCCCTGATTGAAGACTTTGATTAGCTGATTATTCAAATCAGGTGAGCTACTGCTCGGCTGGAACAAAAGCCTGCACCCACACCGCCCACACAGGGTAAGATTGCCCACCCCTGCTTTAACGTGTGTCGAAACAACGGGATGTGCACTGTAACCTAGTGCTGTGCATGCGAATAGCGGCGCGTTTGATTCGCCTGCTACGATTGGAAGCGTATCGTGCGCTGTATGTCTTTTTGTTTTCACGTGTCATCTCGTGACCCACTTCACCACTCCCATGAGCCACCAGTGGGTCCCAAACCCACACTTTAAGAACCACTGCAACCAAGCCACAGAATTATCCGACCATTCCTCCCATCTGTGTGTAGCCCTGCCATGTACGCTCGTGATCTTGTGTGCACCTCAGATATGTCAGAAGTCCTCTATGGTGGTTCTATGAGGAATTTTCTTTTCCTGCAGTCAGCAGATAATGTTCTCCTTTTTCTTTTTTTCCCTCCTCACCAGTTGGCACTGGGTTTTCTGGGTTTTCTGGGTTTTCTGGGTTTTAAGTTCCCTCTGGAAAGCTTCCTCTATCCAGAGTTTTGTGATGACAACCCGCTTGTAAACGCACTGCAGAAAATACATTTTGATTGATTGAAATGTAACCCAGGATCAGTTCTTGGGTTAGTGTGCCAAGCATTAACTTGGTATTTTCCACCCCCAAATTTTCCCTGTGGTACTTTTTCAAATGCATATTGACCTTTGTCATAAGTCTTTGATCTGAGTAAGTAGTGGCGTTTATCTTGTGAAACTCCGATCATTCAGAAAAGGACCTGAGGTGTTCTTCAGAGCCCCTGTGCATCTCGTACTCAAACTAATGCATGACCCCTGTATGTTATTGAGAAAGAAAAGTTTTTTCATGTTTCAGTGGATTTTAAACAGAGCAGCGTTTGCCTCTGAATATGAAATCCCAGCTTTAAAACCTGCCAAACCCAGTGCGCTTGGAGTGCCAGGGACAGAGCCAGGGCTTCATCACAGCTCAGAATTGGATTTTTCCTAGCCGTTCCCCCGAGGCATCTGTGAACCACACGCTCACTCCCTCTCCCCCTCTCCCCTCTCCTTCTCCCTCTCCTCTCCTCTCCTCTCTCCTCTCCCCTCTCCCTCCCTCTCCTCTCTCCTCCCCCTCTCCTCTCCCCCCTCTCCTCTCCCCCCCTCTCTCTCCTCCTCTCCTCTCTCCCCCTCCTCCCCCTCCCCTCTCCTCTCTCCCTCTCCCCCTCTCCCCCTCTCCTCCTCTCCCCTCTCCTCTCCCTCTCCTCCCCTCTCCTCTCCCTCTCCCTCTCCTTCTCCCCCTCTCCCCCTCTCCTCTCCTCTCTCCTCCTCTCCTCTCCTCTCTCTCCTCTCCTCTCCCTCTCCTCTCCCCCTCTCCTCTCCTTCTCCCTTCTCTCCTCTCCCTCTCTCCTCTCCCTCCTCTCCCCCTCTCCTCTCCTTCTCCCCTTCTCTCCTCTCCCCCTCTCCTCTCCCTCTCTCCTCTCCCTCCTCTCCCCCTCTCCTCTCCTCCTCCTCAGCGTGCCTCCCCAGCCGCTCCGGCCATCGCTGTTTGGACGCTTCATCCAGCTTAATATTTAGCGGCCTCGCTGTGTGCATGTTCCCGATGGCGTCTCCAGGGCCGTCGGCTCCCCGTCACGCTTGGTCATGTCCGCTCACGCTCGCTCGCGCCTGTTCACGCCCGCTCACGGCCAGCTTCAATGGGCAGAGCAGCACGCCGGCGTCCGTTCTTCCGAGAATTCCCAGAACGCACGCAGGAATTGCGTGCCACTGCCGTTGCCTGCTTTGAGCTCAGGCACCATAAGAGATTTCTGTGTCTCCTGCACATGCGTACGTACGGGTATACATGCACGTGCACAATTCTTTCTATAGCCTGTATTTAAGCAGGTAGGCCAGCTGAGAACTCATTGGTTGGGAATGCAAGGGGTTGTGTAGCCAATCAGATGTAGGGGCTAGTGATCAGATGACCAGACAGTTTTCTGAGAAGTTCACCAAGATGCTTGGGTTTACGCTCCGTCTTCCTTAAGTTGCCATGGGAATGAACCTAGCAAAGCGAGAGCGAAACTTCACAAACGTGAAACGATCACAAGAAGGAGAAACCGTGTTAGCGGTGGTGTTGCCATGAGTCGCCAGCGTGAATAATTGTCAAATCCGAGCACACTGTAATTTGGGAAAGGGCCCTGTGATGCGTGACGTGAGTCCTTTTAAGTGAAGCTGCCAGATTTATATAGGGCGAAGTGCAGCTGTCGATTGTCTACCTACGTTTGTTACCCATGTTTATTAAACATCAAGCCACTGCAACTAGTCCAGAATGCTGCTGCACGTCTGGTGTTCGGTCAACCAAAGTTAACCAACATCACCCCTCTACTCTCCTCTCTGCACTGGCTCCCCATCGCAGCACGCATCAGATTCAAATCACTGGTGCTGGCTTATCAAGCGGCTAGAGGTACTGCTCCCCCATACCTCCAGTCACTCATCACACCCTACACCCCAGCCAGACCCCTCCGCTCCGCCTCCTCTGGCAAACTGACTGTCCCTTCCCTCTGGGCACCTGGCAGCCGCTCCTCGCGGTCTCGCCTCTTCTCTGTCCTGACCGCTCGGTGGTGGAATGATCTTCCTCAATCAGTCAGGACCGCAGAATCACTTGCGATCTTCCACAAGAGACTTAAAACCCACCTTTTCAGACTCCACTACCACTGAATTCTGTACATCTAGCCAATTGTCATCACCACTGCCTACTTGTTCAACACTTATATGTATCCCTGCTTACTCCTCATTGTTTTTATTTTTTATCACCCAAAAAACCTAACCTTTTCCTTCCCAGTGTTACAGGTATGGTATGCAGCTGCCTGCAATGATGTCTATCGCTGTATTACTGCACTGATCTCTTGCGCGAACAATGATTGATCTTACCATGTATTAATGCACATCTTGTAAGTCGCTCTGGATAAGAGCGTCTGCTAAATGCTTAAAATGTAATTGTTATGTAGCTCACCCGAAGCTGTAAATTTACCCTTCCAAAAAAATCTGAGCGTTTTCCGTCTGCATAAATCACACCCAAGACCTGTTGCGCTGCTGTACCCGTGAATGAAGACACTCGTCTCTCAGCATCCCCTGAGTTTCAGCCACCTGCCGCCGGGATAATTACAGTACAGTGTTTCATTTCCTGACTTTAGTGTGGCATCACTGGGGTTGCTGAACCACCATTGTTTAGATAGATAGATTATACTGTATTAACCCCCGCAGGGAAATTGGTTTGTCAGCAGCAGCGTACAGGCACTAAAAACACATTAAAAACACACACTTACACAAACATATAAAACATATGAAGCAAATAAAACAAAGACTGCATAAAAGCTCCAAGTCCAGTCAATTAAAAAGTGCAATAAAAGTAGTTCGGGTATTATATAAAAATCACAGGACTATTCTATCATCTTGTCTCCACATCTAGTCTGATTAAGCCAGCGTCTGGCTGAAGGCAGAAGTGACCTTTTAAACCTCTCAGTGGAACACCTGGGGGCGATGAGGCGGCCGTGCCAAGACAGGGTGCAGAGGATGCAGCCCGTTCTGCAGAATGACTTTAGTTCTTCTCCCCAGCCGACCCTGTTGTCTGACCTCCAGAGGGGCCAGTGCCGCACTGATACAGCAGCTTGCCCTCTTCACCAGTCTGTTGATGCTGGTGTGTCCCTCCTACTTATGTTCTCCCCCAACAGACAGCTGCATAAAAAACAGCACTTGCCACAACGCTCTCATAAAACATCAGCAGTGTTTTGTTGCAGATGTTAAAACCCTTCAAGTCCCTTTGGAGAAACAAACCTGGATTGTCCTTTTTTGTACAGGGCGTCTTGAGTTTAATGTCCATTCCAGTTTGTCATCCAGGTGCACAGCCAGGTGCCTGTAAGAGCGCACCATCTCCACATCAGTGCCCTGGATGCAAACAGGCACCACAGGCTTCTTCTTCCTCCTAAAATCAATGACAAGTTCCTTCGTTTTGCTCACGTTCAGAAGCAGAGCATTTTCCTCACTCCAGGGCACAAACTCTGTGATCACTTTCCTGTGCTCCTTGTCGTCTCTGGCAGTAATACAGCCAACGATGGACGTGTGGTCTGAAAACGTTTGGACATGACAGTTTTCCTGGTTGTACTGGAAGTCAGTAGTGTAGCCAGTGAATAAGAAAGGTGAGAGCACTGTTTCCTGTGGAGGAAACCACCTCCACAGACCCCCTCACAAACCACCACCTCTGATGTGATGCCGTTCAGTGGGACAAACTGTGGCCTGGCCAGGAGGTAGTCCTGTATCCAGTTGACCACTTGGGGTGCAGTTTCATGTTGGGGAGTTTAGTCCTGAGGAGATGTGGCTGGATAGTATTAAAGGTGCTGAAATGTCAAAGAACATGACTCTTGGCCTGGTAGGCAAATTGCAAGGGATCAAAGAACTTGCTAACCTGCTCTCTCAGATGTGTTAAAACTATTCCTTCCCCAGGTGATATGAACGGCACAATCTGCAGCCCCCTCCCCCGAGGCTGTGCAGGTGTTGGCCAGGAGTTTATTACGAGACAAACCCACAGGGAACATTCATGGGCCACTGCATACTTTGTCTCTGTTTGCCCGCACATACTCTGCTAACAGTGAAACCACAGTCCCTTCTGCCTTGTGTGCGTGTGTGTTGCTGGTGTGTGTGTGTGTGTGTGTGTGCGCGCGTTTGTGTGCTTTCCCTGCACAGTATCAGATTACACGTTTCTAGCTTGGCCCAGGGCTCCTGGAATCATCGCAGGACCGGTTTTGGTCTCGCAAAACGAGCCGTGAATCACACGCTAATGCAAATAAAAGTCAAATAGAGGATTTGTGAAAGTATCCTAATTGGGCCTGAGATGTTGAACTTGTGCGGTTTCAGCAGGGCCAGAAATGCCCAGTGAGCGCTCTTCTCCTCTCCTCTCACAGACACACAGCGAGCTCCTCTCTCACAGAGATACTCTCTCTCTCACAGAGACACAGTGAGCGCTCCTCTCCTCTCCTCTCTCCTCTCTCACAGAGACACAGCGAGCGCTCCTCTCCTCTCTCACAGAGACACAGTGAGCGCTCCTCTCCTCTCTCACAGAGAGACAGTGAGCGCTCCTCTCCTCTCTCACAGAGAGACAGTGAGCGCTCCTCTCCTCTCTCACAGAGACACAGTGAGCGCTCCTCTCCTCTCTCACAGAGACACAGTGAGCGCTCCTCTCCTCTCTCACAGAGACACAGTGAGCGCTCCTCTCCTCTCTCACAGAGACACATCAGCACTCCTCTCCTCTCTCACAGAGATGCATAGGCCGCTGTGCACCAAACGTATTTCTGTGTTCGTGTAGAGACACATTTCTGAACCTGCTGCTGTCAGGATTACCTCACTTAAACCAAGCGGGAGGGAGTGCCCTTCTCATGCCAGTGCTCTCCAGCGTCGGGGCAGCGCGGGCAGCGGTCTGATCACCAGGTCATGATTTGGCTGTGTAATTGCTGAGGGAGCTGACCGCACACTTGCACAGTCCTGTTTGGAGATCTGTGCGTCTGTCTTATCAGACTGGCAGGTACATCACTCGTCTCATCATCTCCGGGACCTTACGATGCTGATTGGTGTCGTTTTTAAAAACGTTTTAATAGTGTTGTAATTCAGTGCAAGTTAAGGGTCAGTTTTGTGATTTTGACAATTTCAACATTTTTGATGCTCAACAGTCACTCTTAATGTTGGTGTGTTTTATGGCTAGATGTTCGATGGATGGATGGATGGATAAATGAACAGATTGGCTGATAGATGGATGCAGTTGCATTCAAATTGAATTCAGTTCTAGCCAATTCCTCCTTCCTCCTTGGTGTGATTTCTCTGACATCACTTGGATCTGTTTGCTACCACATGTTGTGTGCTGGCACACAAACAGAAAATCAAGACTTTCGTAGACTTCTGGTTGCAGGTCAACCTTGGTTTGGGGAGTTAATATATATGCCATTTAGCAGACGCTTTTATCCAAAGCGACTTACAGTAGTGAATGCATACATTTTTCAGTATATGTGGCCCCAGTGGGAATCGAACCCACAACCTAAGCATTGTCAATGCCATGCTCTACCTACTGAGCCCACAGAACCATGCTCCACCTACTGAGCCACACAGAACCACACTCTACCTACTGAGACACACAGAACCACACTCTACCTACTGAGCCACACAGAACCACACTCTACCTACTGAGACACACAGAACCACGCTCTACCTACTGAGCCACACAGAACCACGCTCTACCTACTGAGCCACACAGAACCACGCTCTACCTACTGAGCCACACAGAACCACATTCTACTTACTGAGACACACAGAACCACACTCTACCTACTGAGCCACACAGAACCACACTCTACCTACTGAGCCACACAGAACCACGCTCTACCTACTGAGACACACAGAACCACGCTCTACCTACTGAGCCACACAGAACCACACTCTACCTACTGAGACACACAGAACCACACTCTACCTACTGAGACACACAGAACCACAAGTTCAAGTGAGTTGATGGAAGATATTGTATATGCACATTTCTAGCTTGCATTGACAGGTTTTATAACCTATACTAATGATCTACCTTCACACCCAACTGTGACTAAATGTAAATTGGTTTTCTCAAAGCATCATGGGATGCATAAGCACCAACTCTTTGGCTCAAATGTTCAGTGGACCAAATTCAATTTAGTTTTTCTCTCTCACGAGTACAGGCAAAAATTTATAGGCGGGAGTTTTTCATTTGATGAGATTTTTTCCCAGCAGCCCTCCCAGCCCAGTCTCCTCAGCCCCCCCCCGCCTGTTTGAGCTCAAAGTAATGGCCGATGTCACCGCCTCACCGCCGCGCAACAAAAGTCATTGTAATGTAACGATTTATTTTGATTCCTGGAGAGACCTTAAAAGGCCTGTGATCTTCCTGCAGGATGGCCACTGAGACCGCGTGTGACCGTAGCGTTTGGGATGCACCCCGAACCGATCCCCTCAATCGAACGTGCCGGTCTATCTATCTATATTTATTTTTGTATAGCGCCATTTACAAACAGGTTGTCACACAGCGCTTCACAATTGGCATTTTCCAGAGGGAATCAAAAAAACAGAAAACCATTGGAGCCAAATTGAAACTGGAAAATTATTCCCTGACCCCTTAAAAGGCGGTCGAGATGAACTCCTGGAAAATGGTGGGATACAGAGAAAAACAAAACAAATAGTCCTTGAGGCTCATGTGGCTTAACAGACCACCGGAAGGGCATTCTAAATGTAGGGGTGGGGTGGACCTCATCCCTCCAGATACCAGGGCAGGGCGGGGGATGGAACCAGCAGCTAGGGTCCGGGCCAGCGGCATCCGGTTAACACATGGCAGGGGTGGGGGGTTGACTCTGCAGGTGAGCTCGGGCAGGTGCCACGAAGCGGGGAGAAAAGAGGAAGAGGCAGTTGCCCATTATTTTGACTGCCATTGCCAAAAGAGATTCAAGGAGAGATCTTTGAACGAGGGGTGATTATTGAGGACATTTGGCAAGAGCTTCAGTGAAGAAGATTGCTCAACTTGCTGATGTTTCACGAGTATCGTCGAATGCTCCTCGACCGCCCGTGCATCGGTTTGAGATGCAAGGCAATACAGACGAGCAACTCTGAATTAATTGACTACAAATATCAATATAGGGAGTGAGCAGGCAGTTTCATCAAGAACAGTCCGTCGAGAGCTTCACAGAGAGGTATACTATTGTCAGGTTGCAGTGCATAAACCCCTATTTACACATAAAAATGCACGTTTGTGAGTAAAGTGGTGCAAAGAACCCAGGCAGTGGTCTACTGAGCAGTGGAAAAAACAGTCAGGTGCCACGAAGCCGGGGAGAAAATAGGTCTGCGCAGCTGGGCTAACCGACTGATCCGGTCCCGGGCGCGGCGCGGTGCGGTGCGGCCTCCTGTTTGTTCAGCTCGGGGGAGTCCTGAAGAGCGAGACCAGCGTGGGAACAAACAAACTGCAGATGAACTTTGAATAAATGCATTTAGCAATATCAGACTGGACAGATTATTCTGTTCGCCTGTAAGATCAGGCTGATAATTAAATTTTTCACATTTCAAAGTGGAATCAGTTTAAATCGTGACCTTCTCGGTGAAGTTACTGCTCTCTCATGGCTCCATATGAACGGCCAGTTTCACCCGTTTCAACCCTTCAGATCCATTTTAAAGGCAAAAGAGGCGGTTTGTGTTCAGAATTATTTGTAATTTTTGTATCATTAACCTTTCTGAACCAGACACAACCATCCAGTAGACGTAAAGAGAATTAGGAATATTGTTCAGTTTATAAAATCATTCCAGTAATTACAGTCGTAAGTATCGGGTTGCAGAGTATTGCTGGCGCTTCATCGCAGATCCAGACAGGGCTCCATGGCGCTCTTGAGCGTTGCCCTTTAACAGAGGAGCGCGCGCCGAATTAAAGGACCTCTGAGTCTAATTAAAAACCGTCTTATGCAGAACATCAAAGTGCAAAGAGCAGCACCAGTGCTTTTCATCACATTGTATTTCAGCTCTCACTCTCTCTGCTGTACCTACCCTACATTCTTTGCACATCTCACTGTTGCTCCGATTGCTGACTTATTATTCTTATTATTCTTGTATCTCAGTTTTTTTTTGTTTTGTTTTTAGTTTTTGTTTGTTTTTGTTTTTTTAGTACTTCAGTACACTGGTATGCGCTGCGTATCTGGTGGATTTGCACTACTTCCAGTATGATCGCTGCTAGGTTTTTTTATTCTTGTATTTCAGCATCTGGTATTTCAATACTATGATGTTCTGTATGTCTGTACAGCTGCTAGGTTTTACTCTGGTTTTTAAAAATATGTATTTAGTATTTATTATTTCAGTATACTGTGATGTCCTGTATGTCTTGTGTGTTCTTTCACTACCTCCTGTATCATTGCTGCTGTGACAAACCGAATTTCCCCCCCCCGGGATTAATAAAGGCGATCTTATCTTATCTTATCTTATCACTTGGTATAAATGTGTGCGCTTGCTCACTGTTCTTGCACACGTTACTGCAGAGGTGGAAATGGCCCACCCGCTCGAGCTGTAGCGCCAAATGGCGGCTCCCAATTAGTGCGCTCCCCTGCTTCCAGCTAAACCTGGAGTCGCTCACTGTGCTATTTGGCTGCCGTCTCTGTCACTCTATTAATCTGCTTGGCAGACGTCCTTGTCTATGGCTGACGGCCGCCCTTCCGCGAGTGAGCCATCTGCGCGGGCTGCTGTTTAACCCATATCATTACAGCTGAGTGGCCTGCCCTGCACATGAGAACAGCAGCGGAGTGCAGGCCCATACGGAGAGGAGAGGAGGAGAGGGCGATACGGAGAGGAGGAGAGGGTGATATGTAGAGGAGGAGAGGGAGGAGAGGGTGATACTGAGGAGAGGAGAGAGGGTGATACTGAGAGAGGAGGAGAGATACTGGAGGAGGAGAGGAGGAGAGGAGGAGAGGGTGATACTGAGACGAGGAGAGGAGGAGGAGGAGGAGAGGAGGAGGAGAGGGTGATACTGAGACGAGGAGAGGAGAGGAGAGGAGGAGAGGGTGACGGAGAGGAGGAGAGGGCGGAAATGGGAACGGTTTGCGTTGGCCTCTGTCTCGTCGATCACTGGGAGTGCGTAGAGAAGTGACTGGGATCTGATGACATCACCGGTAGCGGACCAGTAAGGCTTCTTTAGGCTTTGGCTAATTGCAGGTGGAGCTGAGGGGGGTTGGCTGCGTCACCGTGTTGTGATTCGCCGGGGCCAAAGGAGGGCGCCGACGAGAGACCCTTTTTTTGGTCGTTCAAAACCCGACGGGCGATTTGAACAAGCGCCCGTACTGAGGTATAAAGGCCCAGTCGCGCAGCGGGAGGAGTCCTCAGACACGATGTGTGAACAAGGAGGAAAAGTGTAAACGGTCCTAAAGAATGCCACCGGGTGGAGTATACTGTGACTGTAGACTGTGGTCCGATGCCGTGTGACGTGGACGCAGAGCGAACCGAAGCGGTGGCCGGCGTGACACGCTTCTGGGGAGAGCACTGCCCATCTGTGCCCTCCCGACTTAACGAGGACATTAGCATTAATTAGGTAACGAGGACCTTACAGCAATGAAACTGTGCTTCTGTGTGGCTCAGCAGGTAGAGCATGGTTCTGTGTGGCTCAGCAGGTAGAGCATGGTTCTGTGTGTCTCAGTAGGTAGAGCATGGTTCTGTGTGGCTCAGTAGGTAGAGCGTGGTTCTGTGTGGCTCAGTAGGTAGAGCGTGGTTCTGTGTGGCTCAGTAGGTAGAGCATGGTTCTGTGTGTCTCAGTAGGTAGAGCGTGGTTCTGTGTGGCTCAGTACGTAGAGCGTGCTTCTGTGTGGCTCAGTAGGTAGAGCGTGCTTCTGTGTGGCTCAGTAGGTAGAGCGTGGTTCTGTGTGGCTCAGTAGGTAGAGCGTGGTTCTGTGTGGCTCAGTAGGTAAAGTGTGGTTCTGTGTGTCTCAGTAGGTAGAGCGTGGTTCTGTGTGGCTCAGTAGGTAGAGTGTGGTTCTGTGTGGCTCAGTAGGTAGAGTGTGGTTCTGTGTGGCTCAGTAGGTAGAGCATGGTTCTGTGTGGCTCAGTAGGTAGAGCGTGCTTCTGTGTGGCTCAGTAGGTAGAGCGTGCTTCTGTGTGGCTCAGTAGGTAGAGCGTGGTTCTGTGTGGCTCAGTAGGTAGAGCGTGGTTCTGTGTGGCTCAGTAGGTAGAGAGTGGTTCTGTGTGGCTCAGTAGGTAGAGTGTGGTTTCTGTGTGGCTCAGTAGGTAGAGCATGGTTCTGTGTGGCTCAGTAGGTAGAGCGTGCTTCTGTGTGGCTCAGTAGGTAGAGCGTGCTTCTGTGTGGCTCAGTAGGTAGAGCGTGGTTCTGTGTGGCTCAGTAGGTAGAGCATGGTTCTGTGTGGCTCAGTAGGTAGAGCATGGTTCTGTGTGGCTCAGTAGGTAGAGTGTGGTTCTGTGTGTCTCAGTAGGTAGAGTGTGGTTCTGTGTGGTTCAGTAGGTAGAGCATGGTTCTGTGTGTCTCAGTAGGTAGAGCATGGTTCTGTGTGTCTCAGTAGGTAGAGCGTGGTTCTGTGTGTCTCAGTAGGTAGAGCATGGTTCTGTGTGGCTCAGTAGGTAGTGTGGTTCTGTGTGTCTCAGTAGGTAGAGTGTGGTTCTGTGTGGTTCAGTAGGTAGAGCATGGTTCTGTGTGTCTCAGTAGGTAGAGTGTGGTTCTGTGTGTCTCAGTAGGTAGAGTGTGCTTCTGTGTGTCTCAGTAGGTAGAGCGTGGTTCTGTGTGTCTCAGTAGGTAGAGCGTGGTTCTGTGTGTCTCAGTAGGTAGTGTATGGTTCTGTGTGGCTCAGTAGGTAGAGTGTGCTTCTGTGTGTCTCAGTAGGTAGAGCGTGGTTCTGTGTGGCTCAGTAGGTAGAGCGTGGTTCTGTGTGTCTCAGTAGGTAGAGTGTGGTTCTGTGTGGCTCAGTAGGTAGAGTGTGGTTCTGTGTGGCTCAGTAGGTAGAGCGTGGTTCTGTGTGTCTCAGTAGGTAGAGTGTGGTTCTGTGTGTCTCAGTAGGTAGAGTGTGGTTCTGTGTGGCTCAGTAGGTAGAGCATGGTTCTGTGTGTAGGTTGTGTGTTAACATATACTGGAAAATGTGTGCATTCAGTACTGTAAGTCACTTTTGATAAAAGCGTATGCTAAATGGCATATGCTATCTTATTATTATTATGAAACGGGCCACAGGTGTACTTGGACATTCCAAATTCAATCAGGGTTAAAAAGTTCCCAAATGACTGTTTAGAGAGTAGGGGCAAAAAGAATGAGCTCCATTCTGTGTGTTTTCTTTCTCTCTCGCGTCCCCCCTCCTCCCTTGTTCTCTCGTAAATCGTCAGTGTGCAGTTCGGTGTTCCTGACGCAGCGATTCGCACGCTGCCTAGTCTTGGGATCCTGACATGCGAAGTCTTCTGCGGATACCTTGTTTCTGCTGTTTGACATCCCGGATTCTAAACTTTATTGATGTTTACCACCTCGACCAGGACGGTTGGTCGGTCGCGGCTCGAGCAGACAAGGTTAGGCGGACGCCCGGAGGCGGTTGTTTGGGCTTTCACTCACGCTGCTATATCGGATTCTGCTGATTCACGTCTTTCCCTGGGCTCGGCCTTGCAGCTGGGTGATGCCTCGCCGAACAGGCTGAGGCAGAGTGCGGGGGGAAGAGCGAGCGAGGGAAGGAGAGGGAGAGAGAGAAAGGGAGAGAGAGGGAGAGAGAGAGAGAGAGGGGGGGGGGGTGGGTGAGAGAGAGTGAGGGGGATGGGTGAGAGAGAGTGAGGGGGTGGGTGAGAGGGAGAGGGAGAGGGAGAGAGGGAGAGGGGGAGGTATCGAGAGAGATCGAGACAGATCTGCCCTGATTGCTGATGTCTGTCTCTCATCCTGGGACCCTAGGTGGGGGTCTCTGTTGCCGGGCGTGGTTCTGAAAGGTTCAGTAAAGCCGCTCTGCATTAAAATACAGATTGTGCAGGTTGTGAGTACGCCAGCCAGTGTTGGTAGTAGTTTGTAGTTTTTAAACTAGTTTGGTTTGGGCGTACGGTGGACACGTTCACACACACCCTCTGTGCTGCTCTCTGCCCTGTTCCCGTTTGGGTGTGTATGTTTATGATTTTGGGTGATTGTGTTTGACAGCAGACACACCTCAGCTGACTCACGCTGACACGACCTTGTGGGAGCGGTGAGTGAGAGTCACACGCTCTCTCCGGCGCTCCGGCGAGGCAGAGAGATTAAACTCTCCTCCGGCTTGGCAGGGATGCCAGTTCTGGCAGGGCCAACGGCCCCGCGCGCTGTTGTGCTTGCAAATGTCCAGCGTATTAACACTGTGCAACGTTTCGGCCCAACACAGCAGCGTGCGGGACATTTCTCTCCTACACACACGGCTTCTGTCCTCGTTCCTCCGCGCCATCTTAAAATACGTTTGTTTTAGGGTTGAGAAAGTCTTTATTTTCTTTCGCGGGTGCGACTGACCCACCAGCTCTCCCTCCCTGGGGCCGGCGAGGCGGCGGGCGGGGGTGGTGTTAGGCTGAGCGGTGGAGTGTACGGGAGCGAGCGTCCCGCCCACGTTGGCACCGCCAACAAAACGGCTCAATTGATCATGAAAGGACACACCTCCTCGCCCGTGGGAAAGTTTGAGGGGGTGGCGTGAGCGCCTGCACCCAGGCCTGGAGCCCCGGGGCAGTCACGTGACCCCCGTGTAGGCGTGAGGGCGAGGGCGAGGGCGAGGGGGAGGGCGTGCCCTGTCCTGTCCTGACAGCGCTCACCTTGAGCAGGAGAACGTCGCTGCGCCCCGCTGCACTCTGCCTCTCTCACAGGAGGACTCTGCACAGCCTGGGAGGACTGCAGTCATGCTGACGAGTCAGAAACAACCACAGCCACCACTGTAGTACCCTGATAACGCAGCACTCACAAGGGGTCATTTCACTTCATAATCATCATAACTCAATAATCACTTATTATAATCATGATGATGATGATGATTTTATTCAGAATTGTATTGCATGGTGTTGGCAACGCTTAGGTTGTGGGCTCAATCCCCATTGGGGCTGATAAATGTATGCATTCACTACTGTAAGTCACTTTGGATAAAAGCATCTGTTAGATGGCGTATGTTATATATGCCCTCTGGTCTGTGGCCATTGCTGCTCCATTCAGGTGGTATGTATCTTCTGCAGTGGGACATATTAAATAATACTGCCTGTGTTTGAGCCAGCGCTGTACTGTTTTTGGACTCTCAATATTGTACAATAAAACTGCAGATAAATCTTAATCCGCACTTTGAAGTTAAGAGCAGGCGATGCAAAGATATTATCTCACGCCATATTTTCTAGTACGCCTTCAGAAAGCGTCTGTGTTGGAAATGGTTTGCTGTGGTGTGCTCGCTTCACAGAGAAGCTGAATGGACTTAATTTGCTTTGAACCAGCCCAAAGGAACCGTCCAGTGCTGGGACTATATATTGTGTCAGGAGGTCACAACGGGTCGATTAGTTTACCGTGTTTTCCGCGCATTCTTCGCTTGTGTGGCGCGCGTGCGTAGCATTTCTAACCTCGCTGAGTCGTTGAGTCTCCACGCTGCTGACGGATTCTCAGCCCTAACGGGGCGTTCCTCTGCAGTGTGTTTACACCGACAACAAAGAGCGACGCGGGCCTTTGACGAGTTGAGTTTACACAATAAACATCCCGTGATGGGGGCGTCCGTCACCGTTTCCATGGCAGTGGCAGCCTTCTGACCCCAGGCCTGCGTCAGGAGCGGTGGGCAGCGGAGGCTGAGCGCTGGCGGGCGGTTCAAAGCAGGCGCGGTCCGCATCGCAGCGCGAGCGGTCCGGGATCGATCCGGTTCCCTAATGAGGTTCCTCTCGCCCCTAACGCAGACCGGAACGGAACCAGAACAAGCCTGTCCTCTTTGAAGTTCCGTGGAAAGTGTGTGTTTTTAAAAATATTTTTTATGATTTGTTTTTCTCCCAGTCCACTCCAGCTCCGTGTCTATTATTGTCACAACAACACTTCAGCACCCTGTGACATCTCATGCAGAGACATGCGTGCACGTGTGTGCGATTCTGAGTTTGAGTCTCATCGCTTGATTTCAGTGCTCCATCACACTTTCATTATACACCCCCCTCTCTGTCTGTCTGTCTGTCCTGCAGCCTTGGTTTCTTAAGAAACCCAGAAGTTCTAAAAGGGTTCAGGAGAGCGCAGGAACTATAAATGTAAAATAGTAACTTCTGCCATCGAGCAATGAAAAGCTGTGGGGGGAGGCTGGCCGGCCATCGACTTTGCAATAAAAATGTTCACTTTAGTCCCAGTAGCAGTGCCCTGGGATTGAGTGCGGAGAGCCCGTCCCTCACTGGGAGGGTAGAGCTGGAGTCGTGGGGATTAGGAGGAGAACTGACGAGCATATGGGATCAGGGGAGCGTGGCAGAATCGCTCCAAACAAGATGTACATGCTTTTTATCAGACTTGATCTCGTTGTTCAGCTAGTGCTGAATATTAAGCACGTCTTGGGGCAGAGCTGAAGAAAGCTTCCACATAATGTTTATGTTTCTTTCATCTTCGCTTCCCGCTGTTGCCCGGTCGTCGTTGGATGTGAAGTACGTTTGGGCCGGCGCTGAATAAGGTCTGACCTGATGCCCTGGACGCCTGCATTAAAGGGCCTCTACACGCTTCTGCGGAACTTGTGCGACTTCCTCGAGGTTCACGCAATGCAACAATGTCGCAAGCACTCTGCAATTTATACCTCTGCAAAGGCTATGCGCAGCCTATGCGACATGGTGTCCTTACACTTTTGTACGCTAGTAGGCGTCAATGTATTGAACAAGGTCGATAAAGTTTTCATGAAAGCAGGGAAACTCCTGTACCTTCGAACTTCTTCAGCCAATCTTTCCTGAAGCTGGTTCATTTTATACCGTGCTGAATAAATGATGCTAGCTATCTATATTGTTAGCTACTAGCTTGATGAACTGTGACCTACGAACTATGACTATGACAGCTCCGCCTCCATTCGCTAACCAACCAATCAATGATGCGCAACATCTACGTGAACAGTTGCGCTGCGGTCACGAGTTAGATTTTTGTGCTAGGTACGCGACACCCTCTGAAACCCTCTGCGTAGGTCGCAAAGGTTGCGTTGATGTTGCAGAGCCCTGGTTGTGTTGCTGTCCTCCACACGCATTTTCACATCCCGCGTTGCAACTGCTTTTTGGATAGACATAAGGAGAAGAAAAAAAGGAGTAAACGAAACAGTGAAAGATTGCTTGTTTCAACAGGCCGTTAAAACAATTTGTCCTCCGCCCTCCGCCCTCCGCCCTCCGGGTCTGCTTTTTTCCCTCACCATGCTTGGAGCTTAGTTACAAATGGATGCCTGATCTCTCTCCCCCGACAGGCAGCTCCTGCAGTGAGTGAGTGGCATGGAGGCCGGCTGTGGGTCTGCGTCTGCGTCTGCGTCTGCGTCTGCGTCTGCGCCGGAGGACACTGCAGCTCTGGAGCTCCTGCTGCTGGGAGCTGCGCGCAGCCATGACGCCCTTGACAGGTAAAGACACGCCCTGCTCTCCTCTCTCCTCCTCCTCTCTCCTCCTCCTCTCCTCCCCTCTCTCTTCCCCCTCCTCCTCCCTCTCTCCTCCCCCTCTCTCTTCCCCCCTCTCTTCCCCTCTCTCTTCCCCCTCTCTCCCCCTCCCCTCTCTCTCTCCTCCTCTCTCCTCCTCCTCCTCTCCTCCCTCCTCTCTCCTCTCTCCTCCCCCTCTCTCTTCCCCTCTCTCCTCCCCCTCTCTTCTCCCCCTCTCTCTTCCCCCTCTCTCCTCTCCTCCTCCTCCCCCTCTCTCCTCCCCTCTCTCTTCCCCCTCTCTCTTCCCTCTCTCTCTCTCCTCCCCTGTCTCCTCCCTTCCTCCACTTCTCCTGTCGCACCCGCTCATCGCCGTCTCCTTTCTCACCTCACTGTGGTAAACGTCTCCGTTCATGATCCAGCGTGTGTGTGTGTGTGTGTGTGTGTGTGTGTGTGTGTGTGTGTGTGTGTGTGTGTGTGTGTGTGTGTGTGGTTTGGGAGAGAGAATTGAGCATGTGTGTGTTATTAATGGGTGCTGTCACCTTTAGAGCTGCAGTTTGCACCAAGGTGACGGTCTGTGAGAGCTCCGTGCGTCTGGAGCTAGCATGTGTGTATACCCCTGTGTGCGCGTGTCTGTGTTTGCATCTGTGTGTGTGTGTGTATGTGTGTTTGTGTCTGCGCGTGTGTGTGTGTGTGTGTGAGCAATGTGTATGCGTGTGTGTGTCTGTGTGTTTTAGCAGTGTGTGTGTGTGCGTCTGTGTGTGTGGGTGTTTGCGTGCGCGTCTGTGCGTGCGTCTGTGTGTGTGGGTGTGTGCGTGCGCGTCTGTGTGTGAGGCTGTGTGTGTGAGTGGATCGTTCAGGCTTGGTTTAGAGGTTTTAAATCCGTACGATTACAAGTATTGCAGATTTGCCTCATTTATTTTAATCCTCCATTGTCTTCAGAAAGTGCAACATTGAAAGAAATGTGATAATGTCTTCATTTCAAAGCAGTTATTTACCAGGATGAAGTGTTGATACATGCAATAATTTATATGGAAGAACTGATTTTGTCTAGATAGTTTTTTTTATTAACAATTATGAGTGGAAATTCTCTAAAGTATGGTGAGTCAGGTATCTTCTGCTCAGCTGAAAACGGAATAAGACTTGCAAGACTAGAAAATGACATGTTCCCAAAATAAAGGGGATCATATGGTCAGGTGAGTCACCCTCCACCCTGCTAATTGCCGCACGGCAAAATAAACCTACAGGCCCGAGGGCTTGTTCCCATGGTGAAGGGTTCTGGCGGCTCTGTTATGGTGTGGGGTGCATTTTCCTGCTAAGATTTAGGTCCACTCAACCCCTTAGAGGGCAAGGTAAACACCAATAAACACAAAGCCATTCTGAGTGATCACCTTCATCCCATGGTGAAACATTTATTTTTATTTTTCTTTAGTAGCCAATTACACCCTCTATTTTCCATGTCAATCCCCCCCCTCGTATTGTGAGTTAACTGCCGTAGCCCTGTGACCAGCAGTGACAAAGGCAAAGTATCATCTCCTCCAAGACGGCACTTGCCAGGCTGTCGACCGTAACTCCGGTACTCCAGAGCCACTCCTGTGCGCAGCGAACATCCTGTCGGCTTCCCTCCTCCCTCCCTGGGGCGGACAGCCAATTGCCGCCCCCCAAGTGGCACTCCCGGCCAGAGCCGACTCTGGTGCGGCCGGTGGAATCGAACCCCGGTTGCAGTGGCCAGCGTCGGACGTTGTAACAGCTAGACCACCCAAGAGGCCCATGATGAAGCATTTCTATCCTGATGGGAGTGGTCTCTTCCAGGATGACAATGCCCCCATCCACAGGGCACGGGTGGTCACTGAATGGTTTGATGAGCATGAAAACAATATAAAGCATGTGCCATGGCCGTCTCAGGCACCAGATCTCAACCCAATGAAACTCTTATGGGAGATTCTGGAGTGGTGCCTGAGACAGCGTTTTTCCACCACCATCAACAAAATACCCAATTATGTAATTTCTTGTGGTAGATAGATGTCAATAGTGTTCCAGACACTTGGAGAATCTATGCCAAGACACATTGAAGCTGTTCTGAAGCTCATGGTGGCCCAACGCCCTATTAACACACTTTATGTTGGTGTTTCCTTTATTTTGTCAGTCATCCAATGAAACATTTAAATTGTCTTTCTTCTACCATTTAAATCTTCACTGAATGCAACACCCCTGTCTTTCATAGATGCAAGGAGTTTATACAGATATATAGCAATGCACAAAGTGTTTCAAAATAGTCTCTTTCCATTGTTGTCAAACGGGTTCAACCATTCCAAGAGTTGTTGAACGCTGGGTGTATTATGTTTGTGAATTTAAACTGCGTAAGTGTTTCAGCACTGTTCAGTGTGTCGGGATTGTCTGCTTTTACGGCACGGTTGCATCCGTTAGTGAAGCGAACAGTGACGTGAGACCGTTTGGTGAAGTCGGGCAGCTGCTCTGCACATCGTGCGGGTGGCAGTTGTAGGCAGCGTTGGATGAACTCCCTTCCACCCGTTTGGCCCACAGTTTTCTGTAGGAGGGTTCCACTCTTCCAGGATTATTGTCTGGCCAGTCAAGCTCTCTCTCTCTCTCCTCTCTCTCTCTCTCTCTCCTCTCTCCTCTCTCTCTCCTCTCTCCTCCCTCTCTCTCCTCTCTCCTCCCTCTCTCTCTCTCTCTCTCTCATATTCTCTCTCTCTCTTCTCTCCTTTCTCTCTCTCTCCTCTCCTCCCTCTCTCTCCTCCTCTCTCCTTTCTCTCTCCTCTCTCCTCTCTCCTTTCTCTCTCCTCTCTCCTCTCTCTCCTCCCTCTCCCTCCCTCTCTCTCTCTCTCTCTCTCTCTCTCTCTCTCTCTCTCTCTCTCTCTCTCTCTCTCTCTCTCTCTCTCTCTCTCTCTCTCTCTCAAATTCTCTCTCTCTCTCTCTCTCTCTCTGTCTCCCTCTCCCCTCTCGAACCAGGTCCAAACTTTGTTCACTCACCGTTACCATGGCAGCTGTGGCTTAGCATTTAATAGGTATGCACACAACATCATGAAAGCAAAGGGAGTTTAAACATTTTGCGGAGAAACATATTGTTTGTGAAACGATGACAGCAGTCACCTTGCTTTCAAGCTGAGGACGGTCCCAGTGCCCTGCTCTGCATAAACAAACGGGGCAGCTTGGTTCTGGTTTGGCACCAGTGTGTAGGTGCGTGACAGTCCTGACCCCATGTTAATGACCCTGCAGGAACAGGACAGGGTCACAGGATCAGGATGAAGGGTCAGGACAGAGCTGGACCTCATCGCTGAATTTGACAATTCTAGAGAAGTTTGCTTACTGCCCCAATACAGCAATGATACAGCCAATGCTTCTACTCCTGCAGGACATTGAGAAATGACACATCCTACATGGAGAGGACCTAAACTCTGCTGAATGAAGCAGCTTCTTATAGCCTGCCACAACCTGAGACACACACACACACACACACACACGGTCTCAAAAAACAACATTGTCCTTGTTGATGGTTTCTTTGTCATGTTATATTACTTTATTTGCTTTCATGTTATTCCCTTTTTCTTATTCTCATTGCAAACTGTTCATCTAATCATCTTTTTACGTTGTGATGTTGTACTGTACAGTATAGTAGGAATTGAGGGGGAGTGAAAGAATTTGAATTGACAGGGAGTAAAACTGAAATAGAGAGGGGGAGAGGGAGAGGGAGAGGAGAGAGGAGAGAGGAGAGGGAGAGGGAGAGAGGGAGAGGGAGAGAGAGAGGGGAGAGAGAGGGAGAGGGAGAGGGAGAGAGAGAGAGAGGGAGAGGAGAGGGAGAGGGAGAGTATCTGTGTCAGCTCCGTTGCTCTGTCGTGTGAGAGGCAGCAGCAGCAGGTTGGCGATCATGTTGTGTGTGATCGAGCTCGATCAATAATGAGATGGGTTCTCATGGCCCTGATGACTACATCCCTAATAATAAAAAAAAAGCAGGCAGAAGAGCTGGTGGATGTTAATGTTTGTCCGGGAGAGCCTGGGTAATGGATTTGGGCTGGGGGTCAAATTGTCAGACCAAGAGCACAGTTCAGCATTGCCGGCTCTTCGCCACAGTGCCCCCTAGCTGCGGCGGTGTGGTAACTGCATCTGGCAGGTTGCAGTAAACCCCGCCGTGCTACACGCGCTGGGGCCTGAGGTTGTGCACGCTCGAGATTATCATCGGCCTTTCTCCGGCGGTATCTTTCATCGCTACGTATTAATAACCCGCCAGGTGTGAGCGGATCTTAAACACGATGGTGACGTGGTTGTGCGCTCAGCGGCCGTGTGGATGAGACGCACGCTCTTTCTGCGTGTTGATCTGCTCACCGCGCGCTGCTGGCTCTGTCCTCACATCTGCTCATCAGCATCTGGCTCTGCCGTAATGAGCGCCCTTTGCAGTTCCAGATGTGGAGTTTGTTTGTTTGTGGAGTTTGAGGTTACCCGTGAAATGTAACCACACTGTTATTGACCTGACGTAATGCTACGGGAAGCTCACCTTTCCCGGATGGTAATGATCGTTAAATCGTCGATCGTCGATCGGTATGAAATTAGGGAATGTTCTCCTGAATAGATGTACCGATCTCCACAGGGAGGAGACCCCACCCCCACCCCCCCTCTCCCTGCACTGTGTCCCCATGTTGCTCTCCTTGGCTTTGCCCACGTTGTTGGGCTTTGCCCACACTCCCGCCTTGTTGCCCTGATCCCTCCAGCCGTTGGACAGGAGTAAGATTATTCCGCTAGAAGCTGGTAGGCTGTTGGCTGTAGACGTTCCGCTCTGTCATCGTCCCCCGTCTGTTGTCCTCAGAGATGGGCACTGTGTGGAGGAGTGAGGGGCACACAGACAGAGAGACGGACGCTGTGTGGAGGAGTGAGGGGGGGGGGTAAATGTCGTGTCTGTCGGCTGCACTGGCACGCCGCCCGAGAGCAGGAGTTGGCTCTCGCCGCTGGCGGCAGCTCTTGTGTGGTTCATTACTCAGTTACCCTCCGTGGTTATGTCCCAGACCCACGTCTCGGTGAGGCCGGGGAGCCCAGAGCCGGCCAGCGGAACCAGGCTCCCCAGTTTGCCCTGTCATCTGTGGACCTGCGCACTGGGCATGTTCATTCTCATGTGTGTGAGTGTGTGGTGTTACGTGTTGGGGTAGGCGTGTGTGTGTGGGGAGTGTGTTGGGGTAGGTGTGTGTGTGTGTGTGTGTGTGTGTTGTATTAATTCACTCATCTCTGATGTGGAGTGGCGTGGCCTCAGTGTAAACCTGTTGGGTGGTGCCATGGTGCGGGCTCCTGCCTCCCTGCCTCCCTGCCTCGATACCTCCTGCCTCCCTGCCTCCTTGCCTGTCTCCGTGACTCTGTGTCTCCGTGTCTCTGTGGCCCTGTGGCCCTGTGGCTCTGTGACTCTGTGACTCTGTGGCTCTGTGGCTCCGTGACTCTGTGTCTCTGTGGCTCTGTGGCTCTGTGGCTCTGTGGCCCTGTGGCCCTGTGGCTCTGTGACTCTGTGGCTCTGTGGCTCTGTGACTCTGTGTCTCTGTGGCTCTGTGACTCTGTGGCCCTGTGGCTCTGTGGCTCTGTGTCTCTGTGGCCCTGTGGCTCTGTGACTCTGTGGCCCTGTGGCTCCGTGACTCTGTGGCTCTGTGGCTCTGTGACTCTGTGTCTCTGTGGCTCTGTGGCTCTGTGACTCTGTGTCTCTGTGGCTCTGTGGCTCTGTGTCTCTGTGACTCTGTGTCTCTGTGGCTCTGTGGCCCTGTGACTCTGTGACTCTGTGGCTCTGTGACTCTGTGACTCTGTGACTCTGTGGCCCTGTGGCCCTGTGGCTCTGTGACTCTGTGACTCTGTGGCTCTGTGGCTCCGTGACTCTGTGTCTCTGTGGCTCTGTGGCTCTGTGGCCCTGTGGCCCTGTGGCTCTGTGACTCTGTGGCTCTGTGGCTCTGTGACTCTGTGGCTCTGTGACTCTGTGGCCCTGTGGCTCTGTGTCTCTGTGGCCCTGTGGCTCTGTGACTCTGTGGCCCTGTGGCTCTGTGACTCTGTGGCTCTGTGGCTCTGTGACTCTGTGTCTCTGTGGCTCTGTGGCTCTGTGACTCTGTGTCTCTGTGGCTCTGTGGCTCTGTGACTCTGTGTCTCTGTGGCTCTGTGACTCTGTGACTCTGTGGCTCTGTGACTCTGTGACTCTGTGACTCTGTGGCTCTGTGACTCTGTGACTCTGTGGCTCTGTGGCTCTGTGACTCTGTGACTCTGTGACTCTGTGACTCTGTGGCCCTGTGTCTCTGTGGCTCTGTGACTCTGTGGCCCTGTGGCTCTGTGTCTCTGTGTCTCTGTGGCTCTGTGGCTCTGTGTCTCTGTGGCCCTGTGGCTCTGTGACTCTGTGGCCCTGTGGCTCCGTGACTCCGTGACTCTGTGTCTCTGTGTCTCTGTGGCTCTGTGACTCTGTGACTCTGTGGCTCTGTGGCTCTGTGACTCTGTGACTCTGTGGCCCTGTGGCCCTGTGTCTCTGTGGCTCTGTGGCTCTGTGGCTCTGTGGCTCTGTGGCTCTGTGTCTCTGTGGCCCTGTGGCTCTGTGTCTCACCTCTTGGTTGCAGTGCCACACTCATTTCTGGGTCAACAGCTGCTCGCCTCCCAGCTCCCAATTGATTTGGGATGCAAGCATCGCTGCTCCGCACTGGGGATGACAGTTTGAGGTCGACTGGGTATAAATACCCTTAGAGGTGTGTGTGTGCGTGTGTGTGTGTGTGTGTGTGTGTGTGTTTGTATCGCATGCGTGCAGTCGTTGCGTGTACGTGTGTGTGGTCTGCGCATGCGTGCGCCTGAGTTCCTGAGAAGAAAGGGAGAAGGTGAGGCGCAGTTTTTGTTTTTCTGAAAGGATACAAATATGCGAATGTCTCTTCTCCTTTTTAAAAGACGATATAATGGTTTTGTTCCGTCAGTGTTCACTGTCCTTTAGGCCGTTGGTGTATTTGTCTGACAGGGTATTTATAGTCATCCTTGTGTGACACCGTGTGTGTGTGTGTGTGTGTGTCTGTGTGTGTGGTTTTTCCTCACGTACACTGTGGAATGGGCTTTTATTAATGTACGATGAGCAGGGTTGTGCACCGTGGCCCAGTTGGAGTAAACGGTGATTATCAGGATCAATGACTCATGTGTTCAGGAGAAGAGCTCCTCGTTCTGTAATCCCACCCCATTATCTCACCACTGAAGTTCCCCCCGTCCCAGAGTACTGAACGCTACTGCCTGGGGTTATCAGGGGCCATTCTGCTGATATTACCACTTCGGCTATTAACCGCGTACAGTATGTCTATTTTTATTTTGTATATAATATAATATGATAATAATAATAATAATAATAATAATATAAAGTATATATATATGAATATACATGTAATTTGTGTTGCTGTGTGTGCAGTCGTAACGTGTATTTTCGCAGCTGTGTAATGTTTTACTGAGAATGGTAAAGGCAGTAGTCGGATCAGGTCAAATGCGCGGTCAGCCTGTTCTGGAAATATCCATCGAATCGTCTCCTGTGTCGGTTTTCCCCTTGATGTATTTATGCTTAGTGCTGTCTCCTTCAGCGCTTTGATGTTGACAAGGCGCTATATCAAGCAAATGTATTATTACTGCTTTTGTTGTTCATAATAACAATAATAATAGTTATTGTTAATATTATTATTATGATCTAAATGGATTAGGTACTGAGTTACGCCGATCTCTCGGTTTTCTGTGCCGAGACTCCCAATCAAGCCTACACTTCTGTTCCCCCCACGCTCTGGGAATTTCAATTACTTCCGACCGTGGACCATGTAATTCCCCCTTATCTTCACACGGGCGCACCCTGAGTTATAAACGAGCAGAAACAATAATGTCGCCGTGACCGCCCGACATCCTCGATTAAACCTCCCTCCTCGACTGTTTGCGTGGGCCGATCTTCTGGCCTGAGCTGCTCCTCTGTGTTCGGGGCGGCCTGCCCTCCCCTCCTCTCCCTGAACTAGCTCTGTGTCTCTGATCTGTGTTCAAACATGAGCGAGACCAACGGTTCTCCCCCCCGGTCTCATGCATGGCGGTACGGAGAGACGCTGACATCATTTCTTCGCTGTTAAAAGTTTGTTTCTGTGGCAACGTTGGGGAACGTGCAGAGCTCATGATAATGTCCTGTGTGACTGCTTGCCTTGGTATGCACTGTATTGTCTTGCTGACTAATATTCTAATTTGCTCTAAGATGCCTCCGTTGTCCCGTGCTGTAATTGAGCGTGTGGAGTCTGAACGCCCGGGAGTGTGGGAGACCTGTGTTCTGTGTTCTGTGTTCTGGGTCTGTTGCCCGGCCCTGTCTCCTGGCTGTAATCTGGGGCAGAGTGGAGCTCCCTGTGAGGCCTGTACATCGTGGCGGGGCCTCTCTATGTCGTAACGGCTTTGGAAGTGTCTTTGATCAAAAGCATCTGCCCCATGTATATATATGTATATACGCCATTTAGCTTTTATATATGCTTTTAGATGCTTTTATCCAAAGTGACTCACAGTAGTGAATGCATACATTTTTCAGAATATTTCAGAATATTGAACCCACAACCTTGTTAGCACCACGCTCTACCTACTGAGCCACACAGAACCACGCTCTACCTACTGAGCCACACAGAACCACGCTCTACCTACTGAGACACACTGAACCACACTCTACCTACTGAGCCACACAGAACCACACTCTACCTACTGAGCCACACAGAACCACGCTCTACCTACTGAGCCACACAGAACCACGCTCTACCTACTGAGACACACAGAACCATGCTCTACCTACTGAGCCACACAGAACCACGCTCTACCTACTGAGCCACACAGAACCACGCCTACCTACTGAGCCACACAGAACCACACTCTACCTACTGAGCCACACAGAACCATGCTCTACCTACTGAGCCACACAGAACCATGCTCTACCTACTGAGCCACACAGAACCACGCTCTACCTACTGAGACACACAGAACCATGCTCTACCTACTGAGCCACACAGAACCACGCTCTACCTACAGAGACACACAGAACCATGCTCTACCTACTGAGACACACAGAACCACGCTCTACCTACTGAACCACACAGAACCACGCTCTACCTACTGAGCCACACAGAACCACGCTCTACCTACTGAGCCACACAGAACCACGCTCTACCTACTGAGCCACACAGAACCACGCTCTACCTACTGAGACACACAGAACCACGCTCTACCTACTGAGCCACACAGGACCACGCTCTACCTACTGAGCCACATAGAACCACGCTCTACCTACTGAGCCACACAGAACCACGCTCTACCTACTGAGACGCACAGAACCACGCTCTACCTACTGAGCCACACAGAACCACGCTCTACCTACTGAGACACACAGAACCACGCTCTACCTACTGAGCCACACAGAACCACACTCTACCTACTGAGCCACACAGAACCACGCTCTACCTATTGAGCCACACAGAACCACGCTCTACCTACTGAGCCACACAGAACCACACTCTACCTACTGAGACACACAGAACCACGCTCTACCTACTGAGCCACACAGAACCACGCTCTACCTACTGAGCCACACAGAACCACGCTCTACCTACTGAGCCACACAGAACCACGCTCTACCTACTGAGCCACACAGAACCACGCTCTACCTACTGAGCCACACAGAACCACACTCTACCTACTGAGCCACACAGAACCACGCTCTACCTACTGAGCCACACAGAACCACACTCTACCTACTGAGCCACACAGAACCACGCTCTACCTACTGAGACACACAGAACCACGCTCTACCTACTGAGCCACACAGAACCACGCTCTACCTACTGAGCCACACAGAACCACACTCTACCTACTGAGCCACACAGAACCACGCTCTACCTACTGAGCCACACAGAACCACACTCTACCTACTGAGACACACAGAACCACGCTCTACCTACTGAGCCACACAGAACCACGCTCTACCTACTGAGCCACACAGAACCACGCTCTACCTACTGAGACACACAGAACCACGCTCTACCTACTGAGCCACACAGAACCACGCTCTACCTACTGAGACGCACAGAACCACGCTCTACCTACTGAGCCACACAGAACCACGCTCTACCTACTGAGCCACACAGAACCACGCTCTACCTACTGAGCCACACAGAACCACACTCTAACTACTGAGACACACAGAACCACACTCTACCTACTGAGCCACACAGAACCACACATGTATGAATGTAATGTGCTGTAAGTGTAATTGGAGGGGTATTTTGTGTCTGACTCTTGTGTCCGCGTTGCCCCCCCCAGGAGCCTGAGGTCCTGCCTGCCCCCGGAGGAGGAAGACGAGGTCGTGTCCGAGCCGGCCCTGAGCGTCCACCACCGCGAGCGGCCAGACTGGGAAGAGACCATCAGCGCCATGGTGGTACCCCCTGCTGGCCGTGCCATGCCATTACACCACGCACCACACTACTCCCAACCACACGCGTCAATACGTGCCACTCGGTTACACCACGCTGGACTCACCCCACACAGCGCCTCCCATTGGACCCTCCACGTCACTACACCACGTTGGACTGTGCACCATGCCATTTAGCAGACGCTTTTATCCAAAGTGACTTACAGTAGTGAATGCATACATGTTTCAGTATATGTGGCCCCAGCGGGAATCGAACCCACAACCTAAGCGTCGCCAACGCCGTGCTCTACCAACTGAGCCACACAGAACCAGTGCGCTGTAGACGCTGCCCATGACTCTCAGTTAAACTCTCAATAATACTGACGAGTAAAGGAAAGAGGGGAAACATGTTTTTTTTCTCTGAGCAACCGCGGCATTGCACGGCCTTCCTCCGGTCTGCATAGAAAAGACAGAAAACATGGTTGTGGGTTGGGGGTGTGGTTGGGAGTCAGTCAGAAATGGGGGGGGGGGTGCGGGGGTGTTTGTGTATTTCCCAGGAAATTATATTCATAATCTTGTGTCCCACCCTGTGGATTTGCCTGCATAGCAGAAAGATTAGTCATGTCATCCGCGGGGAAAAGTGCATCCATCCATCCATCCATCCATCCGTCTGTCCGTCCATAGTGTGGCCTGCTGCATAATGGGGTCAGGGATGGCGAAGTTCAGGAGAGGTTGCACTTTTCTCCACCCGCTGGATGTCTTTCACTCTTAATCGCGTGTCCGTTTCTATGGGTTTCAGTTTTACTCTAGCCGGCTAACGCCTGCATTGTGCACCAGTACAGCTCTGGCAAGCTCCCTGGCTGACTTAGACCCACCGAGTCTAAGACTGATCCAGATAAACGTTTCATACTGTACGGAAATGTAAAAGAAAAGTGTGTGATAATGGGCGCGAAATGCTCATAATAAGCCAACGCGCTAGCAGGACGGTTGAAGAGTAATCCGTGTCGATCAGATATGATTCAAACCAGCGAGGCTAACTTATTTATTTTAAATAAAAAGAGTGATGAAGCCGCGCAGTGTGGAGTCTGAACTGGGCTGACTTTAGCGCGGTAGAGGAGAAGCGTGTTTCAAAGGCAGGAATGCAACGGTGCATTTAGCCTGGCCAGGTTTCCTTATATTGGTTCCTCTAGTTTTGAAGGAAAACGGTAGGTGTTTTCGTCGTGCGTAAATCACGACACAAAAGCGGGCATCCCGTTTTTTCCCGCCCTCGCTTCCTCTGATCTCTAAGCAGTGACAGCTGCTCTGATTGGCCGCTCAGACATTTGTCAAACAATACGTGCTGCAGGGGAGCTCATCCTGTTAAGGCGCTGTTCTAGCGTGTGGGTGAGCCCCGCGGTCTGCTGTCGCATCCTGACCGTGCCAGAGCAGACTGGGGCGGTGCGTAATCCGCAGTGTCGTCGCCCCCCAGGGAAGGAGGGATGCGATCGGCCGGGCTGTCCGTGTCTTGTTGCGCGCCAGCGCCCCCCGCTGGTATGGAGCTGCGTGTGAAGAGTCTCGTCTCTGCGCGAGTTTGACCGGTGGACCGCGGAGTGGAAAGGAGCGGCGCTTGGCGTTACGTGTTTCTGAGGAGAGCGAGCGCTTGTCTACGCTCTCCTGAATAGACAGCGGTGGTTTTCAGCGAGCGCAGCTTAAGAATGCGATGGGGAATTCCACATTTTGGGAGAAAAAGGGGAAGAGGCATAAAAGAAGCAAACCAACATGAAAGCTGAGAGGAATCCTTACCCGGATAACTTATAAAATAATAAAAGTAAATCAATAAAAAACCCAGACGAATTTGAAGAGCTGGAGCACACACAACTCTTCAGCTCTAAGGACGTTTGGTGAACAAGACGAGAAAAGGCAGCCGTTTCAACCTCAATCAGGCATTGCGCAGAGCCGAACACGCTGAAGAAGGCGTTGTAGGATTCCTCTCCTACATGATGTCCTGTCTGTTCTTTCATCTCGACAACAGCTGAGCTGAAGCACGTCTGCCAACAGTTTTGTACAATCAACAAAGCGTTTCCTCAAGACGCGCCCAACCAGCCCTAACTGTGTCGGGAACGTAAACCATCAACAAGTTTATCTTTTCTCCAGCCGTCGATGGTGATTGAGCCTTGCGATGACACTGCGCTAATTGTGGTTCAATTAAAACGATTTCTCCGATTCCACATTTCACGACGTGTGCCGTCTGTGACTGCGTGTTAACGCTCAGTGAGCCAAGCGTTACCTCGGTGTCACGTCCTTCAGGTTTGAGGAACAACAGCAGCCAATTAGTGTGAGCGCTTTGTGAATGTGGCAGAAGGACTCGGGCGCTTGCGTTCGAGGTGAGAGCGTCTGACACCCGCTCGAGCGCTCACAGTGGCGTGGCTGAGACGGATACTCGAGTGAAAAGTGTTTACTGGCGGAAGCTTATTGTTGGGCGCTGTGAGAGCTGGCACTGGAGCGTTCAGGTGAACCTAACCGAGCGCCGGCCGTATCACACATTCATCTTCCGTTAGTTTTACCGCTGTGAGATGTCTAAGAATCTATTCTTTTGCCCAGATTAATGTGGACTCAATTCTTAGACTGTGTACTTCCTGCTCCATCCAGTCCCCTCCTTTGCATCCTGTCTTTTTGTCCCGATCCCCCCCCACACATGGTCCCGTGAACATATCTGTCTTCACACACACACACACTCACACACTCACTCACTCACTCACTCACTCACTCACTCACTCGCACAGACGCACAGACACTCTCTCGCACAGACACACGCACACGCACACGCACGCACACACACTCACACACACACACACACACACACACACACTGAAACTGAAAGCAGAGTGGTGATTGCGGAGAGGACTGATCACTATCAGATGCTGAGGCAGTGTATTGGTCGTGGATTGATTAGTTGTGTCTGTGTGTGTGTGGCAGGCGCGGAGTGCAGAGATCCCAGAGCTCATCTCCGAGCCCTCCCTCCGGTCCTGTGGGAGCACCGCCAGCATGAAGGTCAAGAACATCAAAAAGTACGGCTCCGTTAAACCCCTGCGCCTGGGAGGAACCTTCGCTCGCCCAATATTGGCATGTCTGTGTTGGGGGTTTGTTGACAGTTCATATTGAAGAGGTATCTTCTCCCCCCAGGCTGTCCTTCACAAAGGGCCACTTTCCCAAACTGGCTGAGTGCGCACACTTCCACTATGAAAACGTCGACTTCGGAACCATACAGGTAAGCACCTGGGCATGTGGGGCCGGGGATCTGATCAGAACTATCTCTCTCTCTCTCTCTCTCTCTCTCTCTCTCTCTCTCTCTCTCTCTCTCTCTCTCTCTCTCTCTCTCTCTCTCTCTCTCTCTCTCTCTCTCTCTCTCTCTCTCTCTCTCTCTCTCTCTCTCTCTCTCTCTCTCTCTCTCTCTCTCTCTCTCTCTCTCTCTCTCTCTCTCTCTCTCTCTCTCTCTCTCTCTCTCTCTCTCTCTCTCTCTCTCTCTCTCTCTCTCTCTCTCTCTCTCTCTCTCTCTCTCTCTCTCTCTCTCTCTCTCTCTCTCTCTCTCTCTCTCTCTCTCTCTCTCTCTCTCTCTCTCTCTCTCTCTCTCTCTCTCTCTCTCTCTCTCTCTCTCTCTCTCTCTCTCTCTCTCTCTCTCTCTCTCTCTCTCTCTCTCTCTCTCTCTCTCTCTCTCTCTCTCTCTCTCTCTCTCTCTCTCTCTCTCTCTCTCTCTCTCTCTCTCTCTCTCTCTCTCTCTCTCTCTCTCTCTCTCTCTCTCTCTCTCTCTCTCTCTCTCTCTCTCTCTCTCTCTCTCTCTCACGCTCGCTCGCTGTGGGGATTTGTGGGGACTTGGGGAAGGTGCTGCTGGCTCATTTGTCCTTTTACAGGGCTTATTATTTCTGTAATGAAATCCTGCCCAGGAGGAGGGGGGGGTTGATATGGTTCATATTGAGTGATCGTGATTGGCCTAGCGCTTTTAATCCAGCCAGCGCAGGCCAATCCCCTCAGAGGTGAACCGGTTCACTGATTGGCACAATTACTCCAGACGAGCTCCAGCTGTGTGCGCGGTCTCCGCTCTGCACTTTGTTTAAGAAAACACGGCCGGCCCAAGACTCCTTTGTTCTCCCCCCCAGAGATGCACTTCAGACATCTCCCGCTTCAGAATCAGAGACGCGCTTCACACATCTCCTGCTTCAGAATCAGAGACGCGGTTCAGATATCTCCTGCTTCAGAATCTGAGACGCGGTTCAGATATCTCCTGCTTCAGAATCTGAGACGCACTTCAGACATCTCCCGCTTCAGAATCAGAGACGCGCTTCACACATCTCCTGCTTCAGAATCTGAGACGCACTTCAGATATCTCCTGCTTCAGAATCTGCGCCCGGCTCCCTCTCTCTCCCCCACGGCCTGCTTCTTCTCATCACCTTCCTGGGATAATGACCACTTCACTACCTCGCGACCAGAGGCCCTGACGACATCCTCCTCCATTAAACATCGATGTAACGTTCACTACCTTTTGCATCGTGTCTTCAACGGAGACGTTCCCTTCATAACTTAATGGAAAATATTTAATCCTAGTAAAAAAAAAAAAAAAAAATTTGTTCCCCCAGCGCAAAATGAACAGGTGATGCTGTGGCACGTGAGATAACGGCTAACGGCTAACGGCTGTGTGCGGAGGGTTGGCCAGCGTAATGAGCGAGCGCGTGTAGATGGATCAGAGACACGGAAACGCACGGAGGAAGGGGAGCGGAGGAAGGGGAGTTTCCACAGAGCCGCTGTGACCTGAATTCTAATCCCGCCAGTGAAGCGCAGGCAGCCGTGCAGCCGGGAGTCTAGACAGCGCAGGAGGGGTCCGCGCGCCTCAGAGGGGGGACGGCGGGTGGGGATGTGCTGTTTGAGAGGCTCTGCCGATGTCCTGTCTCTGTCTGGCACTCCCTAGAGGCACTGTGGAGAAACGACGCCGCTTGTTCTGATCTGTCCCTGTGTTTGTTGTTCGGACACTCGTCCGTCGGTCGGATAGGACGGTAAAAACCAAGGTCGTGAGCTTGTACTGGTGCACTATGGCTGCCGTCACATTCACCCAGGTGGGTGCTGCACCCTGGTGGTGGTTGAGGTTAGTTGCCCCTACCAATGTAGAGCGCTATATAAATCCAATTTTCAATTCAATTCAACATTCATGTGCATTGCATTGGTGCTACCCGTGGAATATGTTGATAGTCATTTAAGAGATGGGTTATTCTTATTTCAAAACAGAAATGATCATAAAAAATACATACCTGGTAGTTCAATTACCGAATTAATTTGATGGCACGCATGTGTTTCTGAGCAGATTCACTTTTGTGTAATTCTATTTCCCTATTGCCCAGCAGAGGGCAGCAATCGTCTGTTTTCCTCCGCAAAAAGAGAATTCGCCAGGCATTGCCAGCCAAGCAGAATCCCACATTGATAATTATTTCTGTGAATTTCCCTTAAACAGCATTCATGTTCGGCTTATCCATATCCAAATGACCGAAAACATCCAGATAATATGAAGCAGTTGTGAGAAAAATGTGATTGGGCTGAAATTGTCCCAGAAGAAAGAGCTGCTCATCAGCTCTGCCCTTCCTGTCACTTAATTTTGAGACATTTTGAAGCATGTTGTGTTCTTCTCTGTGGTTTATGGCTAACGTGTAATCATTGTGCTGCGTGGTATCCTGTATTTGCAGTGAAAAATAGTCTGAATCTTAAAATATCGCATTCATTGCCACTCTGAGAAATCAGTGCCAGACAGGAGACCATGTGAGATTTCAGCCCCTTGGGTTGCGCTTTGGAGCGGGGTGGGGGGGTGGGGGGGCGGGGTGGGAGGAGGAGGAGTGCAGCAGTCCCTGTCAGGGCAGAATGAGTCCCAGATTTACAGCCTTCCTCTGCTCTGATCCCCAGACCCTCCGTCTGTCACAGTGAAGCATGGCTCTGCTCTTCTCCTCCTCTCCCTGCCACTACACCCAAGGTCATCCAGACCACCAGACCCCTACTATACCACTGCACTCACACTACTATGGCCCCTGTACTATACCACTGCACTCACACTACTATAGGCCCTGTGCTATACCACTGCACTCACACTACTATAGGCCCTATACCACTGCACCACACTACTATAGGCCCTACCACTGCACTCACACTACTATAGGCCCTGTACTATACCACTGCACTCACACTACTATAGGCCCTGTACTATACCACTGCACTCACACTACTATAGGCCCTGTACTATACCACTGCACTCACACTACTATAGGCCCTGTACTATACCATACCACTACTATAGGCCCTGTATATACTCACACTGCCTGTGAGCCCTGTACGGTGATGCTGGATTTTGTTCCTGTTTTGAGTCCTTCATTGCCATCCCTGTTGCTCAGACTGTGCTTCACCGCAGCACAGAGCTGAAAGGTCATGTTTTATGCAGAACTGTGAGCACTTTAATCCACCCGCTGAATACTGGCGTATATATATGTATGTATAATTCTCTCTGTTGACCCTGTTGAGCATAAACAAGAAGGTTTAGATGAATCCTGAGGGGGATTCACACGTAATCCAAGTCCTGTCACTTTTTTCAGTGGACCATCATAGCTCTTACCAGTGACATCAAGTACCTACCGTGTCCATTTCAGACCTTGTTGATAATCTGATTAAACTGAATAAAACCAGTGAAATAAGAGAGATGTGTCTGGTGAAAGAGAAACGTACCGAACGTTTGATCTTGCTTTGCTTGTTGTTAGTCCTCCGTAAAGCCTCACGATCAGAAAACAGAAACCAAAGCGTATGAGGGAAAATATTCCTCCTTCCTTTTGAGCTAAATCTGATTTACTGCGGGCTGGCTGCACAGCACACAGGCTGCAGGGCTTCCTGGAATACGTGCATGGCTCTTATGCAACCAGCCCTGATGTCAGCCTCATGAACCCCCCCGCAGCCTCTGATCTAACAAGTTACCAAGAGACCAGCCGCACACGCAGACCATGTTTAATATTTCAGCACTGAACTGTAGGAATACGCAGAAGCTATGTGATAAACTGATAACGTTTGGAGGGAAAAACTGATATCAAACATAAAGAAATGAAATGGTGACTTTTAACAGGATTTTCCCACGACAGAGGTAGTTTAGAGCGGATCGGGCGGAAAGCGCCTGTAAAGTGCTTTTCGTGGAACCTGCTCGGCGTGGAACGGGCGAGGTGGGGGCGGGTCCCGCGGGCGGAGTTAAGGTGCAGAGCGTGCGGGCGAGGTGGGGGCGGGCCCTCGGGGGCGTTAAGGTGCAGAGCGCACGGCCTAGTGGGACCCGCCCCTCGGTGGACAGCTTGGAATCTCGTGAGGGACGGGCTTGTGTTCGTTTGCCCTTTTCTGCCATGGAGCAGCCGGGACCTCACTCACACCACAGCCGCCGCCAGGAGAACGAGTCTGTCCGCACGAGATTCCAAAACATCCCACCTCGTGCGAAGCCGTGAAAGCCGGCTGTGGGTTAGGGTTAGGGTCCTGTTGCCACATCGCCATTTCTTTAAGCACATTTCTTTATGTTTGATATCGACTTTTTCCCTCCAAACTTTTATCAGTTTATGACATAGCTTCTGCGTATTCCTACAGTTTACACGCTTCAGTGATGAAATCTGAAACACGGACTGCGTGTGCGGCTGCTCTCCTGGTCTCTCCACCTTCCTCTCCACGCAGCCCAGCCACCTCCGACGCCCGGTTCTTCATGGCTTGCCCTTCCCTTCATCCCGTGTTCTCCAGTGACCGTAAACTTGTTTGTTTTTTATCTTCATGGTTTCCTCTCCTTTCCTCTTCCTCTCCCCTGTTGTAAAATGGCCGCCCTCGCACGGCGGGAGCTCCGCGGCTGACAGCGCACACTCGTCTGCTGCACGCGCCCGTTAGCCAGTGGCTGCTCTGCACGCCAAACGCCGGACACACGGCAGACAACTAGGGTCACACAGCGGTCTGGAGGAGGTCCGTCTCGCTCACAGTTGGCCGATGGCTACAGGGCCCTCGTGCTGCTGAGCGCCTGTACTGACACAGCCAGTCGGGAGCCGGGCAGTTTATGCGTGAGGGCTGCTATCGGTCTCTCGTGTGTTCTCATTACAGGCAGTGAGACGCTCTTATCCAGAAAGTGAAGGTGATTTTATACAGCTGGATAGCGGTGGGTTAAGTACCTTTAGCTCAGGCCGCTGCCCTGGTGGGAGGTGAATAATGGCAAGCCCAGTCACGGATTATACCACACGTTCCAGCCCAGCTGGAGGATTGAGCAGGAAGGGGAAAGATGAGAGCAAGGCTGGTGCTGGAGACAACGTTCACTTACGGCTGACTGTGGCTTGGAACCTGTGA
Source organism: Aldrovandia affinis (assembly GCA_029706075.1). Lineage (NCBI taxonomy): Eukaryota > Metazoa > Chordata > Actinopteri > Notacanthiformes > Halosauridae > Aldrovandia > Aldrovandia affinis. Next base: position 261,340 of record JAINUG010000160.1, read on the forward strand.
AGGGGCACGTGAGCTGCAAGGCTGGCTTTCACCCGTTCACCCTGACGTCTTTGCCATGTCATTAGTTTTTCCCAGGGTCTTTGCCATGTCATTAAGCTGAAAGCAAAATGGCTGAAGGACCTAGTTAAAGGCAAAGTAACAGAAGCTTGATGAAACAGAAGGGAGAGGTGGATGTGATTCTGGTTAGATTGGGGCTTGTTTGCTGTAAATGAAGTGAGCTTTCTGTAGGGTGTGACGTGAACATGCTGCCAGTCTCAGAGTTGCGGTTGTGTCAGCTCTGGGGGGGGGGGGGGGGGAGGTTCAGCTGTGAACGAAGGCAATAAAGGAAACGTTTCCACAGAGAAGCACTTCCTCTCCCTTCCTCTCCTACTTCACAGAAGTCAGAGAGAGAGCATTTGTGTCCCCTCTCTCTCTCTTTCTCTGCATCACTCTCTCGCTCTCTCTCTTTCTCTGCATCAGCATCACTCTCTCGCTCTCTCTCTCTTTCTCTGCATCACTCTCTCGCTCTCTCTCTTTCTCTGCATCACTCTCTCGCTTTCTCTCTTTCTCTGCATCACTCTCTCGCTCTCTCTCTTTCTCTCGCTCTCTCTCTTTCTCTGTCTGTAAGCGGCAGAAGTGAGCGATGGATTGTGTTCAGCGTTTAGTTCTCCCTCATTGGCCTTGTTCTGTGTTGCTGTGGTTAGAGCCTCTTTTTAACTTTAGCATGTGGTGTGCATGCAGTGCTCTTCCTGTGCGGCTCTTTCATTCGCTCTTCGGTTGCCGTGGTTATCTGCTCCCGGGTACATCGCAATTAGGCGCTGGCGTTTTTTCGAAGGCAGGCAGACAGACTTCTGCCAGACAGACAGTTCTCCCGACCGGACCGTCCCGTTTCCCCGTGATGGCGGGGGGCTGTGGGGCGGGGCCCGTCCCTGTGTAGACGTTCGCAGCGCCGTCACCCCCCCCCCAACGTTTCACCTGAAAGGCTTCATCTGTGAGGCCGCGATCATCCGCTACGCCGACCCTCTGTGATTGCCTGCTGCCCCCCCTCTGCCCCCACGGCCCCCGCTCTTTAATACCACGCTGCCGTCCCCCGACCCCCGACCCCACCCGCTCGATGCATGCCATCCTGTTCAGAGCTCTCTGTTTAACCACTCAGACGGCAGAGTTAAAGTCGTTTCTGCGGTGAATCGCGCCGTGGGATCTTCCCGGGTCCTGTGGCAGCAGTAGGGCAGGCAGGCTTCCTCCAGACCCCCCAGTGCTGTTTCACAAGCGCTTCCCACACTTCCCACTCAATTCTACACCCCCGCCAGGCTTTGAGTGCTTTGAGTTTTTATTTTTCTAGCAAGTTTTATTGTAAATAATAAAACTGGCCACGCCTAGATGCAGCGTTTCCAAGACTCCGCCGGGTATCCCTAAGAGGGCGATTGCTTTGTCACCGACCCAGAGCGTTGGGTAAATTCGGTGAGCTGTGAACGCGGTGTTTTACGCTGTGAACGCGGTGTTTTACGCTGTGAACGCGGTGTTTTACGCTGTGAACGCGGTGTTTTACGCTGTGAACGCGGTGTTTTACGCGTTACACCAGAGCGCAGCCGACCTCCTCCCTCGGAGTCGCCTACAGACTCCGCCTTCCGTGCTCCGCGATTCGATGTGGCCTTCGCCCGGACGTTTCCAGAGACTTCAGCGCAAACGGGGAATCCTTCGACGTGCGTTTGGGCCGCTGTAAATCACGCCGCTGAGCGCGCTGGCGTGCGTAGGGAGCAGATGGGGAAGGACGGGGGAGATCCACAGAGGCAGCGCTGCGCTCACTGCGGCGGCCCTCGACCCCCCCCGGGGGCTGGAGGCGGGGCTCTGGGACTCCCTGTCAGACCCCGGATGAGGGGTTTCTCCAGCGGGGGACGCCTTCCTCCGCTGCTCATGAAGAGCCAGGACCCCCAGAGGACTGCGTGTGCCCGCAGGCCTGCGCCGCTCCTACCCCCAACCTCTCCCATGGCCTGCTGCTCACGTGTGCAATGATGTGACTGTGGCATCGTCTTTTATTCCTCTACTTCACATACTTGGCAGCTTGCATAGTGTTTTGTTTGTTTATGTACTCACACTCACGCGCGCACGCACACATACACACACACACACACACACACACACACACACACACACACACACACACGTGCACACACACACACACACACACACACACGCACATACACACACACACACGCACGCACACAAACACGCACACATACACACACACACATGCGCACGCACGCACACACACGCACACGCACATACATACACAAATAAAGGAAATTACTTTTGGGCCAAATCAGGATCTGTGCTGTTATTTATTTTTTTTTCTTCTCTGGCCAACTCTAATTAACAGAGAACCAATTTCCTGATTGTCCCGCATAAACAAAACTAAACAGGGAGAAAAAATAAGCGGAACAGCTATGATGACCAAAGTGATGTATTTGAAAGGAACAGTACATATATTAAAAATAGTAATATATACAGGCAACTGTTAAAATAGGTGCATTTTTCTGACATGGTTTTAGGTCAGCTCAACCTCTTAGAAGGTAATGTAAATGGCAATAAATACAAAGCCATTCTGAGTGATCACCTTCATCCTTCCTCTATCGACAAGGCCATGAGTGGTCACTGAATGCTTTGTGTGTGTATGTCTATACATGGAATGCATATACACATATAATACATTTTTAAATTGTAAAACGTATGAAATGTGGAAGTGAGTAAATGGTTTATAATCATACAAATAATAATTAACCTGCGTTGGCCGAAGCTCAAGACTGCTTAGACTGCTGGACTTTGGCTCAAGCACTATACTGACGGGACATTTGAGACTAAAACATAGGATCCTCCTGTTGTGTTTCTGAGGTGTTCTCTGTACTGTGCTGGACTGTGAGGTGAGAGAGATGGAGCTCGAGACTGCTTGGAGACTGCTGGACTTTGGCAGAGGGATGGACACTCTATTCTGACTGACGTTTGAGACTCACACTAGGATCCTCCTGTTGTGTTTTTCTGAGGTGTTCTCTGTACTGTGCTGGACTGTGAGGTGAGAGGGATGGAGAGGATGGAGAGAGAGATTGAGAGGGATGGAGAGAGAGATTGAGAGAGATTGAGAGGGATGGAGACAGATGGAGAGAGATTGAGAGAGATGGAGAGAGAGGGATGGAGAGAGAGATGGAGAGAGATTGAGAGGGATGAGAGAGAGGAGAGAGATGGAGAGGGAGAGAGGGATGGATGAGAGAGAGATTGAGAGGGATGGAGAGGATGAGAGGGATGAGAGGGATGGAGAGAGAGATTGAGAGAGAGGCAGACATGGACGTTCCATTTACACTGACGTATGACGCTCCTTTTTTCCCCCTCTTTTTTTCTTGCGCTTAACCCGAGTGTGATCTGTGGGATGGAGAGACATTTTTTTATTGTTATTTATTTCTTTTTGTTTCATATTTTTTCCAGTTTCTCCTCCCAATTTAGTGGCTAATTACACCCTCTATTTATTTGGATTTACCCTCCCCCACACGAGTCCGCCGCTCGTCTCTACGAGGCAAGCTAATTCTCAGAGGGCGCAGGGAACTATGCTTTCTTCGAGACGGAATTCACACCCGCCCACGTTCTGGAGACTCCCTTACGCGCTTCTCGTGCCGGCTCACCCCCAGACAGCCAAACGCCGCCCCTGATCGGGGCTCCCCACCAGGGCGGTCTGGTACAGTCGGGTTTCAAACCGTGACCGTGATAGGCAGCTCACACTCGTAAAGGCCAATACGGGTGCGTTAGACCGCTACGCTATCGGAGGCCCACACTTTTAGAGTGTGGATGGAGGTAAAGATGGAGAGAGAGAGATGTCACGAGTGCGATGCTTGGCCTTTGTAGCTCAGCGCAGGGTTCTCGGCCCCTGGCTCGGGGGTACGGGTGGTGAAATGGGGGCTACTTTATCCCCCTCGGCTCATCTAAGCTGCAGCCCGGTTCTCCTCACCAAGGTGTCTATAACGATGTCTATCGCTGTATTACTGCACTGATCTCTCGCGCAAACTATGATTGTTCCTACCATGTATTAATGCACATCTTGTAAGTCGCTCTGGATAAGAGCGTCTGCTAAATGCTTAAAATGTAAATATAAATGTAAGGGCGCCCCCTAGCTGCCTCCTTGGCAAGGGGCCCTCTAGAGGCGAGACTTCTGGGAAACCAAACTCAGAACCACAGAGCAAGAGCAGGCTTTGAAAAGGGTTAACATCGTAGAGCGCGAAATATTCTCAGAATGACAGAATGACTTCTCTCACGGGACCCAACACACATCTCCACCCAGTTTGCACAGTGGAATGAGTGTTTCTTTTCTTTCAAAGATTACAAAAAAAGACAGGGGCATCGAATAACCCCCATCTCCCCCCCAGCGTGAATGTTCCTCCATTTCCACAAGTTATAAAGTGCTGAAGAGGCAGGATCTGTCTGTAATGGGGCTGGCTTTGAAATGTCTTCCCTTCAAAGGACATGACCCCCTGTCATTAATGGGACAGGTGGCCACTCTCCCTTTCTGAAGGGAATTGCCTGTTCTCAACGCCCCCAATCTTACCTGACCTGGCGCTGGCTTTCCGCCCCCGCGCCCGATTACAGAGGCGCCAACTGCCGCGGTCTGGCCCCCCTGCTGTGGCGCTGTGGATTAATGTGTGAAATCGGCGCGTGAGAGCCGCTTCTTGTTTTCTTGTTTCCCCGTCTTCCCATCTTCACCTCCGTCTCGGCCAATTGGGGGAGAAAAGGGAAGAAAAAATAAACTCCGGAGCCGAGGTCCACAACATGGGCGGGATCCGCTCCGGGATTTCATGCCAACTTCTGCTCTTAATTAAGAAATTAGCCCGATTATTTATTTGATCTGACGGTTTTGATCGTGAGCCACAGATGCAAACTGCACGTGCTTTGTTGGTGAAAACGTTTCGCTGTGGACTGAACCAGCATCGCTGTGTACGGCTGTTTTAGAAGATTTAGGCAGAATAATTGGTTGAAATACCAGACCAATTGGGGAGGGCCAGACGGGCACTCAGCTGTGCGTGCGTGCCTGTGTGTGTGTGCGTGCGTCCGTGTCTGTATGTGGGCCTGTGTTGCGAGTGTGAAAGAGTGTGTTAATGTTTTTCCCCGTGTGTCTGTGTCTGTGTCTGTCTGTGTCTGTGTCTATGTCTGTGTGCATGTGCGCGCCTGTGTTATGAGTGTGAGTGTGTTAATGTGTTTTTTTTCTCGAGGGGGTGTGTGCACATGCGCGAGAGAGAGATTGTGCGCTTGTGTACGCGTTTATCTGCACGCGTTTATCTGCACGCGTTTTCTGCGCACACAGTCTATTGATGTACAGCGTATCGCTGCGGAACAGATGTCCAATTTTAGCGCCCTGTGAGGGCCCTCTCAGCCTGCGACAGCGTTTGAGAGCCGTTTCCACGGCTGCGTGCGGCCTGACGAAGCGCTTCACGCGCACGCCATCGCAAAGCAGCGACTTCAGCCTCATTCCGCTTCCACAGTTCTCTTCAGAGATGACATCAGGGCTGTTTCGTAACGGGGGAGTTTACGGCATGTGCTGTTACCCCCCCTGTGCATGACTCACCCCCTAACAGGGCTGAACCCCAACATTGTTTCAGTCCGTTTCCCAATCTCACACGCTCCCAAAGTGCCCCGCGTGTGTGCTGCTCGCAGGGCCAGCTGAGCTCGCAAACCTTTTATTGAGCTGCGAGTTGAAATGTGATCTGGGCGGCTGCCCACTGCTCAGAGTGCGATGTGCAAGAAATGCCTTTGCTGGAGGTACTTATTGGGCTCGTAAAAAAAGAGGATTCTTTCCAAACTATTTTGTTAAGGTCAAGCCCTTAAATCAAATGTATGTAAGACCGCTATCTCGGTTTATTGAGCTTTATTTTGGTTTATTTATTGTGTGTCCGATCGCGTATCATTCGTTGAACCACGAATGAATTGTAATTACCTTGAAAATGATCTGTATTACTAAATTAAGAGGGACAAATGAACAGAAATTACTTTCTGACAGGCACTTGCGTACTTTGTGAATTTTCTGTGTGCACGAACAACGACTACTCATTCTCAGTTTCCACAAATGGTGTAGCGTTAAATCCGACAACCACAAACGGATGTCCAGTCCAGTTCAGAGTTCACGTAAAACCTCGGCCCAGCCCAGTCAATCGAGCCGCTTTGGGAAGACGAGGGGGGCCCCAGGACCAGGGCTGGTAGAGCCAGTGTCTTTAAACCCCGTCGTCAGAGAAACGCGCGCGCCTCCTCATCTGTGCGGGCCGGACGGTTTATACGAGGGTCCTGCCTCCCGGGGAAAAGCACAGTGGCGCCGGGGCCTCGGATAGCGTAGTGGTGTAACGCACTCGCATTGACTGGTGCTTTGCGAGTGTGAGCTGCCTAGTGCGGTCGTGGATCGAAACCCTGACTGCGTCAGACCGGCCCTGGCCGGGAGCCCCGATCAGGGGCAGCATTTGGCTGTCCGCTTCAAGGGGAAGGGGGAGGGTGAGCCGGAATGAGCTCGTTGAGAAGCGCAAAGGGTGTCTCCTGAAAGTAGGTGGGTGAGTTCCGTCTCGGAGGAGGTGGATCATCGCTGGCCTCGGAGAATAGCTTGCCCTGTAGAGACAGCCGGCGAGTTGGTGGGGGAGGGCGAATCAAAATAAGTAGAGGGTATAATTGGCTACTAAATTGGGTGAAAAACTGGGAAAAATCTGAAACAAAATGTAAAAATAAAAATAATTAAAGCACAGTGCCGCAGCCCCCTCCTCAGGCTAATTTGAGCCGAGTGTTTGAAAGCCTGCGCTATTCCGCAGCTTCAAAAGGCACCACCACTCCTCCACTTGTGAAGCACCTGCAGTACACAGTACGTGGGAGAGGACAGGCCTGAAGCACTCTACACTCCTGGAGCTTCTGCTCACAACAGCACTCGCACGCACACAGCTGAATTAATGCGGCCGGAATTAACCAGCCACTTCACTTCTCTTGTTAGACTGTAGCTGCAGTATCAGAAATGTTATATAACTATAACTCTGGAAGTTGTCAATTCCTCACTGTGTTGGAATGGCAGGTTCGGCATTTTCGTTCGACTTGGTGTGGAAGTGAGCGCAAATCGCACGCAGAGCCGTGTAGTCGAGGTAACTGGGGCAGATGTGGATTATGGGCCTTTCATCGTATTTGTATCCTCTTGTCCCGCCTGATTAATCTCTGATTAATCTCTGATAAATCTCTGATAAATCTCTGATTAATCTCTGATTAATCTCTGATAAATCCCGTGGATGGCAGGGCTTTGCTCTTTCGTTTCGTTCACGTTGTGGAAATCTTGTCACGAACGGGACACCGCGCCCGTCCGCCATGCGCACTCCTCTAATTTGAGGCCAGACTCGGCGGTGGCCCAGGGATCTCCATAACGCCACTCTTGCCGCGGGCCAGAGATTGAGTCGTTGTGCGGCTTCGAGGAAAGCCCTCTTCGATTGCGCCCGATTGTTCCCAGAAGCTTTGCGACGCGACTCATGTTTTCCTGGATGCCTGGGAATGCCCTGTTTTTCTTTTCAGACGCGTGGTTACGTGGCACTTTTCTAGTCTCTGTTGCGTTGGTATTTTCCAAGGCTATTTTTGTTGTAAGTTTGAAAGCTTTTTTTCTTTTTCTCCCAGAATGCACTGTTTGAGCTGGCTCCTCCTACCACAGGGTTTCATGTGCCCCGTCGTCTTAAAAAAAAAAAAAAAAAAATTATACATTTATTTCAGCTTTTTTCCGTTTTTTCTCTCAATTTGGTTGCCAATTAAACCCTCTATTTATTTCAATTCCCCTCCCTCACGAGTCCGACGCCCGTCCTCCGGGAGTGAGACACATTCCTGGCCGATTGTCCCCGCCTCTTCCGAGACGGAAATTCTTCCACGGAAGCCTTTTTCCTGCTCCTCGACGGACTCGTGCCGGCTCACCCTCCCCTCTCCCCCGGAGGCGGACAGCCAAATGCCGCCTCCGATCGGGGCTGATGACCAGGGCCTGTCTGGTAGAGACGCGGGTTTCGATCCGCGTCCCTGACAGGTAGCGCACACCACTCCAAAGTGTGGTGCGTTAGACCGCTACGCCATCCGTTGTCTTTTCTAAATCCTGACCGTGCCAGTGCAGACCGGGCCGGCCGTCCCTGATCAGCCGTAGTGTCACCCATTGAGTGAGGGTTTCAGGCATTGTCATTTTACATTTACATTTTAGGCATTTAGCAGACGCTCTTATCCAGAGCGACTTACAGTTTCTTAACATACAATCCATTTATACAGCTGGATATTTTACTGAAGCAATTCAGGTTAAGTACCTTTAGCTCAAGGGTACAACGGCAGATGTGTCCCACCTGGGCATTGAACCAGCAACCTCAAGTCCAGTTCCCTAATCATTACACTACATGCCACCCTAAAATGCATGGTAAGATGAATCATAGTCCGCACCGAAGATCAGTGTTGTGATACAGTAATAGACATCATTGTTGGCAATGCAAACCGTACCTGTGACACACTCCTTTAGCCTGCCTGTGACGCCAGCCTGGAGCGCTCTCCTCTGACACAGGGATCGCACAGCTCCGCTGGGGGACTGCAGAGCGATTCACTCTCCTGAATTGTAGGGGTCTTTGCGATGAGCCCTACAAACCCTAGAACAGGGGTGTCAAACTCATTCCATTGAGGGCCGAGTGTGTGCAGGTTTCTGTTGTAACCAATGCATTACTCCAGGTGATTTCAGTTAGGTTCCCTCCTTAGTTGAAGAAGTGAGCTAATTAGTGAAATCACCTGGTGTAGTGCTTTGGTTGCAACAGAAACCTGCACACACTCGGCCCTCGATGGAATGAGTTTGACACCTGTGATCTAGAACTTTCTAAATTGGAAGAAAGGGGGGAAAAAAATCCTATTTATCTTATATTTTAATTCTCTAAGAAATATTACATTACATTACATTACAGGCATTTGGCAGACGCTCTTATCCAGAGCGACGTACAACAAAGTGTTAACAGTAGTCAAGAACAGTTTAGCTGAAAGCCACCCTAGTGGGAAGTACAGTTCCTGGGTGCTAGGAGCAACCACATAGTTAAACTAGGACCCTGTGGGTAAATCTGTAGCCACAATTCAGAGGTAGCAGTAAAGCACTCAAATGCAGGAAATAATGCCTAAGCCTAATACAATACAAACAAGTAGACATGTAAACTAAGCAACTATGTCCCTAAGTTAACAAAAACCGGACTACGGGGAGAGGTGCACCCTGAAGAGGTGAGTCAAATACATGTGTGATGTTGCGTCGGCTTGTTCTCACACGGTAAGCCCATGTCCAGTGACCGTCCTGGTTTAGCATCGCGTGTCACCTGGGCTGCTGCCGCTCCTTCTGAAACACGGACGTAACGCCGCGTCAGCGTTCCCTCCACTCCGCTGCCTTCTGAGACATTCCTCTCAGTCATGATGACACACCGAATCATTTGTCATTTCAAAGGTTCTTGGCACAGAAAACGGGGAATTCATCACTTCGCAATAGTCTACTCACCAGAATTTGAAATGCTATCATTTATTTCCTAAGCACACATCATTATCCAGCACAGCTTGCACCGCTCACGTTGTGCGTGTGATGGGGATATTCAGCAGTGCGTGCCATCCTGCCGTGCCACAGGTTGACAGCGCACTGCCCACATCTTTAGTGCCCACCTGTACATTTATTTATAGTGAAGCAGTTCACAGTAAGCACAGGAGTACCTTTCCCAGGATTTGAACCAGCAACCTCTTGGTTACGGTCATCCACTACTACTTTGGTTTCACTGTCTTGTGGGGACAGAGGGTGCATGACTAATACCCATGTTTTATAAAGTTAAAGTGGGTTAAAGTTCTAGGGAGTGTTTAAGTGATCGTGTTTTAAAGAGCCGAACATCAGGTTTGGTTTAGTGCGATCCTGAGCCATCACTGTCCTCGATAGTGTGTTTCTCTTCCTGTATTGTCAAACGCCGAAGGAAACCGTTTGAGAAGTTCAGACCGGCCTGTCTGTGAATCTTATTTGAATGTCTTTAGTTGTGGTGTCTGCACTGAGAGTTTGAAATGCTAGTCAAGCACACAGAGGCATGATAGCTGTCTCACGGGTAACTGCGGATCTACAGAACAAAGTAGGTTCTGTTCTTGACAGAACATGCACCCAGACACCCATGCATGCACCCACGCATACACACACACACACATTTTTACATTTACATTTAACATTTTTGGCATTTTAGCAGATGCTCTTACCTAGAGCGACTTACACAGTTTACATTTCTTTACACACAATCCATTTATACAGCTGGATATTTTACTGAAGCAATTCAGGTTAAGTGCCTTGCTCAAGAGTACAACAGCAGTGCCCCACCTGGGAATTGAACCTGCAACCTCTGCATTACAAGCCCAGTTACCCCTAACCATTATTCTAACACTGCCGCAACTGTAAAATATTTATCTAACAGATATGTGGAGTCTCTTGGGTTTCAGTCATGAGTCTAATTTTAAGAGCTGCCATCAGTGCATATACAAGCACATAATCTTTTTGCCAAACAACACACACACACACACACACACACACACACACACACACACACACACACACACACACACAGATCGTCTAGACTAGAGCAACGGTGTCAAATTCCAGCCCTGGAGGGCTGCAGCGTTGGCTGGTTTTTGGCATGTTTCAGCACTTAAGCGCTTAATTAAAGGCGTCGATTAGCTGAAGAGTCAACATACGCAGTTTCCAACGCCTGAGTTGGCTGCTGGTTGAGAGGGAACCACACAAGTGTGTCGACACCGCTGCCGTACGGCGCATTAGTGTGACACCATGTGGTTCTGTGTGGCTCAGTAGGTAGAGCGTGGTTCTGTGTGGCTCAGTAGGTAGAGCATGGCGTTTGCAACACTTAGGTTGTGGGTTCATTTTCCGCTGGGACTACATATACTGAAAAAAAATAAAGTATGCATTCACGTAAGTCGCTTTAGATAAAAGCATCTGCTAAATGGCATGTGTATATATATATATATATATATATATATACACACATACACACACACACACACACACACACACACACACACACACCATCCCGTGTAGAGTGTTTGCACTCTGTTCCTTTGCGGGTTGGGTCTCCTGGGACGCAAGTGTGAGTGAGGTGTGCTTGTCCAGTGCTTG
>JAINUG010000160.1:277500-290000 GCA_029706075.1 Aldrovandia affinis
TGGGCGGGAAACCTCTAAAGCGAAAGGAGTGGAGGTCTTAATGATCAAACAAGGAAAGCGTTCAAGAAGTGTCTGGATTGCGTCTCTCGGCGATGGCGTTTTACTGTTCATGTTGGAAACCTCCTCGATTCTCAGCGCAGAACAGTGTGTTTTCCATTACCCTGTGTTTGTGTGTTGCCTAGAGCCGTCTGGTTAGGGAAGGAAGGGAGACCGTAGGGAACTCGTGCGCATTGAAGAATCCACGGCTTAATTTCTCACTGGCAGTTTCTCGGCCGTAACTCCACGTTTTTGCTGAGGGTGTGTCAGGCTTTCGTGTGAAGGGATCAGCATCAGTGCGCTCTGGAAACGGCAGAGTCACCGATTACTTCAGGAGGGAAACCTGCTTTGGCTCCGAGCTTAGTGGTGCCTGAGAGACTGCAGCAGATTTGAAAGATCCACCGCCAGGGGTTTTGATATTGGTTTGACCCCCCCAGGCCATCCCTGTACTTCCCTGTGTTTCACGGCCTTGTTCCCTGGCAACGCGCTGGCACCTTTGATCTCGACGTCGTGCGTTGAAACGGGGGAGAAAATCGAGCGGCTCAAAAATGGCGTTCGTGTCAAAAGCAGGAGTGTGGACCGATGAGTTTAATTTGGAGTTCCACTCCTCCTTTTCACGTTGCGTTGTGTCCCACTGTTCTGGAAACAGAAGCGAGACTTAAACAATGGTTTGTTTTCTTTCTTTGTTGTCGTTTCTTCGGTCCTACTCAAACCGTAGCCTTGAGCCCACCCGTGGCGCCTTGACGCAATGCATCCCGCTTAAATTGCACAAAATTATCTTTTGATTAATGGCGAGCCGATCCGTGAGGGCCGTGTCGCAACATTAATCTTGGTTTGGGCGGAGCGCGGCGTGCGGTGGAGCCTGCTTGTTTTCCGTTTTTATTCTGCTGAACGAGAGGAGAGCGGCGTCTGGCAGGGAGGTGATTCAATCGGCCACCCTCACTGCTCGAAGCCATCTGAGGGCGGGCAGAGGGGGTCTGGATAAGTCTGGATCAGTCTGGATCAGTCTGGCTCAGTCTGGTGTATTTATTGTCTGGGGGGAGGGGGGGTCCATAAGCTGAAAGAAAAGAAAAAAAAGTGTAGGTATATATATGTACTCTCACAGACACACACACACACACACACACACACACACACACACACTCACACTGCTGGTTCATTGTTTTGTATACATTTTGAATGCGTGTTTGTTTTGTTCGGGTCGAGGTCACTACGTCTCATTACCCATCAGGCTGTGCGATCTTCCTTGTCTGAGGCAGGGCCAGTGCGTCACTGAGGGCCGTCTGTCTGTCCCCGACGCTGAGATACGGGAGCCTGTCCCCGCCAGGCACAGGGGTCTGGGGCCCTGCTGTAGCAGCGATCGTTCGGTCCGTCCGCTGCCTGTTCTTAAACATCCCGAGGGACCGCTCTCTCTCTGCGTCTCTCTCTCTCTCTCTCTCTCTCTCTCTCTCTCTCTCTCTCTCTCTCTCTCTCTCTCTCTCTCTCTCTCTCTCTCTCTCTCTCTCTCTCTCTCTCTCTCTCTCTCTCTCTCTCTCTCTCTCTCCTCTCTCTCTCTCTCTCCCTCTCCCTCTCCCTCTCTCTCCCTCTCTCTCCCTCTCTCTCTCTCTCTCTCCTCTCTCTCTCTCTCTCTCTCTCTCTCTCTCTCTCTCGCTCTCTCTCTCTCTCTCTCTCTCTCTCCCTCTCTCTCCCTCTCTCCCTCTCCCTCTCCCTCTCCCTCTCTCTCTCTCTCTCTCTCTCTCTCTCTCTCTCTCTCCTCTCTCTCTCTCTCCCTCTCTCTCTCTCTCTCTCTCTCTCTCTCTCTCTCTCTCTCTCTCTCTCTCTCTCCTCTCTCTCTCTCTCTCTCTCTCGCTCTCTCTCTCTCTCTCTCTCCTGTCTCTCCCTCTCTCGCTCTCTCTCGCCACAGACTCATTAGAATTGAATTGAATTGAACATTGTGTTTATATAGCACTTTTCAAGGAACCCAACGCGCTTTACAACGACAATGAAAGGGGAAACTCACCTCAACCACCATCGATGTGCAGCACCCACCTGGGTGAACGCGACGGCAGCCATAGTGCGCCATACAAACTCACTGCACGTTTAAGCCATGCAAGGAAGAAGAAATAAAACGCGTACATAATGTTACCAATAAAATGAGCAACAACCAGGGAAATACACGTGCGTGTGAGATGTGCGACAGACAGAACGGCCTTTTTAAGAACCGTAAACCCCTGCCATAAATACTGAGATGATCATTTACAACAAAATGTACATGTTACTCATTGACATTTCCCTTGACAGTGATCAGCTGTTTAATATGGTGGGGCAGGAAGCGCTGGGTCCCAGTGCGCACCATTAACAGGGTTACAGTCCTGAATAATTAAACGCATGAAGGCGGAGAGCAAGCGAGAGAGAGAGACAGCGAGAGAGAGAGAGCCGGGTAAATGGCAGGCAGGCGGTTGCTGATAGCTGATGGAAATGGGCTTTGCTGAGATTCTGAGCGACGGAGTTTTGAGTTTTGAGAAGTTTCTTGAGTTTCTCTGAAATGAGCATCCACCTGCTGTGTGGCCATTTTGGCCAGATGGGTAACTTTCATTTTGGGGGGGGCATATTAATAATGTATTATTCAAAATCCCCAAACTCTCTTACTCCTCCTCTCTCCTGTCCTGACACCGATGCTCTCTTCATAATGACAACAATAACGGCAAACCTTCCAGACTGCTTTGTGCTTTTGTCTCCTTTGTTCAGGCCCAATAAGAAATGAAAGAAAAGGGAACGAAAACCTGAACTGTTGGCTATGGTGTCTCACTCTTGTTCTGACTCATTTTGTTCTCTCTCCCTCCCTCTCTCTCTGGCTCTCTCTCTGGCTCTTTTCCTCTCTCCCGCTCCACTCTCTCCCTCTCCCTTTCCCTCCCTCTCCTCTCTCTCTTTCTCTCTCCGTAGCTGGCTCTGGCAGAGGAACAGAACGAAGTGACGAGGAACGGCCAGGAGTTGAAAGAGCTGGTGTACCTGGTCCAGATCTCCTGTCAGGTAGGGCTGCCACTCTGCGTTCTGCCTCCAGCGGAACTCTCGCCCTCTCCCAGTCCTCCCATTCCCAGTGTACCAGCGCACGCACGGCAGCGCAGAATGCTCAGCGTTTTCGGTTTGAACTTTGCCTGAATGGAGAACTGCGGACGCCTTGTTTCCGTGGCGCCCCTCTGGGGCGGCGACTCAATAAACGCTCGTTTTCTGTGTTCGCTTCGGTCTTGGCTAGAGGCGCGTGCTGAAAGATGTGAAACATCATGAGAACAGAGGGGGAGAAGGCACTGACGACGGCGTTGTTTGGCAGCTTTAAGTGGCGATCCATTTCCTGCGGAGAAGCAACACTGCAGGTGTGCTGATGTCATGCCTGCTTGGCTTTGTCGGGATATTTGACGCCGTGAGACTTAAGGAGCCGCTCAAACCGCTGTGACTAACTGAGCGTTAGCTCGTCTTGGGAGACCGGACGGGTCTTGCAGTGTGTGCAGTGTGGAGTAAATATTTAGCCTCAGTGCAAATGTGAAAGAGTTTGGTTTTGATGTAGTGTGTGCATGTGCTTTTATGGAGCCCCTGAAATCGGCATGTCGTGTCTAAAGCTGGTCTCCCCAAAGCCTGCCTCCATTTGTTTTCCGTTCCAGCTGTAAGCGATGTTCCTCAAACTGTCATGTTAATTGATATGAAGTACTCTTACAATGATTTGCTCTCCAAGGCCACGTTATGTAAAACAAAAAATGGATATGACCAGGAGTTCATAACCCATCATTTCTGTTCCCAGGCAGTCGTTGTACTCTGTGGTGAATGATGTCTTTAGAAAATGTTTGTTTGTTTGTTTGATAGACAGGGGAGAGTTAGGCCGGGGTCCTAAGTGTGGACACTGCACACCTGCCTGGGGAAAATCAAAAGAACTGTGAGGTTGGGCCACGAGGCGTTGAAATATCGACCTGGAACTATTAAGTGCATGAAGTTGACTCATTTTAGGGTCCGCCCCAACTTACTTTAGCCAGGAAACACATCGGTTTTAAAAACTGCGGGAGTTGCTTTGCTGAGGGATATGCTATGTAGGAGTTTGCAAATGAGTGACATTTTGTTCCGGTCGGTTTTTTTCCCTGAGAGTTCTGTTTTCCAAGCATTTGTTTTTCAAGCCTTGATGTTGATGAGTGTCTCTGTGTTTCAAGTGCTGCCCATTAGTGGAGGCTAAGCTTAATCATGCAGACAGAATGATGAAAGCCCTTTCGTTCATATTCATATATTTAGCAGATGCTTTCATCCAGAGTGACTAAGATCACACTCAATAAGGTTAGATGAACATCAGTATGGACGAAGTGCATGCGTATGTATTCAGTATATTCAGTGTATTCCGTATATTCATATACTGAATATATATATATTGTCACAAACTGAATATATATATTGTCACAAATAATTGGCATATTGAAAGGGACATTTTATTGATTCGTTTATTTGTTGGGGACATAGCAAAAGGTGTTAAAATGTTAAATACCAACCATCAGATGCAAGGCATTCAGTGTTTATGGCCAAAGGCTAACTTCCAACACCTTGTCCCCGGTAATGAATGCAAGTCGAAAGCAAATGTGACCTTACATTTACATTTTACCTATGAGATTTAAGCCATAAGACATATATTTATATATTTTATGTTTATATTATATATTACATTTTAAGCATTTAGCAGACGCTCTTATCCAGAGCGACTTACAAGATGTGCATTAATACATGGTAGGAACAATCATAGTTTGCGCAGGAGATCAGTGCAGTAATACAGCGATAGACATCATTGTAGGCACCTTGATTGTGAAGAGCACCAGTAGTGAAGAAGTGTCTAAAGACCAGCGATCACACAGTGCTAGGATAGAAAGTTAATAACCCTAAATAATAAATAATAAAATAAAAAGCGTGAACACAAGGAGGCTGCAGGACAGGATTTGGGAAGCCCTATCAGGTGTCAGGTGGCCTCGGAACAATAAGGAGAGCAAGTTGCACAAAACCGGTTTGGTCACTTTTAAAATCAACCATCCGCACTGCGTTTGCCAGTTTCGCCTTGGAATTCCTTCGCACCTGGGATAAAGTGGCTTGGCAATCTGCCCTTGGAAATTTGGCCAGTGGGATACAGGCGAGACCAATTCCACCACTCTTTCTTTCTGGGGTTTTTTAAAAACAAAACAGGAAAAACAAGCTAGCTAACAAGAAGATCTCTCTTGGTTCTCAGAGATTCTGCAGTAAAACTCCCAAAACAATAGGATGTAAGTTCAGCGGGAAATTAGGGCACTGGCTACACAATGTAGGCAGTGTGGTATAATGGTTAGGGAGCTGGGCTTGTAACGTTAAGGTTGCAGGTTCAATCCCCAGGTGGGACACTGCTGTTGTACCCTTGAGCTAAAGGTACTTAACCTGAATTGCTTCAGTTAATATCCAGCTGTATAAATGGATTGTAAAGAAATGTAAACTGTAAGTCGCTCTGGATAAATGCCTGTAATGTAAATGCCTGTAATGTACGATGTAGAAGTGACAGCTACAAAAGTGTATGCTTTTTTTAGAATTATTTTATTTTATTTGTAATTTGTCATTTGTGGGGGTTTTTGTACTGCCAGCATCCTAACACCAGAAATTTAAAAAAGCAAAAATCTTGTGAGGCTGAATTTCCCCTGCCACTTATGTGCGTCGGTGACGCTTGCTTCCGTGGGCATAATTTGTGGCGAGCGAGCTGAAGTGGTAAAATGCAGCGCAGAGCGCTTCTGTCCATCCGAGTTCTGTTTTTGGCGCTCGGCAACAGTGGAAAATAATGGCTAACTGTTATATTGGTGACTGCTAAAAACGTAGCACGTTATAAAAAGAAAGTCTTGAGAGTCGAAAAGGTCTCCAAGCCACAGGCACTGTGTGTCACAATTTAATTTCCCTTTGAAATGGTTTTTGGGGTTTGGAAGAGATCTTACTAAGAGGGGGAAAGAAAAGAGAACCCCACTTCAAATGGAGAAGGTTGGGCACGTGCCTTAAGTCTGGCATCAGCATTAACACTTAAATTTGACCTCAGAGTTCAGTCACTGTGCCTTTTTCTGATACCAAATTGAACATTTGTCAATCTAAAACTGGCCGTTGGAATCAAATCTGATGATGAGTACAGAACGTGTGCTAGCAGGCGTAATTAGAGGCCTGCCGTTTTGTTTTCCTGTCTGTGGTGTGAAGATTGTTGAGGCAGCGTTGAGGGAACGGAAGGGAAAGCCTGTGTTGGGCGTGACAGAGGTGCACTCTGGAGCACCGGACTCCTCCAGCCTGGTTTGAGAGCAGTGTCACCCCTCTTAAGGAGGCGGTGTGGGGGCTGTTTCAGCTCTGTGGAAGGCCGGGGGGGGCTGTTTCAGCTCTGTGAAAGACCGGGTAGCACCAGGCCCCTGATTAAGAGCGCAGGACCTGGGGAATGTCATTAAGCTGCTGCTCTAAGCTCACAGCTGCAGGGGGAGATACGAGCTGGGGGATCGATGGAGGCCAGCGTCAGTATTGATCCCAGACGGAGGCAGGGCCAGACTAGAGGCAAAACATCATCTCAGCTCCATCCTCAACGGTCTCTGCCCACCCCACCCCACCCCCATCATCATCTCAGCTCCATCCTCAACGGTCTCTGCCCCACCCCCCCACCCCCATCATCATCTCAGCTCCATCCTCAACGGTCTCTGCCCCACCCCCCCCCCCCCCCCCATCATCATCTCAGCTCCATCCTCAACGGTCTCTGCCCCCACCCCCATCATCATCTCAGCTCCATCCTCAACGGTCCTGCCTCTCCCCTCTCTGTCCCCCCACCCCCCACCGCCCCATCATCATCTCAGCTCCATCCTCAACGGTCCTGCCTCTCCCCTCTCTGCCCCCCCCACCCCACCGCCCCCTGCAGTTAATGCGTTGTGACATGAGCAAACAGTGACCCCCTATTAGTCTCAAACACAATTTGGTTGGTCCTTCTATGTGGACATCCCTGGAATATCCTGGTATAATCCTGAGTACTCGAATATGTGTTCTATTTAAAATATCTCTCGCTCTCTCTTTCTCTCTCTCTCTCTCTCTCTCTCTCTCTTTCTCTCTCTCTCTCTCTCTCTCGCGCTCTCGCTCTCTCGTTCTCTCTCTCTCTCTCTCTCTATATATATATATATATATATATATATATATATATATACACACACACATATATCCAAATAAACCTCCAATACACTCTGCCATCTAAACTGAATCTAAATCTAAATGAAACTTCTTTGATTTAAATTATTAAACGCTATAAAACCAGGCGGGGGAGAAATATCAACGGACTCAAACAGCAATGTCCACTGAGCCAAACCCAGGACCAGTGAAAACAGGATGCACAGCCTCACCCAAAATGTGTGTGTGTCCCATGACCTGTGAGGGTTCCTGTTCGTGTAAAGGCTACAGGACGGGGAGTGCGCTGCTGATGTTGTGGACTCTTGGTCCAGTGGGCTTGTGCACCAGTGCAGTGTGTATTGGGGGAAATAGTTGCCGATCGAATAGGAACAGAAATAAGGAGGAGGCTGTGTTGTCTTTATTATTTGTTTTGTGTTTTTAGTCGTGTGCATTCTGTCACGGTTGGAATCGTCTCGTTGCGTGTTAGTAATCCCAGACCCCTCCGCTCAGCCTCCTCTGGCAAACTGACTGCCCCTTCCCTCCGGGGCACCTGGCAGCCGCTGTCTGATCTCTTCTCAGTCCTGACCCCTCGCTGGTGGAACGACCTTCTGCACTCAGTCAGGACCGCGGAATCACTTGCGATCTTCCGCAAGAGACTCAAAACCCACCTTTTCAGACTCCACTACCCCTGAATTCTGTGCATCTAGCTAATTGTCATCACCACTGCCTACTTGCTCAACACTGTATACCCCTGCTTACTCCATTTAATTAAAAAAAAATAATAATAATTACTAACCTTTTCCTTCCCAGTGTTACAGGTATGGTACGCAGCTGCCTGCAATGATGTCTATCGCTGTATTACTGCACTGATCTCTTCCGTGAACTATGATTGTTCTTACCATGTATTAATGCACATCTTGTAAGTCGCTCTGGATAAGAGCATCTGCTAAACGCTTAAAATGTAAATGTAAATGTAGTGGCTAAAATGGAAAAGCCTCAAAGTTTCATTGTCAAAGCAGGAAGGATGGTTTATTCATCGACCCCAATGTAATCCCAAATTGTGTCCGTTGATGTGCACAAGACGTGTGTGTTTAGATGCACGTGGAATGGCCCTCTCTGAGAAAGTCACTGTGTAACTAACTTTGAAACCAATATTGCACCTCTTTGTGACGCCACACGTTAAGTTGCTTGGTGAGGAGTATCGTATGCTCGTGAAAGTGGCTTTGCTGTACAGCCCTGCTGGCTGTGTTTCTTCCACAGAGAACGGGTCATCCTGTCGAGTGAGGTGGAGGTGTGTGCGTGAGCGCTGTCCTTTACGATGCACGCTGTACACGTGCGCACAGATGCACGTTGGCGTGTCTCACAGAAAAGAAAAGAAAGGAGAGAAGCGTTCGGATCCTGTGTCAGCGCGGCTGCAGAGTTGCTCTTTGTTATGGAGGCCGGCAGTTTCCTTTCACTCCGAGAACAAGTCTGCTCAGAGAGCCAACCTCACGCTGCCTCACCCGTGTCACCTGATAACTGCGTGCCTATCCCTCGCCAAGGCTCCCTCTTTTCATCTCTTTCGCTTCCTCCTCCCTCCTCCCTCCTCCCTCTCTCCTCCTCCCTCCTCCTCCCTCTCTCCTCCCTTCCCGGACGCATATTATCAGGATCTCGCAGACAGGCTGACCTGCGCTGGCTTATTCTCTCGTTTGCGCCTTGGCGGACTAAGCGGGGCACATGGCTGTGATGTTGCTGATCTCCCAGCAGGCTCGGGGGCGGGGGGGGGGAGGGTAAAGGGGAGCTGGAAGGTGGTGCGTGCGGTGCGGTGAAAGGCCAAAAAGCAGTTTTGCAGCTTGCTGACTGTGCACTCACTGAAGGGGGTCCGGCTCATCCTTTCTGCTCTAATATGGAGTTTGTGCTTCCGAGGCATCAGCACCACTCTCTTGGAGAGTGAGGTCGGGAGTTCTCCCTGCGGTGTCTGTGACTTTGTGTCTGTGACTTTGTGTCTGTGACTTTGTGTCTGTGACTTTGTGTCTGTGACTTTGTGCCTGTGACTTTGTGCCTGTGACTTTGTGCCTGTGACTTTGTGTCTGTGACTTTGTGTCTGTGACTTTGTGCCTGTGACTTTGTGTCTGTGACTTTGTGCCTGTGACTTTGTGTCTGTGACTTTGTGTCTGTGACTTTGTCTGTCAGTTTGTGACTTTGTGCCTGTGACTTTGTGCCTGTGACTTTGTGACTTCGTGATTCTGAGGGCGATGTCACTTGTTATCGAGTGGTTGTTTTTGGTCCGTACTGATAATAGCATAGCGCTAGCAGTGTATAAAAAGGAGAGATGCCCTTCACTGGGCACTGACTGAACTCCCCCTCTGTGTCCCTCTTGTTCTCTTGTTCTCTCACACTTTCACATCCTCTCCCTGCTTCTCCCCATGACTCACTCCTGCTCCCTTCCTCTCTTTCTCAATACAATTCAATTCCCTCCTTGATTCTCTCGCTCTTCATCTCTCCTCACCACGCTCCCTTTCTCTGACTATTCCTCTGTTTGCCTCACTCCCACCCTACTCTCTGACACCCTCTGGCTCTCTGACTCTCACCGACTCCCTCTCTCTCTCTCCACTCCTCTCTCTGCCTCACTCCCTCTCTCTGACTCTCACTGACTCTCTTTCTCTCTCTCCACACCTCTCTCTGCCTCACTCACTCCCTCTCTCTGTCTCTCTCTGACTCTCACCGACTCTCTCTCTTTCTCTCTCTCCACTCCTCTCTGCCTCACTCCCTCTCTCTCTGACTCCCTCTCTTTCTCTCTCTCCACTCCCTCTCTCTGCCTCACTCCCCCTCTCTCTGACTCCCTCTCTTTCTCTCTCCACTCCCTCTCTCTCTCCACTCCTCTCTCTGACTCCCTCTCTTTCTCTCTCTCACTCCCTCTCTCTGCCTCACTCCCCCTCTCTCTGACTCCCTCTCTCTCTCTCCACTCCCTCTCTCTCTCCACTCCTCTCTCTGACTCCCTCTCTTTCTCTCTCTCCACTCCTCTCTCTCTCCACCCTCTCTCTGACTCCCTCTCTTTCTCTCTCTCCACTCCTCTCTCTGCCTCACTCCCTCTCTCTCTGCCTCACTCCCTCTCTCTGGCTCTCTCTGACTCTCACCGACTCCTCTCTCTCTCTCTCTCTCCCTCTCTCTTTCTCTCTCTCTGCCTCGCTCCCTCTCTCTCTCTGACTCTGCAGGGCCGCAGCTGGATTGTGAAGCGCAGCTATGAAGACTTCCGCGTCCTCGACAAGCACCTCCACCTGTGTATCTACGATCGCCGCTTCTCCCAGCTCGGCGAGCTGCCCCGCTTCGACAGCCTGAAGGACCCACCGGAGGTAGGACCCCCGAGTCACCGGGGGCAACCGCCCCTGCGCTTCTCAGCCCCACGACCCCCCCGCCCTGCTCCCCATCGTCTCAGCCCCACGACAGTTTTTACAGATCTCGATCACGACTGAACAATATGCAGGCCAACAAATAAAACAACAACAAAAAAACAGAAAACTTTTGACTGAAAATTTCGAAAGAATCCATCCATCAAAGAGCGGGGCTTTCTAATGGGCTAAAGATGCATAATGGCTGCCGATTTGCCCACCATAAAATACCCAATTACCTCGGAGTAGTAAGAGGAGTAATGTGTAGTGCTCGCGCTGTTTGCTGACTGCTGACATCGTCAGTGCAGTGAGTGCCCACCACGCTGGCCTTCTGGCGCTTTTATCCCGCTGTTTGTGTGGACTAGAATCATCAGCTCGTTAGGCAATTAAAGTCTTTTTCAGTGAATGGCACATAATGGGAGGCCATGAAATCACAGGTGTGGATGCTGGTCTTGCTCTCGCTTGCTCTCGCTCTCTCTCGTTCTCTCTCTCTTCTCTCTCTCTCTCTCTCTCTCTCTGCCTCCTCTCTCTCTCTCTCTCTCTCTCTCTCTCTCTCTTCTCTCTTCTCTCTCTCCTCTCTCTCCTCTCTCTCTCTCTCTCTGCCTCCTCTCTCTCTCCTCTCTCCTCTCTCCTCTCTCCTCTCCCTCTCTCTTGCTCTCTCTCTCTCTCTCTCGCTCTCTCTCTCTCTCTCGCTCTCTCGTTCTCTTGCTCTCTCTATCTCTCGCTCTCTCGCTCTCTCGCTCTCGCTCTCTCGCTCTCTCTATCTCGCTCTCTCGCTCTCTCGCTGTCTCGCTCTCTCTTGCTCTCTCTCGCTCTCTCTCTCTCTCTCTCTCTCTCTCTCTCTCGCTCCTCTCTCTCTCTCTCTCTCTCTCTCTCTCTCTCTCGCTCCTCTCTCTCTCTCTCTCTCTCTCTCTCTCTCTCTCTCGCTCTCTCTCTCTCTCTCTCTCTCTCTCTCTCTCTCTCTCGCTCTCTCTCGCTCTCTCTCGCTCTCTCTCGCTCTCGCTCTCTCTCTCTCTCTCTGTGTTTATATATTCTTTTCCCATTTTTCCCCTGCTGATGAACCTTGAACCTGGTGGCACATTTTCATGTTATTATAGGCCCGGCTGTGGTTTCAATGGCTGTTAATACCATCCCTTATGGTTCACAGTAATGGGTGCTGAGGAGTGCTAAGTGGAAACTCCCACAATGTCGAGCTCCCCAGTGCTGAGCTCCCAGCTCTCCTGTGTACTCAGAGGTGCTCTGGTGACTCACTCGCACACAGAATAACAAAGCTCCATTCTGGCTACAGGGGCAGGTTTCACCCAACATTTTCAATATAGAAGTGAATTCCTGTTTTCTGGCAGGTTTTACAGCCAGTAAATCAGTTTGTTTTTCTGTGGGAATGTGCAGAATCGGTGCCTGTGGAAGCAATTATGGGCCATATCTGCTTTTTTCCGCGCTTGTTTAATCTTTAATATTGGTCGTCTTTTAAGATCTGGTTCTTCGTACACTGGGGGAGACAAAATAGGCAGGACTCTTAAGCTATAGTCCTTTTGCGGCGAGATCGAAAACCGTAGGATGCCCCCAATCCTCACGTCAGTTAGGCTCTTGGGTGATGGCTTGGTGGGTTACATTACATTATTACATTACAGGCATTTGGCAGACGCTCTTATCCAGAGCGACGTACAACAAAGTGTTAACCGTAGTCAAGAACAGTTTAGCTGAAAGCCACCCTAGCGGGAAGTACAGTTCCTAGGTGCTAAGGTAGCAATAGAGCAATCAGTGCGGAAAATAATGCCTAAGCCTAATACAATACATAAACAAGTAGACATGTGTAATACTGAGCAACTACGTCCCTAAGTTAACAAAAACCGGACTACGGGGAGAGGTGCACCCTGAAGAGGTGAGTCTTCAGTTGTCGGGCGGTGCCCAGCCACATGTTACTGCCGGTTTCAGGACCACGGCAGCGAACTCTCAATATGA
>JAINUG010000160.1:295000-457500 GCA_029706075.1 Aldrovandia affinis
TATGATCTGCGCAGGTGTGCACTCAGGTGCACAGGTGTGCTCTCAGGTATGATCTGCGCAGGTGTGCACTCAGGTCCGACCACAATGGAAATAAGCTGGAAGGCTTTTTTGTGTTTTTATCCTCGTTAGAGTGGTTTTAATGGATGTATCGCAGCCCAAATGGGGTGAAGCTATATATGTATTTTAACATTCTTTCTAATAAATTCAATCAATCAATCAACTTGGACAGGTGTGATCTCAGGTGCACAGGTGTGATCTCAGGTAGACTCAGGTGCACAGCTGTGCCTTCTAATAAGCGCTGTGCACAGGTGTGCCCCTCAGGTGGGCCCTGTGCACAGGTGTGTTTGAGATATGACGGGCCATGTGGTCTATAGCGGTCATGTCCCAAATCACCGCAACACGATGAACACTTCCACATTTAGATGTCTTTGTCAGGGATATTCAGTGCCATGGTGCATTGTTCATTTTGTGTGAAAACACATGCTGCCAGTTGTGTATTAACATAAGTGTAATATTATTTTCAGCTTAAGTCCATTTAGTTGCAGTGAAATGTCATCACGCTTGCTATGTATCTGGATAACCATAGTCCTCGTGTGAAATGTTACCCTAACACTAATAGTTATTGTAATGTAACCTGGCAGTGACACAGTGCGTATTCCTAAACTGCAGTGCAGTGGCATTGGCAGATGAGCTCCTACCCATCTCCCATTGGCTGCCTGATAACACGTCCTGCCGCGTGATTATGTATGAGTTGATTTTAAGTGTCGTTTAGCCTCTAATTGTGCCGCTGTTACACTCTGCTCCGCGCGTTGTGCTTTCTGAAACCCGTCGCGTGGGCGTCTCCGTGGCGATGCGTGCGCCGGTCTGCTCCGCCCCCGTCCGCGTGTTCTCCGTGCCTGTCGCCGCCGGCGGCCTGTTTGATTCCCGCGTGTGTGGGCCCCTCAGTCGCCATGGCGACGGCGCCAAGCCGGATCTCCCCGTCAGAGGGGGTGGGGTGGGGGAGGGGGGGTGAGGGGGCGGAGCCCCGCGGAGAGATGTTATTCCACGGCCCTGAGAATGGAGCTTTGTGCTCAACGTTACATCAGTGGTGTGAGAGATGGCCCTGCGTCTCATGGATGAGCTTTAACACATCGTCACACAGAGAGAGCCGTCTGTGTGCCCCCCCCTATCCTCCTCCCTGACCCCCCCAACCCTCAACCCTCACCCCCTGACCCCCACCCCTCACCCCCACTCCCCCCTGCCCTCCCCACCCCCGACCCCAGCTCCAGTAACTCAGCCTCCTCCTGTTGTTTCTTTGCGGTTTGGTTTTGCACTCCTTGTTGGCTATGCTTTGCGTCATGTCGCTTTTGTTTACATTTACATTTACATTTTAGGCATTTAGCAGACACTCTTATCCAGAGCGACTTACACAGTTTACATTTCTTTACATCCATTTATACAGCTGGATATTTTACTGAAGCAATTCAGGTTAAGTACCTTTCGCTCAAGGGTACAACAGCAGTGCCCCCACCTGGGAATTGAACCAGCAACCTCTGAGTTACAAGCCCAGCTCCCTAACAATTACACTACACTGCCGTTTGTTTGATGTGTCCCATTGATTTAGATTCAAATACAGTCAAATGCCAGATCAGGTTATTGCTTATAATATTCCACTTGTAGGGTTGGTATGGGTGTGACCAACCTTTTATCATTAATTTGCAATAGGTCATTGTGTATTTAACATTTTAGTCTTCACGACTTTGGCTTAAAATGACTTAACCAACCGTACTAGAGCAGATATATTTTCCCTCTCTGATAAGGAGCGAGTGAGTGATTCACCTCTGTGTTCCGCCCACCAGAGGGCAGTAGTGTGCCCAGCACAGCAGGGCTGGAGAGAGGCTTACGGCAGTGTGAGTTTGTGTGAGTGCATGCGAGTGAGAGTGTGTGCGTTTGTGCGCGTGGAGCAGCGTGGCGGAGTACAACAAACGGGTGAACACCCCCACGCTCAGGCAGGTCGATCGAGCAGGACCCACCGAGAGAGAGAGAGAGAGAGAGAGAGAGAGGCAGAACAAACGGGGCCTCACTTGGTCTTTTCACACGAGCCTTAAAGAAAGCCACCATGGAGAGGGTAAGCCTGAATATGCCTGCATTCCTGCCATTGTGTCTCCCTCCCGCTCCGCCGAGCGCCGGACCCTGGACCCTCCACAGCGATTGCCACATCAGCGCAATCTCGCCTGCAGATAAGGAGCTGAGGAGCGGGGATAGGAGGAGGGACACTAAACGGAGGACACTGAGCGCTTTTGATACGGCTGTTTGTTTGTGTTTGTTGGTGTTTGTTGTCCCATCACAAAAGGAGGTTGTGTTGTGCTGCTGGGGGCTGGGGGCTGGGGGGGGGGGGCAGGGTCAGGGGTCATTCTGTGATGAGCGTGTCACCTGATTTTCGTCATTTACAACGTTCAGTTCAGTTCAGCCTGCTTCTGCGCTGTGACCCACGTGGTCTGTGACTTCATTCTGTGGCTTGCTCCCGTGGACAGGACAGAGGGAAACGTCTGTGGCTGCTGAAATGTGCCCTGCATGCGGGTCAGTGTAGCCGAACGGAAACTTTGTGGTGTTCTGCGCATTCAACCTTTATTTTTAATTCATTTTTTAAATTTTGTTTCAGATTTTATCCTGTTTTTCTCACAGTTTGGTAGCCAATTACACCCGCTATTTTCAGGTCAATCCCTCCCTCATAGTTAGCTGCCGTAGCCCTGTGACCGGCGGCGAAAAAGGCGAAGTATCGTCTCCTCCGAGACGGCACTGGCCAAGCCGATGACCGTAACTCCGGCACCCCAGAGCCACTCCTGTGCGCAGCGAACGTCTTGTCGGCTTCCCTCCCCCCTCCCTGAGGCGGACAGCCGATCGCCGCCCCCACAGTCAACCTTTATTTGACGAAGAACCCAGTTTTCTGTTAAAGTGACCAAACGGGGCGGCAAGGTGGGCAGGGAGAGCTGGGAGTGGGAGATGACCCCAGTGTTTTCGTTTTGTTTCTTTTCTGCTTTCGAGGGGTGGGTGAGGCTGTCCCTCTTTGTGTTTTCACTTGCACGGTCAGCAGTAACATTTCGTTCAGACGGCTCTTGGCGTCTCATTTTTGTAAACGGGAGGTTAATTTTAGAAAGCCGTTCCCCTGTAAGTTGGCATTCTAATTTAGCCCAGGCGAGCCCGCACGGCGATGTGCCCTCTGCCTCCCTGTAATCCATGCCTTCCCATGTCTCTGTTTATGGGATTAAGTGCTCCGCTCTCACACACTCATAGAGCAGAGCGCCTGTTCCCTGTCAGGGTGGGGCGTGTAAAACTCCCTTACCCATGTTCCTGCTGTGCACAGCAAGCCACTTGTGGACATTATCTAAAAGTGTCATTTGAGAATACACCAGTCCTTGGCGTGGGATTTCTGCTCCGTTTCCTGGAACAAAACAAGGAAGTGTGGATCTTATTTTCTTTCGTGTGCTTATCTGATCTGTGGTGCAACGTGTTGTGTTGTCTGGCCAGGTAGATGGCTCCCAGTAAGACCTGTGCCAGGTGCTGGGTGCACAGTGTGACTGGCATGACGGGCGTGACACTGGCAAGCAGCCTCTCAGCCTGAGCAACGTCTCCTCCAATAGGGCTCCAGTAGCCATCTCCTCCAACAGGACTCCAGTAGCCGTCTCCTCCAATAGGACTCCAGTAGCCGTCTCCTCCAATAGGACTCCAGTAGCCGTCTCCTCCAATAGGGCTCCAGTAGCCGTCTCCTCAATAGGGCTCCAGTAGCCGTCTCCTCCAATAGGACTCCAGTAGCCGTCTCCTCCAATAGGGCTCCAGTAGCCGTCTCCTCCAATAGGGCTCCAGTAGCCGTCTCCTCCAATAGGACTCCAGTAGCCGTCTCCTCCAATAGGGCTCCAGTAGCCGTCTCCTCCAATAGGACTCCAGTAGCCGTCTCCTCCAATAGGACTCCAGTAGCCGTCTCCTCCAATAGGACTCCAGTAGCCGTCTCCTCCAATAGGACTCCAGTAGCCGTCTCCTCCAATAGGACTCCAGTAGCCGTCTCCTCCAATAGGACTCCAGTAGCCGTCTCCTCCAACAGGACTCCAGTAGCCGTCTCCTCCAATAGGGCTCCAGTAGCATGTGTATCATTGTTAAAGAAAACGCCTTGGCCTCGTAGTACAAAGCAATAACATTCTGGCACTAAAAAGGCAGTGGATAGAATTGTAAATCCTCTTAATTAATCCTGTGTGAGATTCAGGGTGATGAGTTCTCTTGTAGAGGAAAATCAATCCTCAATCAAAATTCTGGTGCAGATGAGCTATTTACTGATGGCACCTTCCCACTTTCACACGTCGAAGACATTGAGAAGCCTTGTGGGTCGTTATGCTTCATGGACATGATTACGTGGATATATATATTTTTTTTTTAATGTACGGTCTCAGTATTCCTTTTTTCTTCCTGTTTTTCACCTCTCCTTCTCTCCTCCCGCAGGTCGGCTTCTTCCCCAGCGAGTGTGTGGAGCTGATCAACGACAAGCTTCCCCAGTCCGTCACCAGCTGTGTGCCCAAGCCAGGTACCGTCTCAGCCCCGCTCACTTCCTCCCATGTCCTCCCAGCCTGGGCTCTGGCCGAGAGGTGTGCTTGCTCCCAGATGCAGTCGTTGTTTTAAGTTCTGGGTGTCACGCGCTGCGTGTTTCTCCCGCGCGAAACGTTTTCCTAAACCGCGAGGTGTTCTGTCCAAAGTTCTGTCTGTTTTAAAGTCGCTGTCTTTACAAATTCACATCGGCCTTGAAGCATCTGCACATGCGTCTGGTGGACCCTAATGTCTTTTTTTGAATTTCTTCAAATCTTGAAGTGCAAATGATGTTGTGTGATGAGTAACTCTGGTATTGGATTTCTCTTGATTCGATCGTTGCTTGAATTTCAGAGATGTGTGAGATGTGTTCCTTTCAATCACATCACGCTGTGCTCACAGCCAAAGCGCTATGATGGCATGGTCTCAGTGCTGTGTGAGTGTTTGTGTGAGTGTCTGTGTGTCTGTGTGTGTTTGTGGTTGTGTGTGTGTGTGAGTGTGTGTGTGTGTGTGTGTTGTGTGTGTGTTGTGTTGTGTGTGTGTGTATGTGTGTGTGTGTGTGTGTGTGTGTGTATGTTGTGTGTGTGTGTGTGTGTGTGTGTGTGTGTGTGGTGTGTGTGTGTGGTTGTGTATGTGTGTGTGTGTGTGTGTGTGTGAAGTGTTGGGGTTCAGGTTCCGGGGCTCATGGACATGGTAAATCCCAGTAGGGAGGGTGCAGTGTGGAGAGCTGCTCTTAAATGGTGGGGGTTCCGTGTGTGTCCCACGCTGTGTTGGCGTCCTGCGTCAGGGTTCCGTGTTGTTGTCCTGTGTTGGCGTTCTGCGTGGCATCCCTCTTTGGATGGAATTTGGTCAGTCCTGGGAAATCTCACACCACTACGCTGTGCAAAACAGATTGAATCTCCAGTGGAACTCTTATCTTGCACATTGTTCCCTGGAATTAAATAAATGTAATATATAAAACAATTCATCACTGTTTCTCAAACTTCCAGTCACCATTTTAAAATTATATTCTGTGTCTGTGCGTGTGCATGTGCGTGTGTGTGTGTGTGTGTGTGTGTGTGTGTGTGGTATTTAAGTGTATTCCCATTACATGCACGCACAAGCATGTTTTACTGTTCCGTTGGTACATATTTACCCCACTCCCACGTCCATAATTGCATCCAAATTTGAAATGCCACCAGTTGCAATCCTTTCATTTATATCTGGGAAATATGGCGTGCTCACTGTGGGATCACTGTGTTGTCTGGTGTGTGTTGGTAACGCTCGCCATTCAAAACCCCCAAATAAGCAGTCTTGTGTTTGGACGTGGAGGGCTTTTGAAAGGCAGCCTGACGTCATGTTTGGTTTGCGCAGACAGCCGCCCATTATGGCGACCGCAGGCTCGCTTCTCGTGTTCGTTTAAAAAATGCATCGCCCTGCGGCTCGGCGGGGACGGACCCCCGCCACCCCCGAATTGTCGGGATGCTGTTGCGGTCGCAGACACGATGTTGGCTTCGATTTTGCGGGAAGGCCGTCGGAGGACGTGGTGGCGATGCTGTTGTCAGACGGAACGTCGGACACAAAGTGAGGATGTCTGTTGGCCTGAGGGAGAGAGGGAGCGAGTGGCCCTGTGAGCTCACTGCTTTCTCCCGACACCGTCTTAGAGCAGTTTTACTTATGTCATTATTATCTTTTTTATTTATTTTTTTATACATTTATTTCAGATTTTTTCCCCATTTTTCTCCCAATTTGGTTGCCAATTAAACCCTCTATTTATTTCAATTCCCCACCCTCACGAGTTCGTCGCCCGTCCTCCGGGAGCGAGACACATTCCTGGCCGAGTGTTCCCGCCTCTTTCGAGACGGGAAATCTTCCACAGACTCCTTAACCTTCTCCTCGACGGACTCGTGCCGGCTCTCCCTCCCCCCTCCCCCCGGAGGCGGACAGCCAAATGCCGCCTCCGATCGGGCTGACGACCAGGGTTGGTCTGGTAGAGACGCGGGTTTCGATCCGCGTCCCTGAGGGGCAGCACACACCACTCTGATGCGCGCTGCGCCATCCGCCAGGCCCCATTATCTCTCTTTTTAATGACAAAACAGGGCAGGTTTTTGATTGGACAAAATAAGTGTTTGTGAATCAGCTTTGTAAGGTGAATGTGTGTGTGTGTGTGTGTGTGTGTGTGTGTGTGTGTGTGTGTGTGTGCGTGCACACATCTGACCGTCTGTCTTTGTCTGTGTGCATACATCTGTCTGTCCATCTGTCTGTATGTGTGCGCACACATCTGTTTTCCTGTCCGTGTGTGTCTGTCTGTCTGTCTGTCTGTCTGTCTGTCTGTCTGTCTGTCTGTATGTGTGTGTGTGTGTGTGTGTCGTGTGCATGTGCATATCTGTTTTTCTGTCCGTCCGTCCGTCTGTCTGTGTCTGTGTGCACCTGTGGGTTTGTCTGTCTGTCTCCGTGTTCCCACATTGTGAGGGTCTCCTCCCAGCACATCTGCCCTGCTCTAACCCTGCCTGAGGCCTGTCCCCATGTTGTGGCACGGTTTGCATGTTTAATGTTGTGGTGTGTCCTCCCCTCCACCAGCCTCCCCCACTCCCGGACTGCGGCCTGCCTCCTGGATTTTCTTCCCGCCCTGTACGTCCCGGTACTCACCACACGTTTCTAAAGGCCCCGCTGCAGTACACCCCAAAACCCTGTCCCCGTCGGGCCTAGCCAGTGGTGGGGGAAGAGTGAGGCTTCACGAAACCAGAAATGGACAGAGCTACCATATGCTCTCAGAGACCCAATGATTTCTAACCAATCATTGTTTTGCTGTGGAGAGCAAAATCTTTTGATTGGTTCAAGCGCTAAGATTGATTGATGATTGACAGCTCATTGTAGCTCCACCCACTGTGGCTCAGGAAACCTCACTCACCTGCCACTACTAAACAGGCTTCAACCCATAAAGTTATTTTATTAGTTTTTGGGGGAATTTGTTTATATATTAATACATTTGACATGTATATATTTATAATAATATTCTGCATGGTTGTACAGCAAACGTTTTCAGTATTATTGACTAGCATTCTCGGTTTGCATGTCTTTTTAAATGCATTTCTTGTTGAACGTGATTTGTTAATGTTTAAAAATATTAAACATGCGTCGATCACGTACACATACAGTATAGAAACGTATTGGAACATTCCTTGTGGTTATATTGCAGCACTATTTTCCAAAGGTTAACAGCATTATGGCCTTCCGTTACCGGACTGCAGTTTTGCTCTGGAGATACGGTCCAACACCGTTAAGTTTAAGCCCTGAGGCACAGGAATTATGGTTCTGTAGGTATTTAGAGGCCTGCCATAGACACACTACATATAGCTGCACCAAGCATGACAGCGATTGGTTAAACACCATCTTAATCCTGACCTGCAGAGCCATGAGGTCTCCTAGCTTTTATTTTCACTTTTATTTTAAAATCGGTAACCAATTGAGACCCAATAAATCAGGTGAGATTGGTTAGCTGGGCAGCCGACTGCTTCCGTTGATCAATTACGTGCCGAGTAACGGCAAACGCACACGAACAACGGCAGACCCTGTTGCTGTGCAGGATAATGAATCGTCTTGGGTCGTCCGTACATGCTGTGAGCTGGCCACACTGAAGATCCTGCAGCTGTTGTTCTCCGCGTGTTTTCTCTAACTGAACGAAGCCCTTGTCTCCCTCTCTGTATGCCCCCCCCCCCCCATCCCCCGCCACCACCCACATGCAGATTTGGAGATGGACAGTGTAAAGCAGGATAATGCATGGGTCTCCCGCCCCCTACACCCCTGCACACCCAGTTCAGGTACACAAGTCTGTTCCTCGGAGTCTGTGTGACCTAACCGAGAGCTGACCCGCCTCAGACTAACCCCACCTGACTAACCCTGGCGTCCACTCTCCTCAAACGCTAACCCCACCTGCTCAAACGCTAACCCCACCTGACTAACCCTGGCTTCCACGCTCCTCAAACGCTAACCCCTCTGCATGCGACTCTACGTTCCCCTTCTGGGGGAGCTGCGCACATGCTCACTTTGGCTCCATTTTTTTATCCTAATTAGGACATCCCAACCTCATTTTTTTAATACCGACAAACCCGCAGGGATGTTCAGCGGTGGTGCATCCTAAAATTCCATTTTGAAAAAGGAATTATGCACCGTGCAGAACAATGTTTAAAGTCTGCCTTAGTTACAGCTGCACTGTACTCGGACTGTATATCTCAAGTCCAGGGAGAGAGGTGAAATCCTTAGAGCAAAGGGGGTGATCTTGTTTTTGACATTTGAGCTAATGTTTGTGTGCTTCCTCCTATAAATGTACACTAACACAATTACTCACACACAAGAACTAACGTGAAGTTGGACGTCTGCTTCGTAATGCACAGTGAGTGTTGCTGTAATAGTAATGATGGGTGCTACCTCTCATGTAGAATATGTTCATTTATAAACTGAAGAAAAAAGGCTCGGTTGTGCAGTTCTGAAAAGGGTCACTGTTCTGTTCATGCGTTGTGAGTATGGATGTAACGCTATCTGTTTGACACATCGTCGGGCAGATTAATATGCCGTGATGTAAGAAACCGTTTGGGGTTCCCGTACACGAGGGATCAGGGTACTTCTCTCATTCCTGCTGTTGTTTTTGACCCAGCGAGGTTGTGCTTTGAGCAGCTAGCTCCTCCTCAACCGTTTCAACCTCCTCAGACAGCTTCCATCGCAGTTCTTGTCCTGCACTGTAGATTTTTTTAAACATTTATTTATTTATTTTAAAGAAATGACTCCCAATAGATGTCTGTGGAGACATCACTAATGTGGTAACATGCATGTAAAAGACATGTACTCTCTCTCTCTACTACTGTTACTATGGTAATGTAGAAAAGGACTTGCTCCTCTGTTTTTACTGTTTTCTCTGCTGTAAAGGCAGTGGACGAGAACAGCGTGTGTGTGTAACACATTACATGTGCTTGGGGCTGGAATTTATTTTCATTTGTCAGAATCAAAAATTTTGTTCCAGGAAATTTTGCGGTTCGTCAACTTGACTGGTTTAGCTTTTGTCAGGAGGGCTGTATGACTCTTTACCGGCCATATGCCAATATTTACCGGCTAACCAAAGAGTGTCTGTGCACACTCACTGCTGTGGACTAGTGGCAGGGATATGTTTGACTTGTCTGTGAGGCACTGCAGGGGTGTTGGGTGTGACTGAAGCCAGCTGTGTTTCACATATACACAACAGTGCTGATGTTTCTCAATGTGGCCGCCTTAGCGCACATGCTTGTGCTATTCATGTTTGAGCAACATGCAGAAACCTGTTTGGTTGC
Source organism: Aldrovandia affinis (assembly GCA_029706075.1). Classification (NCBI taxonomy): domain Eukaryota; kingdom Metazoa; phylum Chordata; class Actinopteri; order Notacanthiformes; family Halosauridae; genus Aldrovandia; species Aldrovandia affinis. The sequence continues at coordinate 304,852 of JAINUG010000160.1, forward strand.
TAATCGAAGTAATGAAATATTAGAACTCTGATTAAGGTTACCGCCGTATGAATTGGTGCAATGTCTGCATATACATGATCAAAATTATGTCGTCATACTGCAACTTAATTTAATAAGTAGAAAAGCAAGATGATGTTAACTTCCATTCCACATCTCTAAAAGGCAGCAATAAATATGTTTATGTACCGGTAACTCAAAATAAAGGAAACATCAACATAAAGTGTCTTAATAGGGTGTTGGGCAACCACGAACTGCCAGAACAGCTTCAGTGCACCGTGGCATAGATTCTACAAGTGTCTGGAACTCTACTGGAGGGATACAACACCATTCTTCCACAAGAAATGTCATAATTTGGTGTTTTATTGATAGTGGTGGAAAACGCTGTCTCAGGCGCCGCTCCAGAATCTCATAAGTGTTCATTTGGGTTGAGATCTGGTGACTGAGACGGCCATGGCATATGGTTTACATCATTTTCATCAAACCATTCAGTGACCACTCGTGCCCTGTGGATGGGACATTGTCATCCTGGAAGAGACCACTACCATCAGGATAGAAATGCTTCACCACAGGATGAAGGTGATCACTCAGAATAGCTTTGTATTTATTGGTGTTTACCTTGTACTCTATAGGGTAGATTGGAAAATGCACCCCCACCATAATAGCCACCAGAAAACTTCATTTACTCAAATGTTTCCTTTATTTTGGCAGTTACCTGTACATGAAATCCGTGAAATCTTATATAATAAATCAATTCGTGCTTTTAAAATGAAATGTTCTCACACTTCTCAACCCTCAATCAATGTTTCATTTTATTTCAAAAGACAGCTCCAGCAGGGTTTGGGTTTATTCAAGCTCAATGCCCTGAATATGAAGAAGGCATTTTTGGACTCTAACCCTCTGGAGAGTTCCTGCGCTCAAAAAACTAGGAGACCGGCCCAGATTATTTCTTCTTCTTCTTCTTCTTGTTACTAACTTAATCCCTTTCACCGTCGACAGCAGGTGTCTGCTGGCCGTTAAGCAGAGGTGTGGTACCCCCCCGACAGGTCGTCACACCGCGGTTAGGAGAGGGGCAGCGTGTGAAGGGCGGCAGTGTGGTATAATGGTTAGGAAACTGGGTTTGTAACGTTAAGGTTGCAGGTTCAATCCCCAGGTGGGGACACTGCCGTTGTACCTTTGAGCCAAAGGTACTTAACCTGAATTGCTTCAGTTAATATCCAGCTGTATAAATGGATTGTATGTAAAGAAATGTCAACTGTAAGTCGCTCTGGATAAGAGCGTCTGCTAAATGCCTAAAATGTAATGTAATTCAGCAGCTGGACGCTGTTCTAACCACGCTCCGGCTCCCTCAGAGTTCCGTCCCTAGCGGACCTCTCGTCGCCTGCATGTTAAACAGGTTCACATGTCAGTGACCCGGACTCTGTGCCGTGTTTGTTTTTGGTGAGCTAAACCAAGCTGCTAGAAGTGCTGGTTTCACAAGTTGCACCTGAATGTTTGCCGATGTTTTGCCGCGCCAGCACTGCCTGTTGCTTAAGAAATGTTTAAATGCTGGGTGTGCACAGAGCTTGTACAAACAAACAAACGTGCTTAATGCGTATTGCACTCAAATGTTTGTGTCTGTTTAAATGAGAATTGGGACCTCTCTCTCGCTCTCTCTCTGTCTCTCTCATTTCTTGGACAGTGGTCAAGAAATGACCTCACTCTCTATCTGCTGTTTGTACTTAACTGAAGGCAATTTTACTCATTGTTATCATCGCGTTTATCACACAATTGTAAAATGTCACATTTCCAAATCTGAAGGTGCACTATTTGTTGCATGCCTTTTCTGAAGGCACCTATGCAATACATGCACACTCTCTCTCTCTCTCTCTCTCTCTCTCTCTCTCTCTCTCTCTCTCTCTCTCTCTCTCTCTCTCTCTCTCTCTCTCTCTCTCTCTCTCTCTCTCTCTCTCTCTCTCTCTCTCTCTCTCTCTCTCTCTCTCTCTCTCTCTCTCTCTCTCTCTCTCTCTCTCTCTCTCTCTCCAAAGGAGTTCTCCAATTCTCCAGCCATCATGTACTGTGTGGGGGAAAAACAGACCACCCAGCGAATCCAATACGGGTCTCTCTCTGTCTCTCTCTCTCTCTTTTCCTCTCTCTCTCTCTCTCTCTCTCTCTCTCTCTCTCTCTCTCTCTCTCTCTCTCTCTCTCTCTCTCCTCTCCTCTCTCTCTCTCTCTCTCTCTCTCTCTCTCTCTCTCTCTCTCTCTCTCTCTCTCTCTCTCTCTCTCTCTCTCTCTCTCTCTCTCTCTCTCTCTCTCTCTCTCTCTCTCTCTCTCTCTCTCTCTCTGTGTAGTTCTGAGATTTCCAAATGAAAAGCCGAGAGGTGAAAAGTGCCACTCAGATAAGCGTTACGTTATTGAACGCAAGACTGAGAGTGAGGTTAACAAAAGATGACACATGACATGAGCGATTACAGAGGACCCATTAGTGTCGAGATAAATGTGCCTGAAGAGACGGTGACATAATCTTTGTGTTCTTAAGCATGCCGTTGCCATGATACCTAATCGCCCTGCTTAGTTGTAGGTTTTTAACGTGTTTTGTGTATTGGTCGGGAAGAAATAAATGAGGTGTGTGCCACTAGATGGTACTTAAGTATAATTACAATTATAATATACGCCATTTAGCAGACTCTTTTATCCAAAGCGACTTAACAGTAGTGAACTTTCAGTATATGTGGTCCCCAATGGGAATAGAACCCACAACCTAAGCGTTGTCAATGCCGTACTCTACCTACTGAGTCACACAGAACCACGCTCTACCTACTGAGCCACACAGAACCAAGCTCAACTGAGCCACACAGAACCACACTCTACCTACTGAGTACCTACCTACTGAGACACACAGAACTGAGCCACACAGAACCATGCTCTACCTACTGAGCCACACAGAACCACACTCTACCTACTGAGCCACACAGAACCACGCTCTACCTACTGAGCCACACAGAACCACAATGAGCCACACAGAAAACTAAACAGAACCAGTCTCTACCCTCTTACCCTGAGCCACACAGAACCACAATGAAAACTAAACAAGTCTCTCCCTCTTCCTCCCACTTCCCTGGTTTACGGCTGAAACATGCAGGATAGTGCCCTGAATTCCTGCGTAAAATCTGGGCAGGCAGTCCATGATCACACGTCGTTTAAATACACCACCCTGATTTCGCGCGTATGGCAGTTAAGAGCCACCTCATCAAAGAACGCATTCAAATGAATACATCATAAATTTGCTTTTAGTGTTGTATTTGTGTGCTATGGGCTATGCTGTTGTATAATGATTTAGCAATGTGCCGAAATTGAATAAGCTCATAGCTTAATGAATTGCTTCCGTGATGTACACAGCTTTGTAAATGGATACTGTGTGAAACATAACCAGTGTAATGTCGATAGTCTGCTCAGCAGATGATGCAAGACTGTAATGCTTTAGCATCAGAGCAGGGCTTTGAGAAAATTAAATGTAAGAATCTATTTTGCTTATACAGAAAAAATAAGCCCAGCCCTGTAGCTGTTCTTGTCTACCTTGATATTCATCACAATGATTACCAGGAAAAAAACCTCAATTTAGCCCCACACCTTACCATCTGCATTCCCTGCTTCAGATCATAATTTCTTTAAAAACCATACAGCACGTTTATAATATTCCCCTTGCAGAATGGCGTGCACGTGTTAAAAAGAACTGCAATAATAAGATAGAATAGAATAAGAACTCACGAAACATTTTTGTTTGTCAATTCACAAATTGTTCCGATTATTTTCCATAAAGGTGACAACAACTTGTAGGCCTGTTGGAATTGAGACGTTTTAATAATACAATAGTCTACATTTTGACAAAAAATATAAACCGTAAACGGGTTAACTTGTAACGCAACACGCAAGGAATAATGTAGATACATACAATGGAACTATTGGTAGAAATGTACACGAGTTGCCGCTACGCAAGTCTTCCATGTGCACCAATTCGAAAGCCATCAAAGCGTTGTCGCGCGGACAAATGGGCACCAGGAACAAACGAGTTTAGAGTTTGGGGTATAAGTGTCGGGTGCGTTTGGGTCATTTTTCTGTCGCGTTCAGAGGCCCAGATAGAGGAGCAGCGCGAGCGAGCACGAGCCTCTGGCCGTTGCGGGCGGGCGTGCGGGCGGGCGGGGCTTTTTCCCCGCGCGCTGCGGACCGTGCCCAGTTCTGGGGAAGCCGGTTTGGTTGTAAACAGACACCCGAGAGGGCTGGTGTCCGCGCGGAGGGAGAGACTAAAGGAAAGGGAACGCTTGCTCAGCTCAGTACAACGTTGCAAATGAATGCGATGCGGTGCGATACACTCGGGTGACAGGGGAACGAGAGATATATGTATTTTTTCTCGCATTGCATCAGCGCTTTTTGTTATGCAAATTGGTCAGCAAAAAAAAAAAGTCCGTGCATCCTGGTATTTTGGTTTGAGAAAAGGAGCCTGATTTTAAGTCCTTTAACAAGTTTCTACAGGGTGTCCCTGCCTGTCAAATGAATGAGTCCGGAGCCTGGTCGGCCGCTGTAGGGTGTAGCTGAGCCGGCGAGAGAGAGTTTTGTTTGCAGTTGTTGGAGCGAAGCGAGGATCTGAAAGAAAGCAAGGTGAGGAAATAATCCGTTCAGCCTCCGCTGATGATAATGGGTCGATTAGGCGAGTGTGTGGGATATTGGCATGCCACGATCTGACGTGGAATGTATTGATTTATGCAAATGGTGGGTAGCCTGCTGTTGCATGGATGCGTTTTAGTGCGCACTCTGTTTGCGCTGCCTTCACATGTCACAAGAGCAGTGTTGGAATCGGGAGGACCACTGTGTGTGTGTGCTTAGGCCTTAACTGGGCTGTTCGATTGCGCTGTTAATTTAAACTGGTGTTGATTTGGCATGACTTGGACAGTTATATGCGGTAAACTCTTATCAGTGAAACAAACGTGCAGTGAGTTGTGGATTGGAAAAAGAAAATTGTCAGTCCTTATCAGTTCAGCCTGGTTATAACCTAAACCAGGACACAATGTGTTGTGGGCGGTCTGTGGTTAATTATTTTATATCTTTCTTGCGCAAGGCAGCTTTGGGGCAGTTGTGTTGCTGTAGTGTTATTATCCAAATAGAATATTGTGTCATGCATGTAGTCGCTGCTTGGCATCTTATGCTGTGAATTGGGGGAAATAATAATATAAACATGATTGTTGTTATTGAACATTATTAATAGTAATAATATCAAATTTCTGACATTAATGAAATGAGTAAGACTCAACCCTCACTGTTGATGTAAACAACCGATTAGAGATAAGTGCTCTGTTACATAAACCACATACCACTAGTGCTATAAAAGCCAGCTGCTAATAAAATATAATAGCCTAATACTACATATCACTGTTGAGCACACTCGCTGACAGTCATTGGTGCAGGCTGTTTCCCTGTTTTTCATTGAAGATTTTATTTTCCTTTCAGGGTAAAGAATAATGTTGCGTGAAACGGTCTCAAAGTCAAACCCCGCTAATAAAGGCTGATTTTCCTCAACGTTAGTCAGCCGTCGTTATCATGTTCATGATTAACTCCAGTTTGAGATATTTGCATCTGCGTGCGCGCGTAATATATGCAAATACATTTCACAGTTTACCGTTGTTTTTGTTGGCTGAGTAAAATGTTAGTTAGTAGTCAGTTCTTGAAGTTGTATTATAATGCGTGAATACAGTATTCGAGATGAAGGAAAAATTCTAGTAGACAAGTGGAAATCGCTCTTCAGCCATACTCATAGCGTATGCGTTCAGCCACTCAGGACTAGGTCTTCAAACAGTTTCTTGCAGAAATACACAAATGTACCTGTTGGGCAAGTGCTGAAGGGTTGTTTTTGTGCAGAAGGGGTACTTGGCCTTACCGCAAATGGTTTCCTCCCATTCTCCCTCAGACTCCCTGCTTGTGACTGGAACCGTCCTTTGAACATCAAATGTTGACAGGCCCTCAGTTACAAGTGGAACCGCTCCTGATAATGTATGATCTACCTATTGTCAAGAATTGTGAATAGATGCCTCTGTAGTGTTGAGCACAAGGGCTAAAAAATGTATGTATGTGTGTGTTTATATACATATATATATATATATATATATATATGTATATACATATATACATGCATGTGTGTGTATATGTATGTGTGTATATGTATATATCTATATGTGTATATGTGTGTGTGTGTGTGTGTGTGTGTGTGTGTGTGTGTGTGTGTCTGTCTGTCTGTCTGTATATGTGTCTGTATATGTATATATCTATATATGTATGTGTATATGTGTCTGTATTTTTCAGATTTTTATTCAGGGTGGTGCAGATGCTTGAGGTATACTGGGGGCATGTTCGCAGAGTTGGGAAAAGTCGCCATAAAAGAACAATGTTGGAGTAAGCAGCGCTTGAGAACTTCTCACACATGAAATCCGCTTCTCCACAGACTCCTTTTCAAACGCTTCCCCGTTATTCCAGCCATTGTTGAACCGTCTGTGTGCGGCTTAACCAGAGCCAGTCATGTAGAGAAGACTTTCATTGTTTGGCACCAAGCTATTTTTCACTTGCGCTATTTCCTTCTTCTTTTTTTTCCCAAGGATTCACAGATTTGTAACGAGCTCCAGATATTCTGTAAAACACTTGTCAGCAGGTTGGTTTATTTCAGCTCTTAGATGGCAGCAGTTCTGGAGACATGGATGCCTCTGTGTTCATCGTATCAAAGATGGTTGGGCTTGCTCAATAGGCGAGGAGCTGGGTTTGTAACACAGAGATTTCAGGTTTTCAGGGGCACTGCTTTTGTACCCTTGAGTGCAAAGGAAGACAAAACTATTTTTTTCCACTTTGAATCTTTAGGCATTGGCACACACAGGGAAGCAGAGGGATCCATATTCCAACCCTCTAAGACTATAAATGAAACCAGATTGCCCCCCCCAACCCCCTTTTAAAAATCCCACCTTTAATTTAAGGCCTTTATTGCAGCAAACTATAATGGAGAGTTGACCAACTGGTCTGGCCCTGTAATCTCCTGTTGACTTCCAAGTACAGTATTAAATTGAGTGGCAAATTCTTGACAACCACAATATGTGAAGGCTTTGGCTTGATGTACTGGAGAACTAAGACGAGGCAGTGACGCTTCCAAGTATAACGAGTCGTCTCAAGTTAAATGCATCTAATAATAAACATGACAAAACTGAGGAAATTATGAATGTGAGAATGTTGCTTTTACTTAGGCCTCGAAATGTTTGGAAATAAATTGTGGTGCACTTTGAAAACACTGCAAGCAAAATATATAGCTGCTCCTCCCATGTCATATAAATGTGTCTGAGCTGAGAGCTGTCGTGTGTTTGTGTTTGTGTTTGTGTTTGTGCTCTGCTCTTAGCCAGAAGGCCTGTTCCCTGGCAGGCGCTCGTGTGTTTACTGAGATATGCAGAGTATGTCATGAATCCAGATGGAGAGGAGGGGGCTACCGGAGCCAGGCTCTGAAGGCAGATGTGTCTCAGTGATGAAATGTGTTTTCTGCGTAAAATAGCCATCACTTCCATTTCTGGCACATTTGGTCTTTTTTTTTGGCATTGCAGTGTGGTAAATATCTCCATCTTCCCCTCTGATCCCATTTGGGAAAAACCGGGAAACGAATTTCCAACAAATTCTAAAGGTTCATTGTGCCCCTGCTGTGAAAGGGTGTAGGGTCCAGACGCAGAACAGCTTGAAAGTGCTTTCGCACCTGGACTAACACAGGGTGAGTTATTCTTCTTTTAAGCAGGTTCAGTTAGCAGAAAGACCCCTTCCTTTGAGTTTCTGTGCTTTGCTGTTGGTTTTGCGCCACAGGGATTTATCGCCATGTAAAACGGAAGAGATGTTGTATGTGCTATAAAGAGTGCTGTAGTCGAGCAGTAGGCTGCTGTGCTGGGTTTTTGATTTGGTCGAGCTGGTGTTGTTTTGGGGAGTTGGGCTCTTTCTGCTGTGCTGGGTTTTGTGCCCGCCTGTGATTGGCTATTCACCTCTTTGTGGCATGGTCATGTTTGACCTTATCCCCCAGCATGCCTTGCCTGTGAGGTTGTGTTTCTGGGTCACGATTACTTGGATGTTCATGGGGGTTCAGGTCGTTGACAGGAGCTGAATGGGGGCTATATGTGTTTGATAACATTTGCAGCTATTCTATGAATCAGAGTTTTGTTCAGTGCTTTTTATCTCCATTTAATGGTAATGTTAATCTCATGTTATTATATTGGACACTCACCTTAGCACCATATAACATGTACATATGAATGTATTTAGGCTATGTTTCTGTATGTAGCTGTATGTTCCTAAATGGGATCCACATTGTGTATGTTTGTGTCATACCTGCATATGTTGAACACTGTAAGAAAGGAACTAGACTTACGGGTTTCTAAATAAACACATATTGATGTTGTGGTAAAACCCTCTTGCCGTGCTGTAATGTCATTGAGTGCAGTGCTGAGCCCGGATCGAGAGTGTGATATTGGCAATCGCTTTGGTGCCTCTGCCGCGACGTCACCGGCCAGCGCGCTCTGTCCCACCACATGCGGTGCTGTGGAAACGATGGCGTCCTGACAGCTCTATATAAACGTCTGGGCTCATTACTGGTCTTTGTTTCCCCCCATGCTGCTCTCCAGACATGGCTGTCACTGCTTGGAAAGTGTCGAGGGGTTTTTCTTTTGTGAAATAAATCTGTTCTCAAGTCATCTTATCAAAACACACTTCTCACATCGTCTCATGTGTCCCCCTGTGCCAGACCTTGCAAATAACTGAATCGCTAAAAATAAGTAAATAAGTCAATAAGAAGGGATCCAGTGACGGTGGCCACCACACAAGGTATCGGGGGTTAATTTGATCCAAACCCGGGCACTTTTCAAACCGCTACGAGAAGGACACCGCCCTTGTCACCGCCTGGTTTTAGGCCCTCCTGCGTGGCGTTTTTGCGGCGTGTGTTTTCATACCAGCGGGAGAAAGGCTTCCTCCGCAGGCGACTGGGTGCAGAGTGGTCTGAAGCCCCCCTCTGGGTGGGGTGGGGTGGGGTCGCCTGTGACCAGCTGGAGACGTAGGCGCCGTGTCTGCCCCGCCGCTGCGCTCCCGAGCCCCAGCTGCCCGCTTGTGTCACCGTCGCCGCGGGAACGCGGAGGTGATTGGTGAACGCGCTGGCGCCAAACCGTGTCTCGATCTCAGCCGCCGCAGGTTTGCTGTCGTCTGTCGTCTCACTATTGTTCAGAAGCACGTCGGGGTCCATTTTTCAAAGGGAGCCAACCCCCCCCAAAAACCCCATTAAATAAATAAACTTGGGGCTGTAGGTATTCATTAATTCTGAACAGGGGGAGCACAGCTGGGTTCCTGGAGGGCTGGTGTGCAGGCTGGGTTGTGTTTCAGCCAAGAACTCCTCGCTCAATTAGATCACTATCTGTGCACGCCAACATTGGGTTCCCTCCAATATGGTCCTCAGCTGTCCTTCATGACGATGATGGTGATGATGATGATGATGATGATCAGAAGTATCAGATCAAGTGGGTTGTTTGGTAATGTGAGTGTTTAACCTCAGGATTGTGCATAAAGTCCACTGACGACCTCGCCCTCAGTGTGTGAAAATATCCTCTCTTTTACTTAATTGAGTATTTGATTCTAAGTCCTCTTCTCAAACAGACCACACATCCCCTGTGAGAAACAGAATGGATGTAACATTATTGACTCGATCACGATATCGGAACGCTCTTCTTCTGCGACGGTGATTGACAGAATGGTTCTCTTAACCCATTCAGACCTAAAATGCCTGCTAAAAACGCCTATTAAAACCTAAGCAATTATTCTACACAACCTCTTAAAACCTGAGGGTTTTCTGGAAAAAATTTCTAAAAAAGCCGACACCAACGTGCACTTCATTTCCCCACGTCTATTTCAGCGAATCACAGCGCATTTCATTCATCGCAAAATCGATGCGACCTAAACGTCACTCCAGGTCTTAATGGGTTAAAGGGCCGGCTCACTTCAGATTGCCATGACTTTCTTCTGTCATTTAGACTGCTTGAGCCTTGCGCTAGTTTTTATTTATTTTCCACCATCTGTTGTTTTCCCTCCCCGTGCCCAAGAACGACACTTGCGAATTCCTGGCCTGGGCCTTTCATTTCCCGAGTAGCGTCTGTCAGTGCTGGCTCGCGCTCGAGCCATAAAACCACTGGAAGAGAACGCACTCGACTCGACTGTTTTTACTTACACACTTGCTTTCACACTCCTCAAAATGGGCTGATCAGCAGCCGCCTCAGAGCGCACGTTCTGCTCCCGGGCGGCCAGATCAGTTTTGGGTTTTACTCAACCTGGCGGTCGCGGTGTTTAGGCTGATCTAGATTCAGCTTTCTGTGCGTACGCCCGTACCTAAACGCGTGCACACCTGCGTGACACCTGGCGCAACATCAGGTGTTCTGTGAAACGGTGAACGCCATAATGATTGTTTTTGCTGCTCATCGGGTACTTTAGGCCAGAAACTGATCAATGTCATTAGGATGGATGAGTTTGCGTAAGTCTCTGTTTGATGAGCAGTATACTTTTTATTCATCTGCTTCTTTTGAGCAAAGAGCCCTGCCATTGTTGCCAAGTTAGAGGATTGAGTAGTGACTCTCTCTCTCTCTCTCTCTCCCCACTCAACCCTCGCTCCAAACCCCTCCCCCTCTCCTCTCTCTCTCTCTCTCTCTCTCTCTCTCTCCCTCTCCCCCTCCCTCCCTCTCTCCCTGTCTCTCTCTCTCTCTCTCTCTCTCTCTCTCTCCCTGTCTCCCCTCTTGCCCTCCCTCTCTCTCCCCTCTTGCCCTCCCTGTCTCCCCTCTTGCCCTCCTCTCTCTCTCTCTCTCTCCTCTCTCTCTCCCCCCTTTCCCTCTCTCTCTCTGTGTCCCTTTCCCTCCCTCTCTCTCTCTCTCTCTCTCTCTCTCTCTCTCTCTCCCTCCCTCCCTCTCCCTCTCTCCCTCTCCCTCCCTCCCTCAGTGTCTAAGAAGCACGGGAAGCTGATCACGTTCCTGCGCACCTTCATGAAGTCGCGTCCGTCCAAGCAGAAGCTGAAGCAGCGCGGGATCCTCAGGGAGCGAGTGTTCGGCTGTGACCTGGGCGAGCACCTCAACTCAACTCAGGCCATGATGGTGAGCCTTCCCAACCAAACCAGGCCTCCAGTGAGGCTTCACACGTCTTCTGAACCAAACAAGGCCTCCAAGAGAGAGGCTTCACTTGTCTTCCAAACCTTGCCTTGTTCCTCACTCTTTGACTCAATATGGGGGTGGGGTGGCGGGCTTAAAGTTCTTCTGAGCCACCATGGTGGGACACGTCTAACTGCCTCAGCTCATTGCTTCCACCGCGGGGAAGTGAGCCACGCCAGCATCACTATGGCAACGCGCAAGCTCAGGGTTTTGAGGTGGCCGCGGCGGGTCACACACATCGCGGGAGATCTTGCGTCCGTTGATCCCGGAGGCTAGTTGCCAGTCCGACTCCAAATCCCCTAAACCTTCACCCCACCCCTGACCGCTTTGTTATTTAGAGCACGCGGCACACATCGCTGACTGGGGGAATTCGCTGGGTATGTTTTCCCAAAGCTGTGACCGAGCCTGACCACTCCAGCCCATGTGGCCGTGCTTTAATTTTAGGATGTCGTCATCTCTCTCCGTTTATAAGTTAAGGGGGAATGTATCCAGGATATATATACATGTATATATATACACACACACATACACACTGTATATTATAATGTATTACGTATAGTGTTTGTGTGTGTGTTTGCAGAGGAAAGCAGGGGTTTGGAGGGGGGGGGAGGGGGCAGCAGCCTGGGTTCACACACGCTGGGGTCTAGTCAGACGGAGATGATTAAGAAGTTGATATATACGCAAGCTTAAGTTTGTCGGTCTCAGTCCCTTCTGCTAATCCTGTAGAAGACGTGTCATCAGGACTCGTTCAGAGCTCTGTTAGTCACTTCCACTGCCTCCTCCGGTGTGCGTGAGGACATTCCCGATCTCCACCACGCCCGCACACATCGCCCCCCCCCACTCTCATCCACACCCGCACACATCGCCCCCCCTCTCTCTCCACCACGCCCGCACACGCCCGCACCCGCCGCTCTCTCCACCACACCCACACACATCGCCCTGCTCTCATCCACGCCCCCCCTCATCACACCGCTCTCTCCACCACGCCCGCACTCTCATCTCCACACACCCACATCGCCCCCGCTCTCTCATCCACACCCGCGACGCCCCCCACTCTGTGATCCACGACGGCTGTCAGTGTCAGTCAGGCCTTCCCTGAGCTCGAGAGCACCTGCCCGGAACGCAGCGCTTAGTGCCACATTAATCAGCCAATTGGATTACACGACTTGAGTCATTGCTCACGGGCGCTTTGGGTAATTCATTTAACGCGGCGCGGTTGAGTCGTTTTTTTCAGCAGAGATTTTGACTCTGGCTGGCGTGCGCCCAGGTAATGATGATGCTAAAACGAGCTGCCCACGGCTGCTGTTAGCCACTTTGTCTTCACTTCCCTGTGAATGGAATGGCCTTTCCCATAGTCCCCCCTCGACCCTTGAGAGCCACAAGACCTGCTGGTTTACATTGTTACTCAGCACTTAATTTATCAGTTAAATTACACCGCTGACTCACCTCACCTGGTTTCTTGGGTCAGAATGGGTTGCTTATATTAGGGTCAAATCAAAGATCCAGAAGACACTGTAGCTGTGCCAGGACAGGGTTAGGGTTGGGGGAGGACACACTGAACAGAAGAAGCAACTCGGCTCACAGGCTTGGCTTGCATCTACATTTTACATTTTAGGCATTTAGCAGACGCTCTTATCCAGAGCGACTTACCCAGTTTACATTTCTTTACATACAATCCATTTATACAGCTGGATATTTTACTGAAGCAATTCAGGTTAAGTACCTTAAGCTCAAGGGCACAATGGCAGTGTCCCCACCCCCATCGAACCTGCAACCTCTGAGTTACAAGCCCAGCTCCCTCACCATTACACTAACAGTGCCGCCTGAGCTGCAGCTGTGTCTGAAAGAGTCTCTCTGCTCCAGTCCCTCAGGTCCTCAAGAGCTGCACCGACTTCATCGAGAAGCACGGGGTGGTGGACGGCATGTACAGGCTGTCGGGGATCGCCTCCAACATCCAGAAGCTGCGGTGAGGACCGGACACCTCCCTCCCCCCCCACCTCCCTCCCCCCCACCTCCTACACAGGAAGGGGCGCTTTAAACCTCCAGAGTGTAATCCCTAAGGGCACCACAGGGGGTTCACGGTCACGCTAAGAGCACTTTACCACACGACAGAGTGACAGGAGCTGGCTACCAGACAGACAGCATCAGGGAGAGATGCGCGTCTCCTGCACTCAGCGGCCACTCTGCGGTGGACCCCCCCTGGACTGTAGGGTGGAGGAGGAGTGTCAGGAGAGTGCGTCAGGAGGAGTGTGTGTGCGCTTCAGCTGCAGTGCTCCTGCCCTCCTGGTGAGTGGATGGCATTATGGTAAATTCAGAGACCAAAATGCCAAATTGGAGAGAAAAATAAATTAGGGGGCGGGGGGGAAGCATGATGTTCAGAGTAAACTGGCTTTGTGATTGGTGCTTCTGGTGTTTCTACTCACTGGACCCATGTCTTCCTGTTTCCATGGGCTTGAGTTGTAAACAAGGCCCCCCCCCCTTTTTGGGGGAGGGGGGAAATCCTACAAAGAGCCTTGGGTCTGGGCCCTTGGGACTGGCCCTCCAGTTTTCCCTGAATCCGACCCAGAAAGGAAGGAGATGAACTACGCAGACATCCTGAGAAAGTGTGGGGAGTTCCAGCTCCCTCCCCCTCACCGTGCACATATTTAAGAGTGATTACTGGAGCCGGAGAACCTTGACCTCCCCAAGGAGTTCACCTGGCGTTCAGATCGCGCCCCCGGGCCGCGAGCCCATTGGCCGACGGAGGAGATGAGAGAGAACCAGGAAGTGGTAAAAAAACAGACAGGTTTTATGGCACGCAGACAAAACACCAGCGGTATCATTAGCAGCAGCAGGAGAGGTTAAACAGAGGGAGAGGGATCAAAGACCAGGAACGGCTCTGGAGCACTGCACTTTCTTACGAGTGTCACACCTGCCAGAGAGCAACGTGCTCCAGACAGAGAGAGACTGCTCCTCGTTCACTGAGGTCGTTACCCCCTACAGCTGTTTCTCAAGTTACCGACAAAGAGGTGTAGGCGTAATGAGAGTGAGCGGTGTGGCCTCAAAGTGCGTTTCTCCTCCTCCTCCTCCCCCGTGTGTGAGTGTGAGTGTGAGTGTGAGTGTGAGTGTGAGTGTGAGTGTGAGTGTGAGTGTGTGTTTGTGTTTGTGTGTGTGTGTGTGTGTGTGTGTTGTGTGTGTGTGTGTGTGTGTGATCGTGGGGCACGTTTCCGCTTTTGGGTGTTGGGTGTTCGTTTTCAACGAGGCTTCAAGCGTTTGTTACTTAATTTTCATACTTTATGATGAGTTCATTTGAATGGACCTTAAACAGTTTCCTCTGGCTAAAGAGGGTTTAGTTTAGTTTAGTTCTTATTTGTTTTGGGGGCTTTTTTTCTCTCCATTTAATTAAATGGCTGAGATACCACTGCTGACAAAACGCGTCATCATTTTAAACTCTCGCTAAAAATGATCCACAAACCGGAGGGTTGTCGAGTGGTTACAGTGTCCTACGCTGGCCGCGGTGACCGGGGTACGATCGCACCGGCTGCACCAGAGTCGGCTCTAGCCGGGAGTGCCGCTGGGGGTGACAATTGGCTGTCTGCCCCAGGGAGGAGGAAGCCGACAGGATGTTCGCTGCGCACAGGAGTGGCTCTGGAGTACCGGAGTTACGGTCGACGGCCTGGCAAGTGCCGTGTTGGAGGAGACGGTACTTTGCCTTTGTCACTACCGGTCACAGGGCTACGGCAGCAGACTCACATTACGAGAGGGGGATTGACTTGAAGGTAGCGGGTGTAATTGGCTACCAAATTTGGAGAAAGTGGGATAAAATCTGAAACAAAATAAATAAATAAATTCAATAGATCAACAAACCAGAGGGTTAAAACCTTCGGAACAGCCCTGCAAAGCTGCTCCCAAAACACCTGACGCTCTCCCGTTGCACGAAAAGCTAATGGCCACCTCCCTTTGAGCGTTGTCTGAGTGCCCCCAAATGCAGGCGTTCAGGAGACGACCCCCTGGATATATGACACACATATTCAAGTGAAATGTGAAATAAAGTAACCCGAGCCTCCTCTCCCCTCTCCAGGCACGAGTTTGACTCGGAGCAGATCCCCGACCTGACCAAGGACGTGTACATCCAGGACATCCACTGCGTGGGCTCGCTCTGCAAGCTGTACTTCCGCGAGCTTCCCAACCCGCTGCTCACCTACCAGCTCTACGAGAAGTTCTCCGTAAGCACCACCAGGGGGCGACGGGCGCTGGGCGATCCTGTCGATAACGCCCTTTCACTATCACAGTAAATGCCAGTTTGAAGCCGTGACATGGTGTAGTATTGGCGGGATTCTCTCCGGTTAGAACCAGTCTGTGCCGGCCGTGTTTTTCCACACAGTTGGATGTGAACTTGTTTCGTTTACGTGCGGAGTTAGTTTTGTGAAATTCAAAGTGCGGACGTAAACAAGGAGTTCATAAAGGCCTCCCTGCTACCCTGGGTGGTGTAGCGGTAAGAACGTCTGACATTGCCCACTGCGATCGGGGTTCAATTCCACCAGGTCATGCCAACTTGGCTGTGGCCGGGAGTGCCACTAGGGGGCGGCGATTGGCTGCCCGCCCCAGGGAGGGGGGAGGGAAGCCAATATGAGCTCGCTGCGTATAGGAGTGGCTCTGTGTGTTACGGTGACGGCTTGGCGGGTTCTGGACTACGGCAGCAAGCTCTCGTATGGGGGGGGTATTTGAGATGTAAAAGAGGGTATAATTGGCTTCCAAAAATGGGGAATAAAAAGCAAAAACAGAAAATAACAAAATAAATCTAAAAGAAAGGCCACCCTGCAGGAGTGTACACCACAGGGGAAAAAATCTCACATTTTATCACTGGCTCCGTGTATTTATCACTTTCAAAGTTTGTGTCAGGACAGCTCCGGAAAAAAATGCTTTAAGGCATTTGAAATCTTTTATTTTTTTTGCTCTGTTCTTTTGCATCCAAGTATTAACAATCAGTGTTGTAAGAATGCGCATCTGACCACACAAGGGCTGAGCCATCACAGACCAAAGCAGGGAAGGAGGGGTGCCAATGTTTGCCGGTAGCTATGGTGACCGCAGGACCAGCGCATCGCTTTTGGGCTCCCAGCTCAGCGGTTCGGCGTGAAAGTGCTCCCATATGCGCCCGTCCCGCGCTGGGATCTGAGGTGGTCAGCAGTAAGCAGTTTTGACAGCGGAGGGACTGATTTTACCCCCCCTCCTTCCCCCTTCCTTGTCCGCAGGACGCAGTGTCAGCCGCCACAGACGAAGAGAGGCTCATCAAAATCCATGATGTCATTCAGCAGCTGCCTCCGCCACATTACAGGTCAGTACTGGGCTACACTGACATCTGCTGGCAGAGCGAGGAACTGCAGTCAACTGCAGTGGGTTCATCTTGTAATTTGAATGCAAAGGCTGAATAAAGTTGTTACTAATAACATATTAATAGCAATTTGTAATCTGTATCCTTAATGTTTTTTTTAATGAGAGCCTAAATTAATCAAGTTTAAGTATCTGGGTTTTCTATTGCCAGTCCAAAATCAATTACACAAATAGCAGCTGAAAATACTACAGTGTAATGTGTGGTGCTTCATTGCCCCCAGTGGTCAAAGAAGGAAGAGCACCAGTAGAGTGAAATTCAGAATGCCGTTAACGACGCACGTTTTAGTGAGCGGATGTGAGCCTGGCCTTCACTGCTAAAACGAGGTTCTCTGTTGTCTTTTAGGACCCTTGAGTTTCTCATGAGGCATTTGTCCCATTTGGCGACCTTCAGCTACGTCACGAACATGCACAGCAAAAACCTGGCGATTGTCTGGGCCCCCAACCTTCTCAGGTGAGCTTACCTGCAGTCACCTGCAGTCACCTGCTGCAGTCACCTGCAGTCACCTGCAGTCACCTGCAGTCACCTGCAGTCACCTGCAGTCACCTGCAGTCACCTGCAGTCACCTGCAGTCACCTGCAGTCACCTGCAGTCACCTGCAGTCACCTGCAGTCACCTGCAGTCACCTGCAGTCACCTGCAGTCACCTGCAGTCACCTGCAGTCACCTGCAGTCACCTGCAGTCACCTGCAGTCACCTGCAGTCACCTGCAGTCACCTGCAGTCACCTGCAGTCACCTGCAGTCACCTGCAGTCACCTGCAGTCACCTGCAGTCACCTGCAGTCACCTGCAGTCACCTGCAGTCACCTGCAGTCACCTGCAGTCACCTGCAGTCACCTGCAGTCACCTGCAGTCACCTGCAGTCACCTGCAGTCACCTGCAGTCACCTGCAGTCACCTGCAGTCACCTGCAGTCACCTGCAGTCACCTGCAGTCACCTGCAGTCACCTGCAGTCACCTGCAGTCACCTGCAGTCACCTGCAGTCACGGGGGGATATTTGACATGTAAAACAGGGTATAATTGTCTTCCTAAAAATTAGGAGAAAATGGGGAATAAAAAGCAAAAACAGAAAATAACAAAATAAATCTAAAAGAAAGGCCTCCCTGCAGGAGTGTACACCACAGGGGAAAAAATCTCAAATTTTATCACTGGCTCCGTGTATTTATCACTTTCAAAGTTTGTGTCAGGACAGCTCCGGAAAAAATGCTTTAAGGCATTTGAAATCTTTTATTTTTTTGCTCTGTTCTTTTGCATCCAAGTATTAACAATCAGTGTTGTAAGAATGCGCATCTGACCACACGAGGGCTGAGCCATCACAGACCAAAGCAGGGAAGGAGGGGTGCCAATGTTTGCCGGTAGCTATGGTGACCGCAGGACCAGCGCATCGCTTTTGGGCTCCCAGCTCAGCGGTTCGGCGTGAAAGTGCTCCCATATGCGCCCGTCCCGCGCTGGGATCTGAGGTGGTCAGCAGTAAGCAGTTTTGACAGCGGAGGGACTGATTTTACCCCCCCTCCTTCCCCCTTCCTCGTCCGCAGGACGCAGTGTCAGCCGCCACAGACGAAGAGAGGCTCATCAAAATCCATGATGTCATTCAGCAGCTGCCTCCGCCACATTACAGGTCAGTACTGGTCTACACTGACATCTGCTGGCAGAGCAAGGAACTGCAGTCAACTGCAGTGGCTTCATCTTGTAATACGAATGAAAAGGCTGAATAAAGTTGTTACTAATAACATATTAATAGCAATTTGTAATCTGTATCCTTAATGGTTTTTTTAATGAGAGCCTAAATTAATCAAGTTTAAGTATCTGGGTTTTCTATTGCCAGTCCAAAATCAATTACACAAATTGCAGCTGAAAATACTACAGTGTAATGTGTGGTGCTTCATTGCCCCCAGTGGTCAAAGAAGGAAGAGCACCAGTAGAGTGAAATTCAGAATGCCGTTAACGACGCAGGTTTTTAGTGAGCGGATGTGAGCCTGGCCTTCACTGCTAAAACAAGGTTCTCTGTTTTCTTTTAGGACCCTTGAGTTTCTCATGAGGCATTTGTCCCATTTGGCGACCTTCAGCTATGTCACGAACATGCACAGCAAAAACCTGGCGATCGTCTGGGCCCCCAACCTGCTCAGGTGAGCTTACCTGCAGTCACCTGCAGTCCTGAGGCCACGGCCCTCCCTAGCAGTCTCTGGATCTGGAGTTTTACAGCTGCAGCAATTTATTTAGTACGGAGTGTGCTTGTTCATCACAGCACAGTGTCTTCATTGCATGTCAATCTTTAGCGGTAATTGGCCTGCACGCATCACAGGAGATGTGCTGACTTGCAGGGCTGTGTGTGTGTGTGTGTGTGTGTGTGTGTGTGTGTGTGTGTGTGTGTGTGTGTGTGTGTGTGTGTGTGTGTGTGTGTGTGTGTGTGTGTGTGTGTGTGTGTGTGTGTGTGTGTGTGTGTGTGTGTGTGTGTGTGTGTGTGCGCAAAGCAAATGTGTGCTGCTTCAAAGTAGCATTTGTTTTTTACTGCCATCATTTAGTTCTTCAGGACATTCAACTATAGGATTGGGCTGTTATCAGTTAAACAACTCCTACCTGTTCACAGTAGGTTTTCTGTAGAACTTGTCATATGTGAGCTTGCACAAAGATTTAAAGTGCCTTGGTGAACATATGACCTGTATGCTCACCAGTCTGTCCAGCACACCCACTGCTTTTCTGTCTGTAGTGCCGTAATGTTCCCATGGGGCCTTTCAGCCAGTGGATGACTCGAGACTTGCATGGATAAAGTTTCTGTGTAGGGGTCCCCACATCTCAGTTTGACTTTGTGTTTCTCAGACTATCTGGTATTGGTTCTGGTTGGTTTGGGATCTTGTTTGGGAAAATAAGCCCTTTTGTTGAGCGTGAACCCAATCAGCACCTGGTCGGGTGCCACAGGGCCAATGTTGTCGCTGGCTGAGCACCCCCTCTCTCTCCCTATCTCCCTCCCTCCCTCCCTCCCCCTCTTTCCCTCCTTCGCCCTCTTTCGCTGCCTCCCTCTCCCTATCTCCCTCCCTCCCTCCCTCCCTCTCCTCCTCCCTGCCTCCTCTCCCTATCTCCCTCTCCCTCCCCCTCTTTCCCTCCTCTCCTCTTTCGCCTCTCCTCCCTCTCTCCCTCTGTCTCTCCCTCTCCTCTCTCTCTCCCTCTCCCCTCTCTCCTCCTCTGTCTGTCTCTCCCCTCTCCCTCTCCCCTCCCTCTGTCTCTTCCTCCCTCTTTCTCCCTCACACTCTCTCTCCCCTCCCTCTCTCTCCCTCCCCCTCTCTCCCTCTTCCTCCTCTCTCTCTCCTTTCTCTCCCTCCCTCCCCTCCCTCCCTCCCTCCCTCCGCAGGTCTAAGCAGATCGAGTCGGCCTGTTTCAGTGGCACAGCGGCCTTTATGGAGGTGCGGATCCAGTCAGTGGTGGTGGAGTTCATCCTGAACCACGTGGACGTGCTCTTCAGCCCCAAGCTCAGCCTGCTGATCCGGGAGGGGACAGGTTCGCAGCCCTCTCACTTTCTGCACTGCCACGGCGCTCAACTCCACAGCGAATGTCACAATTCAGCGACACAACGGCCCAGCCACTGGCCCTGACAATCCATGACAATGTTTCCGTCCCTAAAAAGTCATAGAAAACCCAAATATTATAATAATAGTTATTTTACAACAAGCAAAATATATCTCTTGCTTACTCACTAGCTTTGTGCATTAAACCTGCCAGCACCAGGCTGGTAAGTGATATTCCCTGATTGGTATTCACTGATTGATATTCATCGAGACACAACAAGTGTGCGTCCCTACAGAGACAAAATATGCGCCTGCGTCTCAGACAGCACTTTCTCCCACAACTCAGTCCTTAAAGTAATAATTTGTTTGACAATTGCAGCAATAAAAAGAAAACCTTACATTTATCCTTAAAAATTGTCAAAAAAGTAAAATAAAATCTTGAAATAATAATAAATACAAGTAGAATAAAATCTTGATTTGGTTGGTAGACCTTTAAGAGCTTAGATCTTCACACACACACACACACACACACACACTCAAACACACACACACTCAAACACACACACACTCACACACACACACACACAAACACACACACACACACTCACACACACACACACACACACACACACACACACACACCTCCTGAAGCTCACGCCAGTCTCACTCTCAGGTCACGGCTCGCTGTCTCGACCCAAATCCCTGCTGGTGTCCTCTCCCTCCACCAAGCTGCTGAGTCTGGAGGAGGCCCAGGCTCGAACCCAGGCCCAGATCAACTCCCCCGTCACCGCAGACAGCAAGTACATCGAGGTGGGGGAGGGGCCCGCCGCCCTACAGGGGAAGTTCCACACCATCATCGATTTCCCCACCGAGAGGTACGCTCCGCACTGTTTACCTGTTCCTCTCAGGTCTTTATATCTGTCTGTCTGTCTGATGGACAGAAGGACAGGTAGATGCATACATAGGTTTACATTACATTTTACATTTTAGGCATTTAGCAGACGCTCTTATCCAGAGTGACTTACACAGTTTATATTTCTTTACATACAATCCATTTATACAGCTGGATATTTTACTGAAGCAATTCAGGTTAAGTGCCTTTAGCTCAAGGGTACAACAGCAGTGCTCCACCTGGGATTTTAACCAGCAACCTCTGAGTTACAAGCCCAGTTCCTCACCATTATGCTAACACTGCCACTAGGTAGACAGAAGGATAGATATAGATGGATAGAATGTAAATGTGTATAAATATGGATATAGAGATGGATATAGATAAACATCTTGTAAATATGGGTTGTAAATATATCTTGTAAATCATTTTAAAGACATAGATGCCGTGATGGATATGTGCTAACATATAAATATAGTGTAGAAACTTTGTGCTTCATAAATCCCAAACCGCAGTTTTGCGGCTATTCAAACTCAGCTCATCAGGTTGTATGGTATCAGTGACCACGCCCCCCCCACACACAGGAAGCGCCCCCCCGGGAAGGCGAAGAAGTCTCCGGTGGGCAGCTGGCGCTCCTTCTTCAATCTGGGCAAGACGTCCTCCATCGCCAAACGCAAGCTGCAGCGCAACCCCAGCGAGCCCAACGAGATCAAGAGTATGGCCCTGCCTGGTGAGGCCTCTCCCTCTGTCTCTCCCTCACACTCACACTCTCTCGCTGTCTCTCCCTCTTTCCCTCTCTCTGTCTCTCCCTCTCCCTCTCTCCCTCACTCTCCCTCACTCTCTCCCTCTGTCTCTCCCTCCCTGATGAGTCCTCTCCCTCTCCTCTCTCCCTCACACTCTCTCTCTGTCTCCCTCTCCCTCCCTCTCCCTCTCCCCCTACACTCTCTCCCTGTCTCTCCCTCCCTGGTGAGTCCTCTCCCTCTCCCTCTCCCTCACTCTCTCTCCTCTCTGTCTCTCTCTCTCTCCTCTCACTCTCCTCTCCTCTCCCTCACTCTCTCTCCCTCTCTCTCTCCCTCTGTCTCTCCCTCTCTCTCTCCCTCCCTCCCTCTCTCCCTCACACTCTCTCTGTCTCCCTCTCCTCTCTCTCTCTCTCCCTCACTCTCTCCTCTCTGTCTCTCTCCCTCACTCTCTCTCTCCCTCACACTCTCTCTCTGTCTCTCTCCTCTCTCTCTCCCTCTCTCTCTCCTCACACTCTCCCTCTGTCTCTCCCTCTCCCTCACTCTCTCCCTCTCTCTGTCTCCCTCTCCCTCACACTCTCTCTCTGTCTCCCTCTCTCTCCCTCTGTCTCTCCCTCACTCTCTCTCTCTCTCTCCTCTCTCTCTCCCTCACACTCTCTCTCTGTCTCCCTCTCTCTCTCTCTCTCTCTCTCCCTCTCACTCTCCTCTCTCTCTCTCTCCCTGTCTCCTCTCCCTCCTCTCTCCTCTCCCTCTCACTCTCTCCCTCTCTCACTCTCTCCCTCTCCCCTGTCTCTCCTCTCTCCTGAGTCCCTCTCCCTCTCCCTCTCTCTCCCTTACACTCTCTCTCTCTGTCTCTCCCTCCCTGGTGAGTCCTCTCCCTCTCCCTCTCCCTCACACTCTCCCTCTCTCTCTCTGTCTCTCTCCCTCACACTCTCTCCCTCTCCCTCTCACTCTCTCCTCTGTCTCCTCTCCCTCTCTCTCTCTCTCCCTCTGTCTCTCTCTCCTCTCCCTCACACTCTCTCTCTGTCTCCCTCTCCCTCACACTCTCTCTCTGTCTCCCTCTCCCTCACACTCTCTCTCTGTCTCCCTCTCCCTCACACTCTCTCTCTGTCTCCTCTCCCTCTCCTCACACTCTCCCTCTGTCTCTCCCTCTCCTCACTGTATAGTTTATGATCTTAAAAGGTAAATGGACACTGTCTCAAACCCCAGGAGAGCGCAGGCAGTTGAGAGAACTCTGGAACTGGCTTCTGATAGTGGGGTGGGAAAAGTGACAGGGAAATCAAGGAGGGCGGTCTTTTCTACCCAATGACAGCCTGGCGCTCAATCTAGTCCCTCCTTCCACAGCGGCCATTACCGTCAGAGCCTCAGGTCTGTGTGTTCAGGTGTTCCACAGCATCTGATTCCTGTGCTCACCTGCGCTCACCTGTGCTCTCCTGTGCTCTCCTGTGCTCACCTGCGCTCACCTGTGCTCACCTGCGCTCACCTGTGCTCTCCTGTGCTCTCCTGCGCTCACCTGTCCTCACCTGCGCGTCTGGTCTCTCAATGATGTCCAAATGGCCTCGTGAGCTCGTGGAGATGTACAGGTATTCTGACGCATGTTTCTTCTGCTCGTTCTGCAGGAGGCAGGGGGGATTCAGGGACACTCAGGTCTGCGAAGAGCGAGGAGTCTCTCACCTCCCTACACAACGTGGAAGGTACGGTCACGTCACACGCATCAACACTTCCTGTCGCAAAGATTATCTCTGCTATGACAAACGGGAAAAACCCTTCTCTACAGAGACCCTTGGGGTCCACCTTCAAGCGACGACTGAAGACTCACCTCTTCAGGGTGCACCTCTCCCTGTAGTCTGGTTTTGTAACTTAGGGACATAGCTGTCTAGTATTGCACTCATGTCTACTTGTTTATGTATTGTATTAGGTTTAGGCATTATTTTGCCAATATTTTCCGCACTGATTGTTTTATTGCTGCCTTTGAATCATGGCTACAGATTTACCTACAGGGTCCTAGTTTAACTATGTTGGTTGCTCCTAGCACCTGGAACTGTACTTCCCTCTAGGGTGGCTTTCAGTGAAACTGTTCTTGACTACAGTTAACACTTTGTTGTACGTCGCTCTGGATAAGAGCCTGTAATGTAATGTAATGTAATGGGTGCCCAAGACCACAGTGACACAGTGCTGGATACTCTCCAGACGATCTTTGAGAGTCCTCAAATGTAGAAAAACACAATCGATGCCTTGACTTGATTATGCCCTCAGAATCAGAATCTACATTCTACTCTAAAGATTGGGGGTTCAGAGAGCTGATGCTGAGACAGCATATATCGATAGTCCACGACACTTATGATATAGGCCACTGTGCATATGTTATGGGTCATTTGGGGAGAGCAGGACCTTGAATATGTGGCATAAGTGTGGAAACCCTGCACTAGGCAACATAACAAACCTTGATGGGCTGACTGGCCTGCTCTCTGGTTCTCTGTGGCTCAGTTGGTAGAGCGTGGCGTTGGCAACGCTTAGGTTGTGGGTTCAATCCCCACTGGGGCCACATATACTGAAAAATGTATGCATTCACTACTGTAAGTCGCTTTGGATAAATAAAGGTTAAATAAATAAATAAAAATGAAAGCGTCTGCTAAATGGCATATATATAAGTGTGGCCCTGGCCCAGCTCGCAGGCTGAAGGTGTGCGTGTGTGTGTGTGTGTGTGTGTGTGTGTGTGTGGTTGTGTTTCCCGTGGCAGGCGAGGCGAAGGTGTACCGGCCCCGCCGCCCCGCTCCAGTAGCGACGCCCTCTCGGCCTCCTTCACCGGCGACCTGCTGGACGGCCGGCAGCACTGCACCTCCCACGGCAACCTCCGCCGGGACAGCTCCGGGGACAGCGACGAGGGCCCGCTGCGCGTCCCCGCCCTCATCTCGCCCCCCCGCTCGGCCGAGGACATGGACCTGAGCCCCCCCGACATCGGCATGGCCTCCCTGGACTTCGACCCCATGTCCTTCCAGTGCAGCCTGCCGGCGTCTGAGCCCGCCCCTCCCTCGCCCTCTCCCAGCCCCCAGCGCAGCGCCTCTGAGCCAGCCTCGCCCCCGCTGGGGGGGCCCGAGAGCCCGCCCCTTTCCCCCAACCTCAGCCCCGCCCCGCAGGAGAGACACTGGGGCCACGGGCATCGGCGCTCCTCGCCGTCCTCTGAGTCGCCGCCCCTGATTGGTCAGGATCCCGTGGCTGGGGCCACGCCCACTCGCGTTTCAGGGACCAACGGAGCTCCTCCCCCTGCCTGCTCTTCCCCAGAGCTCCTGCTCCCCCTCGGCCAGCGTCTCTGTCTCCGACCCGCCGCTGAGCGCAGGGTTCGAGTGCAGGCCCCAGGGCGAGCGACACAGCACCGAGGCCAGCGCCATGGCAACGTCAGACTGCCCCAAACCTGCTGCAAACCAACCAGGTCAGCGGCTTCTCATCGCCAACACAGGACAGCCCACGGTTGATATCAAACACCAGTGTGGCAGTCGTGAAGCTTAGGCAGCCGTGCAGTGTAGTGTAGTGTAGTAGTGTGGTGTGATGTGGTGTGGTGTGGTGTGGTGTGGTGCAGTGTTTGAGGAACTGGGCTTGTAGCTTGGAACAAATCAAATTTATTTGTATAGCGCTTTTCACAATTGAATTGTCACAAAACGCTTAACAGAGGGGGAACCCAGGCCTAGACCCCCCCAAAAGCAAGCCTAAAGGCAACAGTGGTAAAGAAAAACTCCCTTGATAGGGAGAAACCTTGGGAGGAACCAGACTAAAAGGGGGGGGATTAGTGTCAATGGTTCACTGCTGCAGGTTCAAATCCCAGGTTTGGGCACTGCCATTGTACTTTTGGGCAAGTTACTTAACCTGAATTACTTCAGTAAAATATCCAGCTATATTGTATATTTTTAAAACGATTATAATAATTGTAAGCTGTGTAAGTTGCTCTGGGTGAGAGAGTCCTTAAATAATAAATGGTATATAAATGGGATGGGATTAAATTAGATTAAAGGGGTGGAATGATAACGATGGGATGTGCTTGAGGAACTGTGCTTAGAACCATAAGGTTCTAGGTTCTGTTCCCTGATGGGATCCACTGAGTAAGTTTCTTGATCACATTTAGTTTTTGTTGTTGAGTAAATATCCAGCTTCATCATGTAGATGGATTATATGAACACAAGCTGAATGTAATTTACCCAAAGCAATCAAACGAATGAGAGAAATGTGTTTTATGAGGGTGAGGGGGGGGCTTTCATCTTAAGCATCACATCTAAAAACGCACGGTCACTCGAGTGGAAATGTAAAACGTCCACGGTTTAAACGGTAATAAGTGTGGCAAACATCCACTCTGCTGTTAAACACTTCAGTGAGATTGATTTCAAAGCAGCAAATTGCCTGTGATGTGGAGGCTAATGTGGGGGAGGGCAGCTGCCTTTGATCTTGTACTTAGTTTCCAGTGAGTCCGTCGCTCACACACAGGTTGAAAATATTGTCCATTCCACGTACAGCGTGCCACTTACGGTTTGTACAATAGGCTGAGATTGTTTCTGCGGAAAGCAAGTGTTTTAAGAAGGAGTTTCTTCTGAGTTGAAAGGTTTTTACAGAGACCCATGGACCGAACAACAGCGTCCAGGCTAATAACTTTGGTACACTGGCGTACTAACTGGTTTACCTCTAAACAGTGAATGTAATGCCTTTTGCATAGTGAATAAGTCGCTATAGCCACTGGTAGTCACTTCATGTGTTGCCCTGTATAACAGTCACTGGTGAGAGGCCGACTGAGACTAAAGCTGAACAGCTCTCTGTTGTTGCCGGTGTCATATAGCCCCATGTAGCCCCACATACTCTCGATGGTAAGATGATATACTCCAGCATGCTGTCAGTTAGACAGGGTCTGTGCTCATTAGAGAACTGCTCTGTCCCTCCGCTGTAGACACACATCCAGATCTGCTCCAGCAGTGTGTTTACAGACAACGCATTTTTAGTGGCTTCAATATAACAATCAAAACCACAGGGAAAGTCCACAGCATTGCCTCATGAGCACTGGTCAGTCGAGTGAAAAATGCACAAGATGCCCACTTTTGTTACCCTCATAAAAGACCTAGGCTAGTCTTTCACAGACATTTTTTCTTTCTTGCTTTTCCTCTTTTCCTCATTCGCTTGTCCTTGCTTTTTGTCCCTCCCCAGGAGCCGTAGCTCTGGACTCCATCACGCGGCGCCCCCTGCTCCCGCCCCCCCCCGAAGAGCGCGGCCCGCATGCTGGCCCTGGTGCTGGCGGAGTCGGCCCAACAGGCCGCCATGCTGTCCCAGAGGAGAGCGTCTGGCCCGCCCACGCCCGTCTCCCCCTCGCCCGCCGGACCCCCTGGAGTGCCCCCACCCGCCCCTGCCCCTGCCCCCGCCCCCGCCCGTCCCCCGTGCCACGCCCCCTCCTCCACCACCCCGTCTCCATTGGCAGCCTCCCCAGCTGAGGCCCACGCTCTGGCGGGCGGCACCAAGTCACCCTCCGTGTTCTTCGCCAGCGATGTCATCGCCGGTGATGGGGTCACCTCGCCACACGGGCCCAGCGTGCCAGCCCCCCTGCCCGAATATCCCCCCCCCGCGGGAGCCCTGAGAGAAAGCAGCCCGCCATGGGCCAGGTGCCCGTCGGCAGCCCCCACAAAGAGGCCGGCCCCGCCCCAGCCCCGCCCCCATCCCTGCCCCGCAGCCGGACACAGAGGTGAGAGCGCTACCAAGAAGAGGGGGGGAAGGAGGCGTAGTCCAGTGGTTACAACCTTCCACCGGGGTTCGATTCCCCGTCGCGCCAGAGTCGGCTCTGGCCCGGAGCGCCACCAGCGGGATTGGCTGGCCCCAGGGAGGGGGAAGGAAGCCGACAGGATGTTCGCTGTGCACAGGAGTGGCTCTGTAGTACTGGGTTACGATCGACGGCTTGGTGAGTACCGTCTCGGAGGAGGCGATGCTTCACCTTCGTCACTACCGATCGCAGGACTACGGCAGCGAACTCACATTACTAGGGGGTTGACTAAAAAATAGCGGGTGTAATTGGCTACTAAATTGGGAGATAATGGGATAAAATCAGAAACAAAATCTTAAAAAAAAAAAAAGAAGAGGGGGGCACCATCTCACGATCGTCCCTCCCCACCTGCACGTTTAAACCCGTCTCAGGTGATGTCACTTCCTGCTGGCGCCAGTACAGACCTAACCCTGGCTGGCAGTGTAGTGTAATGGTTATGGAGCTGGGCTTGGAACTCAGAGGTTGCTGGTTCAATTCCAGTGAGGCACTGCTGTTGTCTTGAGCTAAAGGTCTGTGTTTACCCTTCAGTAAAATATCCAGCTGTATAAATGGATTGTGTAAAGAAATGTAAACTCTTAAGTCCTCTGGATAAGAGTGTCTGCTAAATGCCCAGACCTCCCCAGCCGGCCCCCAGCGACCCCCTCCCCTCTCCCCCTCTCTCCCCTCTGTGTTTCCTCCAGCCCAGCGGAGAGGCCGCCCCCTCCAGGGAGGCCCGCAGCCCAGCCCTGCGCCCGCGCCGCCCAGCGGAGAGGCCTTGGGAGGCCATACAGCCCCGCCCCCACGCCCACAGCGCCCCCCGCCCACAGCGCCCTGTCCGTCCTCCCGTGCGCTCCATGGAGAGCCGCCTGGCCGCCGCGGCGCTCTCCGGCACAGACCCCGCCCCCCCCCCTTCCACCCCCTGGCCGAGACAGCGGACGAGGTCCCGCCCCAGCCCCCTCTACCTCCGCGCAGAGCGTCCGCCCACCAGCTGTCCTACCTGTACCACCACCCCAAGCCAGAGGGGGCGATGGAGCCCCCGCCCGCACCCACAGAGGCCTACTACCACCACCCACGGGCCGTCCCGACTGCGGGGCAGTCCTACCACTACCACCGGCCCGAGAGCGTGCCCCTGTGCACCTGTCCTGGCCCTCCAAATCCGACCCCCAGATCCTCTACAGCGCCCGCCCCGACTCCTGCTACCCTACCCTGGGGCCCAAGTCCTTCCACCCCTCTTTCAAGTCCCGGGCCCCCCCTCCCCAGGGGAGACTACCCCCGGGGGCAATCGTACGGGGTCCTGGACGGAGGGGCAGGGTACCCCACCATCCGCAGAGTCCGCTCCCTGCACGCCGGGCCCATGTCGCGCGCGGAGCTCCCCCTGGAGGACGAGGCTGTGTACTACCAGCGGCCCGTCTACCAGTACAAGGCGGTGTACCAGGCCCCGCCTCCGCCTCCGTCGTCACAGGTGGATTACCACGTGACCCAGCTGCAGCCCTACTTTGAGAACGGCCGTGTCCAGTACCGCTACAGCCCCTACTCCGGCCCCCAGCCGCCGGACGCCCAACACTACGGTGTGGATCCGTACGGGACCCTCCGGCTACGGCAGGCCCACTCCTTCAGCGGCCGGCACCACCACCACCACCAGCAGCAGCCACCGCACCCTCCGCACTCGCACCCGGGCAGAGTCGCGGGCAGCAAAGCCAGCGGCGGGTACCACTCCTGCCTCTCCCGCCACATCCTGCCCGCCCCGGGCAAAGAGCACAGCTTCATCAGCAGGGACATGCCCCCCCCTGCCGGGGCCGTCTACCTGGCGTGGGACCCCGAGGATTCGGAGCGGCTCTACCTGCACTCCCTGCAGCGGGACGGCCACGGCAGGCAGCAGAGGACCGTGGGCCCCGTCCCGTCCCAGTACGACAACGTGGGCCCGCTGGACCCGGGGGCTCCTCCGAAAGCCGGCACCTGCGCAGCAAGTCGGACCCGGGGAAGGCCGCCCTGGTGGCCGCCGAGGGGAAGGACGGGCGCTACGGCGTGGCGGTAATATCCCAGCATCCTCCGCGGCACCAGCCCTCGGACTCCGACGCGTCGGCCTACTCGGACCAGGAGAGGCGCTACCACGGCAACGGGCTCGGCGACAAGCCGGGGAAGCACGCCGGCGGCGGCTCGTGGGGCTCCCAGCATGCACAGCGCCAGGACGGCGGGCGGCCCAACCCTTATAAGGGCGAGCCGTCCGACCACAAGCAGGGCGGCAGGCACCGGCCGGAGAACTCCGAGTGCAGGGGCCACCCCTCGCGCTATGAGCGGCCGGACTCGGACAGGCATGCGGGCAGGGTCAAAGCCCCCGCCGCCGGCCCGGAGGGGGACCCCCAAGGAGGCCCCTTCAGAGGCCCCGCGCCCCCCCCCAAACCGGAGCGATCGCAGAGCGTGCGAGAGCGACACCACTACCCCCCCACCACCACCCCAGACCTCCTCCGCACCAGCCCCAGGACGGCGCCGACTGGGGAGGCCACTCCTCCTACCAGCCCCACGGGAAGTGGGCTGCGTCTCACTACGACAACCTGGACGACTATCACCCCCTGGCCCAGCCCCTGACGCCCCCCCACGGGCGAGGTGGGGCGATGCCTTTCCCCAGCACCGGCTTCACGCCCTCTCACGGTAACCGGACCTACTCCACCGCCCTGGGCCAGGGGGCCTTCGTACCGGCCGAGCCGAGCTGCAGTGGCCTGAGGCAGAGATACGGGCGGAGTAACAGGACCCGAGTCGATGGTCCCGAAATTAAAACAACAAATGAATTCAAACGATCCCAATTCAGCAGCCTCTGCAGGCCGGTGGACTGCCTCCTGAACACGTTGTTTTTTTCCTCTCCCGGTTTTTTAACGAAACATCACAAAAAGAACAAAAAAATGCTGAATGACTGAAGTGAATGTACCGCAGCCTGGGATATGACACACACACACACACACACACACACACACGCGAGACTTAACAAAATGGCGGGTTGTTGGTCGAAGGCATACGGTTTACTCAGAAGGGTAAACGAAGAAGCAAAAACGACAACAACAAAAGTATATTTTAAGAAACTACTGGCAAAAAGGGGGGGGGGGTTACATTGTTGAAATTGAAATGTCTATATTTTGTTGTTTCTGGAAGGGATTGAGGGGGAGGGTTGGGGGGTTTATAGGGGATAAAGGTTTGCATTTTAGAAATGCATTTCCAGTTAGAGAACAGTTCTCTGTGTTTGGATTATTGGGTGTCCAGCTTCCCAAAGGGAGGGCTCCCCACAGAGCTCTCGGCCAGGTGGGGGCACTCCGGCCAGCCAGGTGGGGGCGCTCTCGGCCAGGTGGGGGCACGCTCTCGGCCAGGTGGGGGGCACACAGGTCATGGTACCAAAAGTCTGGGAGTGCAGGGAGTCGCTCGTGGGTTTAGTCCTGTCCCCGGCCAGAATCCTTAATCAAATGATTGGGTCGGGTCCTGGGCTACATTAGAGCGCTGAAGATACTCCGTTTCCTGCTAGTCATCCAAACCTCACTCTGGAGCTTCTGGGGCAGAGGCGCCCAGTTCAGTGTGCGCACTACCAGTGCCAGCTCTCTGCGTTTGGGTCACCGCCCGGTTCAGTGTGCGCACTACCAGTGCCAGCTCTCTGCGTTTGGGTCGCCGCCCCGATCAGCATCAGCGGTTGATCGTAAAGCGGGCGCATGCAGGCGCCACTTCGTATTCGTGCGTTCTCTGCAGCCGTACACATTTCTTTTTCAGTTTACTTCACAGCCAGGTTTATCCGTAACACCCACTTGCGCTTTTTGAAAAGGACTGCATTTTATTTATTTTTTTAGGGCTGGGAAATGTTGAATTTGAAGATGGAGTGCCTTTGGTGGTGAAGTTTGGTTGTGCTTCTGAAAGCAGGTGAAAGCAGGACTGAAAATTGAGTGCAACTGTTCTAATCGCCAAAACCATCCCCCTTTATTCTCTGAAGGGATGGTGTGAAACCCTAACTTGATGTAGCATTGCCTAATTTCAACGCAAGTGTCACTGAACTAATGGAGTCAACTTAAAATAAGTGTATTCGCCCAAAGTAGTACTATTTAATGCTCGTAAGTTAAGTTTTGACCACACTGGCATAGTGCTATTAGTATGGAAGCACGTCACTATAGCTTTACTATGTAAAGGTAGTCAAAGTAAAAAAAAAGTCAATTACATTTCAGCTGCAATTAAGTTTAAATTGGGAACAGATTTTGCATTAAAAGCTTTAGAATATAGCCTGAAGGTCTGCTCCCCTCCCTATTCCCAATCACTGTCTAGATATTGTGTCCATTGTGCCTTTTGTTGGTCAATACAAAAGTAATACAATACGGTAGAGAGGAGTGGTGGTGCAAGTTCACTGGGTAAGGTCGCCCCGTTGGGGTGAAGGTGTTGGGTAATTTCGCCCTCTGTGGCATCTTTCTTTATTTTCACACAAAAAAAATCACTATTCGAAACTGCGTTTCCTCACACACACACACACACCACTCCTCCACTCCTGCAACCCTGCCGATGCTGGGGTCCGACGAGGCTCGGTGAAGCATGACTTGTCTACGCCGTTTTACAAACGACTCCTGTTCCGTGGCGCCGACCGAATTTGTTCCCCCCGACCCCGCGATGGGTCCTGACTCCATGCCTCCCCACGTGTGCCAAATGCGAAGAATCCACGATGGCGGAAGAGTATACAAGGTTTCTGTGGTATGGAATACAAAGAGGAGCGAAAGAAGTTCTTTTCAATGACGTTTTTTATTTATGTTGTAGAAAATGAACCGTGGCTGTACTTTTTTTTTCTTTTTTCATTAATGTTTTCAATGACGCGCCGTCGGGAAGTCTTCGGTTTTAATGTGCCGTGTCGTCGCGACCCGAGAAGTGCTTTGGCTGCTCGCGCTGCCTGTCGGGCTGTCTCGTGTCAAACTGTCAAACATGTTGGAGTGGAGAGGTACCAAAGCGAGTATGTGAATCTGTGGTATGTATGGAAGTCGTTGCTCTGGAAGAAGAGACGTTTTAAACTGGAAATAAAATGATTTACATGAAACGTACTAGATTTAACTACAATATTTTTTATACTCTATATGAATCTATTTTAAATATGGTCATATTGACCTGCTATATTAAGAAACAAAGACATGCATTTCCTTTAGACGATACGTATAGCCAAATACTATTATTACATCTGAAATGTGGTAAATGTCATTTTGATTTCAGCGTAGATTCCATTATTGGCAGAGGGGGATGATTAGAATGATTAGAATTGACATCCTGGAGTATGCAGTTGTGTTTATTAGCCTTACAGTGGGCCTGCTAAAGTCATATAATACCATCGTGCTTTTTACAAGCTAACGTCCCAATGAACGGACATAACTGTAATATTGTGATTAAATGCATTTGACCTCCAGAAAATGGCTAATATCCGATTATTAAAGTATCCTAGCTGACGTGATTACGTAAACTGGACGTACTGCGATCACGTAACATCGCTGCAGGTGTGGCGTGGGCACTGTTGCGTAAAGAGTCACAGCGTCATCGCCATTGGTCCAATGGTAAGCTACGGTTTCTGAAGTATTCCATTGTTTGAGAGTTCCCGAACAGCACTAGGCTCGGTGGAAAGTGATGTGCAGAATCGACCGCGGCCGTTTCACAGGGAGACGCTAACGCACACGGACTGCTGGCGAGTCTGTGTGAGACTTGCTCTCTAAATATGAATCTGATCTCCGGAGTCGGGGTGCTATGGTGAAACGGTGGCCGCGGCCCGACTCCTTTATTCCCAGGTTCGCTTTACGGTTGAAGGAAGAACGCTCGTGGTTTTTTAAAACGGGGGTGAATTTCAGGACTTTTACGCTGTCACCCCAAAAGTAAGATGTACGCAAAGCAGACTGTGGTACACGTTTTAATCTCTGTTTTGTTTTTTTTTGTTTTTTTCCCAGTTTTTGTTTCATAAAAAGGTGTGGTTTTTTCTTATTTTAAAAATGGGACTCTGCAATACCAAAATAGTATATGCAGCCAGCCTATACTCAAAATCAGTCTGCTTTTGTAATGTGGGGAACATAGTACCTGTGTATGTGTATATATGTATATATACGTATATGTATGTCATACACACATACAGAATGGATATAATATTAAACAATGACAGTGTATGCATTATGTTTCTTTGTGCTTTTCAAATGTTTGGTGTACTTCACTGTACAGTATTCACTGCAGTATCCATGTCTTCATGTTTAACTCCCGTTTTATCACTTACTCGCGCTCCTGTAGTACTTCCTCGTTACACGTTACATTTCGTTACAGGCACTTAGCAGATGCTCTTGTCCAGAGCGACTTACAGTTTATGCTGCCAGGCCGCCATTGTAAATAATAATTTGTTCTTAATGGCTTGCCTGGTTAAAGGTTAAAGGTTAAAATTAAAATTAAACATTTCTTTACAATCCATTTGTACAGCTGGATATTAACTGAAGCAATTCAGGTTAAGTACCTTTAGCTCAAGGGTACAACGGCAGTGTCCCACCTGGGGATTGAACCTGCAACCTTAACGTTATAAGCCCAGTTCCCTCACCATTATACCACACTGCCTCCCACCCCTACTCCCCACTCCGGTCTGTCTTGTGTTTTCCCACTTTCTAATCCCATCGTAGGCTTTCAGCCCTGGTAACATCACAGGCTTTTTAACACATTGAACAATTAGGGGGAAGGATCCTTTTATACTTTTATAATAACTATATAATAACATATAGTGCAGGCCAAACAATGTGTATTTGTTGTGAAGTTAAACTGGCATTCAAAAACCGATATGGATGTTATAAGAATGTTAAATGGGCAAGAGCATGTCAACTCGAGGCATAAAGCTTCAGAGTGCAGGATGTAGTACACAGGCAGATACTTCCTGTCACTTGAATTGCATTGAAGAGATGAATATTTTCATACATTGAGTCTTGGAGTATATAAAATATGGAAAAACAATGTCACATTACAGCTCAGTAAATGTCATCATGAGCACCATATTATGTTCAAGCACGCACAAAAAAAGTGCTGTAAAAAGATATATATTATCCTGTGAATATATTTTTTTACAAGCATTTTAAAATGCCAACAGGATGAAATGCTGGTCAACTCACGAAAAAAATGATATGATTTCCATTTTTCCATTCAGTCAAAGGCCGGTTAAACCTTACAACCCGTCAAACGTTAAAAGCCCCTGGAAAATTGGATGAAAGTGGAATACAGAACGATGTGACAGTGAAGAGATGAATAAATGAAAAATATTTTGAGTCTAGTGATGGAGAGATTCATCTTAAAAGAATTTCATTATTTTTACTCTTCTTTTGCGGGAAATTAATATTTCCAATATGTTATTAACACGCACGTGTGTGTGTGTGTGTGTGTGTGTGTGTGTGTGTGTGTGTGTGTGTGTGTGTGTGTATATATACATATATACACACACACACTCAGTGGCCACTTTATTAGGTACACCTTTCTAGTACTGGGTAGGACCCCCCTTTGCCCCCAGAACAGCCTGAGTTCTTCGTGGCATGGGTTCAACAAGGTGCTGGAAACATTCCTCAGAGATTCTGGCCCATGTTGACATGATAGCATCATGCAGTTGCTGCAGATTTTTCAGCTGTGGAAGGTCAGGGAAATGTTGTCCCCGAACGCCCCCTTTCTGTCCTCCTGGGCAGGGGTGCAGTACGCATTCGCGTCCTCAAACGTTAATCGCGTACCAAGCAAGATGACACATTCAACTCTTGAAACATACGCGACTTTAAGTTTGATCAGTCCATCACTGGTGAGTTAATTAACTAAGTTAATTAATTGGAAGGTCAGGGAAATGTTGTCCCTGTTAACTAATGAACTTCCGTTATTTTACTGTCTGTTTCAATGCAACGCGATTAACGTTTGAACACTCGATTAACGTTTGAGGACGCGAACTGCGTACTGCCGTACCACTAAAGTGCACCCCTGCTCCTGGGTAAAGGGCTCTTTGGCTGTAGCAGGAACATAATGGAAGAACGCAGGCCTCCGGAGGTATGGCACAAACGCTGCCTTACAAACATCGGTAGCTCCAAATCGCACCAAGAGAACGGTGAAGTACGCACTCGCCTCCTAAGTAAGTACTTCCTGGTTGTCGTGCTAAATAATAATAATAATAATAGTAATATACGCCATTTAGCAGACGTTTTATCCAAAGCGACTTACAGTAGTGAATGCATACATTTTCAGTATATGTGGCCCCAGTGGGAATTGAACCCACAACCTAAGCGTTGCCAACGCTGTGCTCTACCAACTGTGAGCCACAGAGAACTAGTTGAATAGGCTGATTACATTTACATTTTATCCACTCTTATCCAGAGCGACTTACAGTTTACATTTCTTAACATACAATCCATTTATACAGCTGGATATTTTACTGAAGCAATTCAGGTTAAGTACCTTTAGCTCAAGGGTACAACAGCAGTGCCCCACCTGTGAATTGAACCAGCAACCTCTGAGTTACAAGCCCAGCTCCCTAACCATTACACTACACTGCCAGCCTGATGGTCTGGCGTGTCCTTTTAAGGACGCATCTGTACCTAAGAAGAGCTCCTGAGATAATATCCGGGGTCGTGCGGTGTATGGGGAACGGATATTATCACCCTTTTAATAAGGTGGCTATTCGCGTAGCCTTTTTTGAACGGCTGCTGGACTCCATATGTCTTCTTGCTGCACCCCACCGCACATGCTCGCTACAATACGGTTTCTACACATCCGCGTTCAACTTGGAGGCTCATTGTAGTCATTTCTAGTTGCCAACGCAACGATGTTTTAAAAAAACATCTGCAGTGGTGTACCGTAACGTGTTAGCTAGCTAACAGCAAATACCTGTTGTACGTTTCATTGCCATATGCTAATAGTAGGAGGGTCCATGCTCCTATCCTGATATGATGGGTTCATTAGATATGTGACCTCACCTTTATAGTCTGTCCCAGACTGCCTTTCACAGAATGGCGTGGAGAAGCAGTTTTTGAAGCTGCAATGCTTATACACAACTTTGACAGCAGATTTCACACTAAGAAATTATATACAGTACCAGTCAAAGGTTTGAGTACACCTTACATCTGGATTACGGCTAACTGGGCACTCCTTCATTCTTCAGCAAGATAACGACCCGAGAAACACCTTGAAGTTGTGCAAGAACTATCTGGTGAAGGAGGAATGTGAAGGACAACTCAAACTAAGGACCTGGCCTGCCCAGTGTCCAGACCTCAATCCCATAGAACTTGTATGGGACGAACTGGACAGAAGAGGCAAAGCAAAGCAACCCACAAGTGTCTCTGGGAATTACTGCAGGAGAGCTGGGAAGACATGTCGGGTGATTTTCTCCTGAAACGTATTAACCAAATGGCCCATGTTTATGGGGCTGTTATCATGGCAAAGGGTGGCTATATTGAGGAATCCAAGATTCAATTTTCAATTCAATTTTCTTGAACATTGCTTTGATGTTCCTTTTGTTTATTGTTACATGCATTTTTGTCATTTTCAAGTATTTACAGAAATGTATACGGTGAAAAACATTGTCAATTATGAGATAAACCTAGTTTACAGCAGGTGTGCTCAAACTTTTGACTGGTACTGTATATATATATCTTTCTATCTGGACGATTTAACCACTGATAAATGACCATTTGGACTAGAGGTGGTCTTTAAGGTCTGGAACCACAGAAGCATCTTAAACCAAGATTGTTCATTTCAGTTGATTTCCAATTAATTATGACTTAAGTACGGTCACCACATTTGCTGAGTCTGCATTTGCAGCTTGTCTAAGGTCAAAAGGCTGACCGCTGTGCTTTATATTTGTACATAGCCTACGCATGGTAAAGTGCCTCATCCCAGTTCTAAATCACTATGCAAAAGCATTTCCAAAACTAAGCTTAGTGAGTTGAGTTCTATTTTATAAACAACATACAAACATAAACAGCATAATGTCTGCGTGCAAAGAGGTCTCGGCATGCGATACATTACGTTTTCTTGAATGTATTGTACGGGTTTTGAAGAACATAAGAACATAAGAATACATAATGATGAGAACGGGCCGTTCGGCCCATCTTGGCTCATCATGTCCTAATCTAAAGAACATCTAGTACTACATCTAGCCTGACCTTGAATAGCCCAAGTGTTTCTGCCTCTACTACCTGACCTGGCAAGCGGTTCCAGGCATTGACAGCTCTCTGTGTAAAGAAAAACTTCATAATATCTGTGCGGAATTTGCCTTTAACTCATTTCCACCTGTGGCCTCTTGTTCTGCTGACCCCACTTATCTTAAAAATCTTTGGTATTTTACTTTGTTAATCCCTTTTAGGAATTTAAAAACCTCAATCAAATCCCCCTAAGTCTCGTTTGCTAAGTTTAAATAGATTGAGTGCCTTAAGTCTATCATCATAACTTTTACCTTTCATACCAGGTATCAGTTTAGTTGCCCTTCTTTGGACTTTTTCAAGAGCTTCAATATCTTTCTTGTAGTGCGGTGCCCAGAACTGCACACAGTATTCTAAGTGCGGTCTGACAAAGGCGTTATATAACATTAATATAACCTCCTTTGATTTGTACTCAATACTTTTTGCTATGTATCCCAGCATCCTGTTGGCTTTTTCACTGCTGTAGCACACTGCTTTGATGCAGATAGGCTTTGATCCACTACAACTCCTAAATCCTTTTCAAAATGAACACCTACTAACTTTTCTCCTCCCATAAAATACTCCTGTCTAATGTTTTTATTTCCCACATGCATAACTTTACATTTAGCAATATTGAAC
The DNA here is from genome assembly GCA_029706075.1 of Aldrovandia affinis. Taxonomy (NCBI): domain Eukaryota; kingdom Metazoa; phylum Chordata; class Actinopteri; order Notacanthiformes; family Halosauridae; genus Aldrovandia; species Aldrovandia affinis. Next base: position 343,109 of record JAINUG010000160.1, read on the forward strand.
GTCATCTGCCATGTATCTGCCCATTTTTGGATTTTGTTTAAATAATCTTGGATTACTTTAGTCGATTCCAAACTGTTTGCCAAACGGCCCAGCCTTAGCACACGTGGTTTGGGAAAATAAATTATCCAATACTCACTGAATTTTAGCACCACCCAGAAACATCGACAGAAAATGCGGCTCCCAGACAGAGTTTGAGTGTTACGGGTACCCCTGCTTTAGTCGATTCCAAACTGTTTGCCAAACCCCCAGCACACGTATTGTTTGATACTCACAATCAGAAAAATTGACAGACATTTTAAACTAAAACAGACATTTTACCCTTGCTTGGTTGGCTAGCCAGCTAACGTTGGCTACATTGTACTAAAAACTATGACAAAAATAAATCAATGTGACGAGATTAATACATTAGGGAGCTGATTTCCAGCAATTGGGACGTGCTTCACACTGGCTTAAGACTGGAGATTTCCGTGTATAGCTAATTATATTTTAGCTTTTAATTTCATGTCTAGCTAGTTGTACATAGTTTGCTATTTTACATGACATTTTAGCTAGATGTAAAATGACATACATTACAACACTATAAAATATGATGTTACCACTCCCAGTAAACAAATGCTATTATCTACTATAAAATATATTATCAAGAAAGATTATAGCATAACCAATCCTACCAATTTTTATCCACCACCGTCAACTGTACGCATTTCAAAAACAATCATCTTCTACCACCACAATATTATTTTTCCAAGTTTCCAGTGTAATGCAACAGGTCTCAATTACTTACTTTCTGTCCTTAAAAACAGATCTATGATCAGCTGTGCCTACCAGTCCTTAAGTAGTACTAGCATTGGGAGCTTATCAACGAATATCAATAGGCGATGGCCTTATCATGAGGGAGACACAGCCGTTGACATACCTCCTCAATTTCAATAGGAGGCGCTGTTTAGCTAATTATTTTTCCGATAGGTTATAATGAAATTTCAGTTAATTATATGTACTAAGGCTTTTTATGTTTTATTTGTGTTTTTTTCTTAAGGAGACTCATTCTCCTCATCGTCCTCCAAGGAGCCCTGCCTGATCGTTTTTGGTAGCTAAACGACAGATGAGTATTACACACTTGGGGATTTTAGTTAGATTACATGAGCAATCTGTACTAAGTGAAAGGTTATGGAAAAACGGAATCAAATCTCTTTAGTGTTCCAATTAATCCACGTCTCCAACTATTCGCCATGCATGACCAAAGGCCTCAGCTCGGAGGCTGATTGATCGGCCTGTGGGGGACTTCTGTTGACGGTCATCCAATTGCCGAGACGAGCTTTTATATGAAGGGAAAGGTTGTTATCCCTGGTCTGCTGATCAAATTCCCAACCCTCCTTTCTACATGTGGCCACTTAATCATAACCGTTAGAACTGATTGGTTACAGGAACCCCTGCTTTCCAGACCCAATCACGTCTCCCCGGATAATCACTGCAAGATATAATTGGGTTCTCCTTTGACCTTCCTGGTTAATTCATTAATTAAAATACAATTGGCTCTGTTCCGTTAAATATATATTTTTTAAACTATCAAAAACCGACGTGAGTATGTGAAAATCGGGTTTTCGAAGGTAAGTAAACTAGAATAACTGTGGTCATTAAAAACGGGTGGGATGTTTTGCGTCAGGTGGAGATCTCTTGACAGGTAACTGCTTTAGCCACCGATAGCTACCGTTATTATCGCTATGGGAGTTGGTGCTAGTCGAGCTCTGAGTTATCCTAACGTTATTTTCTCCACACGAGCTAGTTAGCTCACGACTTCCATAACGGTAGTTGGTGGCTAGCAGACAGCACCACAGTTGACAAAACCACACTTGCACATCATTAGAATTTCAACAATTTATTTGGGATTTAACATTAAAAACTGAACATGCAAACCCGATACCACCTGAGTACATTTCAACCTGCTGTCATGAGTGCTCGGTTTGTATATCCTGAATATCCGGCACTTTTTTTTGACGCAAATGACGTTCAATTGTAGTATCCGAAAATAGTTTGTCGTTCGCTACATAGTACACTATATAGTAAACACTATATAGGGAATAGGGAATGAGTGAGCGGTTTCGAACACAGCCTGGGTGGCGTACAGAGAAGTTGTTGTAGTTCAGCTGCATAACTGCGTCCCTGAAAACAAACCGTAGGAGAGTCGAAGCGCCGCATTGGAGAACCTGTGGGGGGGAGAAAATCCTAAAACCGGTGACAAATGGACTGCATTAGGCTATACATTGACATGTTCATCTGTACAAAACAGGTTTTGTGAAATGGCAAAGATAATCTTGAGACTATGAAGAAATTCAATGTAAAAAGTATTAAATATTAGAAGGGGAACCACGAAAGGAAATTGGTTTGATAATGTGATGGGTTGTGTTGTTCCAGAATAGAGATAAAAGAAAATACGCAATTAACCTCCCGTGCTGCACAAAATATTCAAATTTGACTAAAGGCGTGTCTTAGTTTGTGCCAGATGGCGATTAACAGCCACATTGGCAGTAGTTATTAGAATCTCCCCTTCGTAACATCTAAATTACAGTATTTAGAACGGTAGTGTGGGGCGTATCCTACATCCATCGCTTACTATGACTTACCTGTACAATCATCTCGAGATACTGTAAAACGTTCGCAGAATAATACAGCTGCATTTCATAATTTACTTTTAAACGCAACGGCATCTGCCGCACGTGACTAAAATGGATTGGATGCGCTACTAAAAGCATTCTACATCAATACAAACCATTTTTATCCAGTTTTTCCTGGTAATGTTTATATGAGCAGAGGAGAATCTTTCAACCCAATTTTTACCCATCAGCTTGAACTTCTAACATCGTACGACAGAGGGCGCTGCAGCATCACTGGCCGCATGGTTTGAAGTGTGGAAAGAAAAAACGCACTGCGCTGTATGGTGAAATCTTTCGGTTTTTATTTAATGTGTGTTTCATTAATATACAGCACCTTGGATTTGTTCTGTAGACAATAATACAACTGCAGCACCACACGTTTAATTATGAGGAAGTAAACGCGCTGCCGGTATACAAGTACTTGCAAGTACGTAACTTGTCAATACGGTTTACGCATCACGCAGATGTTACTGGTGTTACGAGCACCTATTGTCTACTCAATCTGTAAATCACTCTGGATCAGAGCGAGTGCGAAGTGCTTAAATCTGAATGCAAATCAAATTTACCGCAGTGGTATTTCAATCAAACAATAATATAACCGAAAATGATTCTCAGACATATACATTTGTTGCTATTTTTGTAAAAATTTACAACTTTTTGCACTATAAGATTTCATTGCCATAACTGTCTATTACCTAACAATAGAGACACAAGTGAATCTTGATAACCAATAGAGTAATCACATCTGTGATTCAGATCAGTCTGTTAATAACCCATTACTAATAAAGCTCAAGGTATATATATATAATTTAATATATCATTTGTTTTCAAATACTGTTCTTTCCAGTTCTTTCTGAAATTCTGAACTTTCTAGTGACAGAAAAATATACTCACTGATCAATCTAATGTGATTCAAGTTGACTGAGCATGAAGAGTCAGTTCTGTTTACTGTATTTCTTTTAAGCTGGGTGAGAAATCATTTTTGATTACTTCATCTCTCTGGCTCTACCTCTGAAACTGGCTGCTCTCGCCCCAGATTGAAATCTTCAGCCAGCTGACCACCTGTTTTGCCTTGTACTTCAAATGAGCGCATGGATATCACAATCACGGAGCATGGCTTTCCACCCACCGTTGTGCTTTGCTGGTGATGTCTTGCCCTCGGAGTTCCATGCTGACATCACCTTACTCACAGTTGTTAAGGAAACGTTGGTTGTGTTAAGTTGTGCCGTCTTGGTCACCAAAGCCACCACCAAACACACACCAACAATCACCCCTCTTTTCTTTTTTGCTAGCCATAATTACAGGTTGTCCAGCATTTTTATGCATGGTTCCATGCAAGCTGTGATGTTGTTTGCTTAATTAAGGGTGTAGCCTCTGCTTTCAATGTTCAATGGAGAAGTTGCACCTAATCACTGGTACAGGACCAGCTAACTAACAAAATCATAACCTTAACCATTAGGAAGTAAACTGCAAAAACAGACTTCAGACCAGTGCTCACAGGCAACATACACCGCTTTGAATAGACTTGTTGTCCCTAATTCATGCACCCACCCCCGAGCCCTAGATCCTGCGAGAAGTGTGAGCTGCCCCCATCAACCCTCACAGGGCTTTCCATGGGCTCCCCCTCCTTTTTTGTCCAGGTTTCTCCCAACAAGTTTTATGTTATCGTTTTGTACTGGAGATTATAGGAGCATTCAGATATCCAGGTTTCTTAACTCTTTCCGAAATGCGGAACCCAGATTGCCACAGTTTAATATGACAATTTAATATGACTGTATCGTGGCTGCTGATGTGATATTGTCAACAAAGTGCATAACAATGTGTCAGGTGATGCTGGACTTTGGCATTCCTGCCTGAAGCACCCTAATGGTACTAATGCCTTTTCCATCTACCTCACAGCAATCATGCTAATGCATCTCCAGCCACAATTCGAGCATACTTTCTCTGGCTCGGCTAATCCACAGGCAGAGGTGCACGATTGCATCCACAGTTTACTCCTCCACAAAGCTCTCTCCCATACATGATTGTGTTGCAGTTTGGCACGTGACGAAGATGACCATTTTCACTTGTGACCGGTGAATTAATAGGAAATAATGGGGTGAAATGATTTTTACGATTCGGAATATATTCTTAACAGGAGACATGAGAGCCAAAATGAATTGGTTGCATAATTAATGCCTTTCAGTTAACATTGTATCACATCTGAAAGACTACCTTTCCGATGCGATACAATAATCACTGCAGGCACATTGTGTGATGTACGTAATACGCATGATTGTTAGGCATTATGAGTGCGATAATATTCTGTAAGGGAGCGATGCTCTTATGGATCATTGGCTCCATGTGAGCATCATAATGTAAGGTAACGCTGCACTTAGAGGTAATTATTGGGCTCTAATTGCACATTGGTATGACGTAAAGGTACTGTATGTAAGTACAATGCTCTTAACTGTAATTTAAATGCATTACGTTTAATGCATGCTAAAAAAATACTGTTGCAGGCTGTATTTTAACACTTTCTCAGCTTGATGCTCATTGTGTTGCTGGCTGTTCTGTGCCCATTTCTCCCTATGATATGCATCCTGGAATAATGGGCTAATGGTCAGTAATAGCAACAGTAATGGTAATGATGGCCTACACTATTTGTGAAGCACACTTCCAAAGTGACAAGGAGCAATAGAAAGGATAAAACCAACAAGGATCAAACTCAAGTTGCCCAGAATAAATCATTATGTCAAACGAAATTAATACATACACATGGCTGCCAAAATAAAGGAAACGCTTGACTAAACGAGGGAAATAAAGTATATTGAAAGCAGGTGCTTCCACACAGGTGTGGTTCCTGAGTTAATTAAGCGATTAAAATCCCATCATGCTTGCGGTCATGTATAAAATGCTGGGCAAGCCCAGTTGCCCATTATTTTGACTGCCATTGCCAAAAGAGATTCAAGGAGAGATATTTGAACGAGGGGTGATTATTGAGGACATTTGGCAAGAGCTTCAGTGAAGAAGATTGCTCAACTTGCTGATGTTTCACGAGTATCGTCGAATGCTCCTCGACCGCCCGTGCATCGGTTTGAGATGCAAGGCAATACAGACGAGCAACTCTGAATTAATTGACTACAAATATCAATATAGGGAGTGAGCAGGCAGTTTCATCAAGAACAGTCTGTCGAGAACTTCACAGAGAGAATTACTATTGTCAGGTTGCAGTGCATAAACCCCTATTTACACATTAAAATGCAAGTTTGTGAGTAAAGTGGTGCAAAGAACCCAGGCAGTGGTCTACTGAGCAGTGGAAAAAACAGTCATATGGTCAGATGAGTCATCCTTCACCCTGTTCTCAACAAGCAGACATGAGCATGTTTGGCTCAGGCCAAAAGAAACCTATAGGCTTGAGTGCTTGTTTCCAATGGTCAAGGATTCTAGCCACTCTGTTATGGTGTGGGGTGCATTTTCCTGCCATGGTTTAGGTCCACTCAATGCTTTTAGAGGGCAAGGTAAACACCAATAAATACAAAGCCATTCTGAGTGATCACCTTCATCCTGTGGTGAAGCATTTCTATCCTGATGGGAGCTGGTCTCTTCCAGGATGACAATGCCCCCATCCACAGGGCAAGGGGATCACTGAATGGTTTTATGAGCATGAAAATGATATAAACCCTGTGCTATGTCTGTCTCAGCCACCAGACCACTTGCTAAGACCCTTGTAGGATTTATGCCACGGTGCACTGAAGCGGTTCTGGTGACTCATGATGCTCAAAATGCCCTATTAAGGCACTTTATGTTAGTGTTTCCTTTATTTTGATTACCTGCACATGCATCTCCCAACATTACCCGACTTGCATTAGTGCCCAGGCTCTGCAGAGCACTGCTATTGCTCTCATACTTTGCCATATCCAATCTGTGTAAATAAGACTGAAGTATTTTCATTAGTTTACACCAGTCAATGGTTTACATTTACATTACATTACATTTTACATTTTAAACATTTAGCAGACGCTCTTATCCAGAGCGACTTACAAGATGTGCATTAATACATGGTAGGAATAATCATAGTCCGCGCAAGAGATCAGTGCAGTAACACAGCGATAGACATCATTGCAGGTAGCTGCGTACCATACCTGTAACACTGGGAAGGAAAAGGTTAGTAAAAATCTTTTTTAATTAAATGGAGTAAGCAGGGGTATATAGTGTTGAGCAAGTAGGCAGTGGTTTACAACAAATAACAAACAGCCGCCCAAATACCTCCCCCATTTTAGATTTCACCAAGAGTCCCTCTCAGGTCCATCAGTACGCATCTTCGTAATTCACACTCGGGCGCATTCCGGACATGCTGTTTACTGCTAATAGCGGTTTAACTTGGAGCACATGTGTCCCTGCTCACAACTTTTCATTTGTTTCCAAACGGAATATTTATCACCCGCACAAGCTGTTTTCTGTACATGCGTCTTAACAGCTTGAATATGTTATCTCATGGTGTGATCATGACCCTCATTTCTACTCTTTATAAAAATGTAATGGCTTTCCAACAATACTGCGATAAGGTTAGATATGCGTAGGCACTCAAGCAGGGTAACACGTTCAGTGGCACACTTCACTGGGATATCTGCCTGCATCTTCAAAAGGTCAACTTAATACAAGAACACAAGCAATAACCCATCGTGACTCCTTTGAAATATCCTGGGGGAAAAAAAAACCTTTTTTATTTGTTTTTTAATTGCTCAAATGTGGATTGACGTTGGCGAATTTGCATATGCACTCCTGGCAGGGCAGCTACAAATAAACGTCTGGTTTTGCATACGATAGTTTAACAGTTTGTCTGTATTGAAAACAAACAGACAGTAAATAGTATGTTATTTGAAGTGCTGGTATAATGTGCTTTTCTGAGTAGAATTGCTTTATTAAGCCACGAAAGTGCAAGAACGCGTGGCGTTCTATTCCTCATTGATGTCCTGTCGCCGAGCGTAGGCAAAGGGGCGCATCATTTAACTGTACGCCGATGTTAAATATTGGAGACGACGGCAGGTACGTGTGACGCGGCCGACTGCGCCGACAGACGTCCCTCTGCCTAATTTTCCCGGCGACGAGCGTTAGAAAAGAGCGCGGATTATCATGGACAAAAGGGCTGGCCTGTCGGCTTTCATCCAGCCGGTGTAATGACAGTGAAGGGACCATATAGTGCAGGCTGTTCATATAGCACGCGCACTGTTCAGCCAACAGAGCCTTGTCTATTGGGCCCATCTTCCGTCCACAGGACAGGTCAATTCATTTCTTCTCAGATTATAATAATAGCCGTAGGCAAACGCGCTCTCTTAGATATTCCATTTTACATTTTCAAAATCGTATTCCCATCAAAGCTCCTTCTCCAAAGTTTAGACGTAGAGCAAATGTTTGCTCACCAAAGGATACTTGGACATGTTTTTATTAACTACAGATTTATAAATAAATTAACTAGAAGGGTGTTTTTTTATTTGTCTCCTCATCCTCCCAGCTGGATGTTACTGTTTAAAAATGAGGAGAAAATCTCCCAAGGGCCTCTTGCATTAGCGCGTCAGGCTGAATGGTACAATTACTCAAATTATCCACAGCCATGGTTTCCGTAGTTGTGCATCCTCCCTTCGCAAGGGGGGTATCTTTGACCATTCCTCCATACAGAATTTTTAAAGATCCATCAGATCCTTGTTGGTCTGCCGTCGTCAATTTAAACCACACATTTTCCATCGGGCTCAAAGTCAAGATGGGCGTTGCAAAAATATACATTTGTGGCCAACTTCAGCTTCCTGGCAGAGGGAACCAGATGTTTGGCCATAATGTTTTTGCACTAGCTGGAGTTGATCACTCCATTGTCCTCCATTGAGCCCCAGGACCAGTAGATAAGTAGTAAAATAAAGATCCACCATCATATTTCACCGTAGGTATGACATTATTTTCAACACATGCATTCTTCTTAAGATCGTAGATCTCCAAATGTGTGCAGATTTATGTTTGTAAGGGATTTTATTTAAAATAATTATTAGAGGTGTGAATAATTGCGCCACATATCTTTTTCGTGGAAAAAATATGACAAACAAAATCTCGACAAACACAATCTTTTTATTTGAGCAATTGCATTAGTATAAAATAATACAGAGACCATGATGTAAACAAACAAGCGAACAAACAGACAAACAGGAATGACAGAAACAAGAAGCGACATAACAAGCGATCACCCTAAAACAAACGGAACTCAATCAAAGACAAAGTGAGGAAGCGAACGTTAATCAAAAGCCGACGCCACGAGCGGAAAGCGCCACACTGCCAGCGATAACTCACAGAAGCGGATGCTCCACGCCGGGAGATGGAGTAGAGGCCTCGGCAGACCACCTCAGATGCACTCTGTCTCCGTGCACACACAAGTGCAAACAGCAGTCCCTCTCAATAGAGCGTTAGCATAATGCAGTGGCAGTGTTAGCAAAGGTTGCAGGCTCGATTCCCAGATGGGGACACTGCTGTTGTACCCTTGAGCTAAAGGTACTTAACCTGAATTGCTTCAGTAAAAATATCCAGCTGTATAAATGGATTGTATGTAAAGAAATGTGCAGTTGTGTAGTGTAATGGTTAGGGAGCTGGGCTTGTAACTCAGAGGTTGCCGGTTCGATTCCCAGGTGGGGGCACTGCACCCTTAAGCAAGGTACTTAACCTGAATTGCTTCAGTAAAAAAAACATCCGGTTGTATAAATGGATTGTATGTAAAGTAATGTCAATTGTGTAAGTCACTCTGGATAAGAGCGTCTGCAAAATGCCTTAAATGTAAATGTCAATATTCATAATGTGCTTGAACACTTGTACAAAGCCCAGCAGTGGTCCCAGATCCTGGGCCTGGAAGTGTGCCAGCCGAACTCTTTTCCACATCACTCTGACACGCCTCTCAAACAGTGGGTCGGAGGAAGTGTTGAGATGGGTCCAAAAACATTGACGTCAGTCTAATTAAATACTGCATCAATTAGCGCGCAAGCAAGTTTTGTTTTTGAAATACGTTAATCCATTTCAATTCCCCACTACATTTCTTAATTAAAACTACATTGAAAATATCCTGAAGTTTTTTGTGTGCCAATACACCGCGGATAAAACGGCACTAGGACTAGGACTATGCGGGGGAGATGCCGCTCCTCCAAGCGCGTTTAACGTCCGGTGCATGCAGTCATGGATTCAGCATCTCTTGTTCCGCCTCTCTGTGAGATGAGATGAGTTCTGGGGCAGGTCTGTAGCCACCATAGTTCAATAGAGATTACAGTATGAGCAAAGCTAGAGAGTTTGTGGCAACATTCCAGTGTTGTATATGACTGGCAGTGTATCTGCTAGGTAACTCAAAGGTGATGAGAGCTGTATTCGTATAACAATGATTTTAAATCAAATAGTTTTGAAGCATTTGAATTTGTGTCTGTGTATTCCTGCTAGTTAGTGCTATTTAAACTAGCTTGCCAGCCAGCTATCTGGAAAAAATCGTATACTTTACTCCTCAAAATAAAAAAAAGAATATAAATAAATCACTAACCTTTTCCTTCAGTGTTACAGGTGCAGCTGCCTACAATGATGTCTATCGCTGTATTACTGCACTGATCTCTTGCGCAAACTATGATTGTCCCTACCATGTATTAATGCACATTGTTGTAAGTCGATCTGGATAAGAGCGTCTGCTAAATGCTTAAAATGTAAATGTTATGTTTGTTGGCAAGCTTTTTTAGATAAGAATAAGATTAAAACTATCTACTAGGACATATAAGAACATGGTGGTGGAAGGTAATACTTTTATACAGCGAGCGGGGGGCTTGTAGCTAGTGAGAGACTAACTAACGTATTGCAAATGATTTATGGGTGGATTTTCTTGAATGATTTATGGGTAGTTGGGTAACAATAACTAGCTGGACCCTGCACATTTGAAATCAAAGTTACACCCCTGGGTAGGCCTCTAGCCCCACCTAGGGGCTCTTCAGAACATACTGTATAAATTCATCCAATTACTGTATATCATTTCCTTTTTAAAATGATTTGAACTACATGCATGTTGAGTCACTTGTTAGACGATGTAAATGTCAGGCTTAGCAATGCATTACTAGTATTATTATTCCAGGACACCATTTCCTGTTCCTTCCATCGGAGAACTGTCTTGTCTTCTGTCCCAGCTTATACTATAAAACACAAAAATCAGATTTAAAGAAATGTGAAATATTGATATTATTTCCTCTGGGAGTTTTTGTTCTGAGAGTTGTGAGCTGTTGTTTTTTTAAATGTATTTCTTTCCTTCTTTCCATTCCTGAGAATTTTTTGTAATGTCTGATTTGCCTAAAGATGCATTTGATCAATTTGAGCTTCCATCATGTCATCTGTTTCTGGCTGGCTTAGACTCTGGCAGGTTAGCAGAAACAATCGCCTTGCCAGGCAAAGCTGGAGAAATACCTGCTGTCACTGTATTAAACTGCCCCCGGCACAAGTAATCTATTGTTTATTCATACCTATATTGGAATTCTGCAAAGGTGCACATGTACCATTCTCTCATAATAAGCAATAAGTTGCTATTTTACTGTGAGCGAAGGCAAAGGTAGGCAATTTAAAAAGAGCCAAGATTTACATTTCTCGCAAGGTCACATTATGCATGCATGCTAAATTGCTAATGGAAAGCCGATTTCACAACCATTTTAAGGACATTAAGCATTAGCCACTAAGCACCTTGTGTTTCTTTATGAGATTTATGATTTTTGTTTAAATAGAAAACCTTGGTGTTCTCATTCTGTGTTTGTGGCAACCTGTTATTTAAAAATGGTATCATGTTGTATTCATGTAATGAATATAGTGCTAAAAAATCAGCAGCTGTACCACTATGTATCTCCCTCCTGTTGAATGGCTGAAGCTAAGCTGGTGTGGGCTTGGTTAGTACTTGGATGGGAGACCTCCTGGGAAAACGAAGATGCTGTAGTAGTCTTCCCTCTGGAGCAAATAAAAGCCCAATGCCCCAGTGCGATGATGGGAACACCATCTTTTGTAGAGGCATTAAAAGAGGTCATGGCTCACTGTGGTCATTAAAGATACTACGGCCCCTATCACAAAGAAGGGGAAGTTCCCCAGTGTCCTGTTGACCTTCCGTCAAATACTCTTTCAATATGTCACCGAATCATCCCCCATTTTAATTCACTCAAGAATCCCCCCCCTCTCCATCACACCTGATGTGTGGTGAGCGTTCAGGTGGAAAATAGTGTTCGGGGCTGGCAGTGTAGTGTAATGGTTAGGGAGCTGGGCTTGTAACTCAGAGGTTGCAGGTTCAATTCCCAGGTGGGGCACTGCTGTTGTACCCTTGAGCAAGGTACTTAATCTGAATTGCTTCAGTAAAATATCCAGCTCTATAAATTGATTGTATGTAAAGAAATGTAAACTGTGTAAGCGTCTGCTAAATGCCTAAAATTTAAATGTAAAATGTCTGCCGTGCATTACCCAGGTGGGTGCTACACAATGATGGTGGTTGATGTGAGTTTTTCCCCTGTCACTGTATTCAGAAAACATTTGCCCTTTACACTGACTCATGACTAAGGCCTGTAGATATGCCTGACCATGTGACTTGAGGGGCATGTGACCGGTGTTTCAACCCCTGTCCTCAAGGGGTCACTGTACGCCAGGGTTCCTCAAACCTGGCCCACGAATCCAAATCCGGTCCTGGTTTTCCTTTTTTAAATTAATTTTTAACATTTGTTTTTCTGATTTTATCCTGTTTTTCACCCAATTTGGTAGCCAATTACTCCCTCTATTCTTAGGTCAATCCCCTCCTCGTAGTTCGCTGCCATAGCCCTGTGACCGGCAGTGACTGCCATAGCCCTGTGACTCTGGGGCGGACAGCCAATTGCCGCCCCCTAGTGGCACTCCCGGCCAGAACCGACTCTGATGCAGACCGGGGAATCGAGCAGACGACACGGGAGGCCTGGTTTTCCTTTCTCTCGGGTAGTTAATTAATGGTTAGTTAATGGTAGTTAATGGTTCTCTGTGGCTCAGTTGGTAGAGCACAGCGTTGGCAACGCTCAGGTTGTGGGTTCAATCCCCACTGGGGCCACATGTACTGAAAATGTATGCATTCACTACTGGAAGTCCATCCATCCATCCATCCATCCATTATCTAAGCCGCTTATTCCTGGTCAGGGTCGCGGGGGGGCTGGAGCCTATCCCAGCATGCATAGGGGCGAGAGGCAGGAATACACCCTGGACAGGTCGCCAATCCATCGCAGGGCACTTCACTCACACACTCATACCTACGGGCAATTTAGACTCTCCAATTAGCCTAACGTGCATGTCTTTGGACTGTGGGAAGAAACCGGAGTACCCGGAGGAAACCCACGCAGACACGGGGAGAACATGCAAACTCCGCACAGAAAGGCCCCCGGCCTGGATTCGAACCTGAGACCTTCTTGCTGTGAGGCGACAGCGCTATCCACTGCACCACCGTGCCGCCTCTACTGTAAGTCGCTTTGGATAAAAGCGTCTGCTAAATGGCATATATATATATATATATATTAATTGAACAAGTAATGCAACTGATTGGCCAGAGTGTCTTCACACCTGACTCCCGGGCAAATTAAGGGCGGAAAACAGGTCCAGGAGGACAGTGATTTGAGGAACCCTGCTGTAGGCCATAGGTACTCAACTCTTAGTCCTGAGAGATATTTGTTTCAGCTGAGTGCTGAGTGCACCTGACCCCCTTGATTTAAGAGGTGAGCTAATTGATATCAGGTGGTTCCGTTGATTGGTTGGCACAAATAGCTGCAGCCACTGTGGCCCGTAGGACCAAGACCTGACTGCAGGCAGTCAATCTCACTCTTAAATCATTAGAGGAACATCACTGGTGAGTCAAAGGTTATACCATCAAGGATTAGAAAAAGCTTGCCAGCGCAAGTCAATATTAATGATGTGGTTAAAGGGAAGTGTCAACAACTACAATTTAAAAATATTAGAGAGTGCATTACAAATCCCCAAAGCATCGGAAGCTGGGTTTGAGAAAGGTTTTAGGGTATACTCTGACCAAAAAAAACATAAGGGAAATGACAGCTTAGAGAGCTGGCATAACATTTAACTATGATTTGAAAGGCATTTGATTTATCAGTGCTAATGTTTCCTTGGCATGATGAATAAGAAACTGCATTTTTTATAAGAAAAATAAAATAAAATTGTCAGCGTAATAAAACATCTATGTTAAAAACTTGATGTTGCCAAAAAAACTCACTGCAATACTATAACCCTGATTAACTAAACATAAACTATGGCTCTTTTGGCCAGCTCACTAATTTCTCAAATCAGTAAAGAGTTTTGCCCCCAAGCCAACAACTCACAGCAATTTGGTGCACTGTCCGACCCTACTGTCGAACAATAAATGATAAATTGTTGCCAGACATTTACCTCAAAATCAATCCAAATGCTTACAAGGTTGTAGCAATTAGAGGATTAATTGAGATGATTATTGTACTGCAATGGGATGATTGTTTAACAAGAGGCTTGAGAAGAGACTATAGAGACCTCCTAGTGGTGGGAAGACAGAACTACTGCATTACATTTTAGGCATTTAGCAGACGCTCTTATCCAGAGCGACTTACACAGTTTGCATTTCTTTACAATCCATTTATACAGCTGGATATTTACTGAAGCAATTCAGGTTAAGTACCTTGCTCAAGGGTACAACGGCAGTGTCCCACCTGGTGATTGAACCTGCAACCTCTGAGTTACAAGCCCAGTTCCCTAACCATTATACTACACTGCCTGCCCCTAGTTAAAAAAATGTCAGGAATTTCTACAGGGCCTACTCGTGACTAAATTCAATTGTTCTCAAAAACAATTTGGCAAGTACATTTTGGGTACTATTGAACAGTTTTTTGGACGCATTATCTCAGTTCACCAAACACAACTGGGAAGGACTGAGGCACAATTGCAAATTTCAATACAACAAGCTCAAGCGTTTACCTGGAAAATGGCAGAAAAGGACTGTTCAGGATAGGCAGGACTATGGATCATCCAATCAGAGCGGATGGCACCGTTGTGTTTGAGCCATACCCCATGGTACACAACAAAGAAGTGCACAAACAACTTTCCTCACATATGGGCTGTATGTACGGAAGTATATATAATGTACATGTACAATATGTATTCACCGTTTTTTACTTTTATACCACAGATTTGTTGGAGGTGTAAAATCATATTCTATTCTATGCAGTAAAATCCACCCCAGATTGCATCATGCAACTGTGGCATTTAGAAGCATGAGTGAGGAACCTTCTACAGGAAGTGATGTCATGCCCTAGAGTGTGAATAAGACTAGCTTGGCAGGCTAACTGTATCCATTGTTGTGCTGACAATAGTGATGTCTGTGGTTTGAAACCTGCGGTACAACTACTCCCCTCGCGTTACCTCCAGTGCAACCTGTCTGCAGTGCGCTGTCATCTCTGTTGCGACTCATCCACAGATGCAGCAATTCCATGCAGGTGACTTGATTCAACATCTCATCGGCATTTGCGGATACCTGTGGAGTGGTTCTGTTCGGTCTGAATGATACTGGTCAGCCAGGTCCTTTGTTAGCCAGTCTTGCTTTTTAATTAGTTTGCTCTGGCTAACTTCCTTGAGGTTTAACAAGCTTAAAACACTTAGCGCTCTGCCAGTGCCAAGTGTGGCCGGCGGCCCAGCAGGGCAACGCTCCCGCCAATTCTGCGTCACCCAGGGAGGGGGGAATTCAGTTGGCAGGGTTGTCTGTGTCTCCTGGTCAATCGGGCGCCCACAGTCTGCCGGTATAAAGCTGCGCACTAATTGTGTTCCTCTGACTCATGTCTGTGCTTGACTTGTAGATTGCGGTGTGAAAAGAAGAGGTGGCTGACATCATGTGTTTCGGAGGAGCGCTTGTCTACGCTGTCCCGAGTTGACAGAGGAGGTCGCAGCAAGCGTGGCTTAGAATACGATTTGGCATTCTAAATTGGAAGAAAAGGGGGGGAAAGCATTGATAAAAACACTTAGTGCTCGCTGTGTTTTGAGCTGTGACTGGCCATCGATTAACAGGTCAGGTCCTCTTTCTTTCTTAGAATGAAATCATAGAAACCGATGATTTAGTGTGATGTTAAAAAAACGTATATGGGTAAGATCACCAGTACCAGGGTTTGAGATCACAGTCCGTAACGGTTTAAATTAGTTATCTCAGAGTATGTTTGTGAAGGACGCTAACATTTGAAAGCAAACACAGTTGTAAGTCAAAGAATGTTAATTGAATCTAGGCAATTGTCCACCATTGTGTCCATATCTTTTTAGACTTAAGGCCTCTACATGCTTCTACGTAACTTGTGCGACGTCTTCGCGGTTCACGCAATGCAACAATGTCGCAAGCACTCTGCAATTTATACCTCTGCAAAGGCTATGCGCAGCCTGTGCAACATGGTGACCTTACTCTTCTGTACAATATGTGTCAATGTATTGAACAAGGTTGATCAAGTTTTCATGAAAGCAGGGAAACACCTTCAAACTTCTTCAGCCAATCTTTCCTGAAGCTGGTTCGTTTTATTCCACGTCGAACAAATGATGCTAGTTATCTACTGTATATTGTTAGGTTCTAGCTTGATAAACTGTGACCTATAAACGATGAATATGACAGCTCCGCCTCCATTCGCTAAGCAACCAATCAATGATGCGCAACATCTATGTGAACGGTTGCGCTGCGGTCACGAGTTAGATTTTTGTGCCAGGTACACGACACCCTCTGAAACCCCCTCTGCGTAGGTCGCAAAGGTTGCGTTGATGTTGCAGAGCCCTGGTTGTGTTGCTGCCGCGTTGTTGTCATTCGAGCATGCAGAGGCCTTTAAGCCCATTTCACACTGAGGAGATGTAAATAGGCATTCCTTGCCATCAGCACGTAACCCAGGTTACCCAGACTGGGGCCAGGGCTACATTCGTAACAGGGGGTTCCAAAGTGGAACATATTTTGTCTGTATTTTGTTTACATTAACATTTCTTAAATTGTATATTTTAGACTCACATTCTTATGTGATTAATGGCCTCTGCGTTGCAGCCTGTTGTGGGTCTTGAATGAAGGTGTCAAATTTTAACCATTTTATTCAGGTGTGGGTGTTGAACCTAGGGACCATGGTAGTTATTTCAGGAGGCCTTGAGATTAATAACATACCTGAAAATCTGCCACCAGGGGTGCTGTTGAGCTCACAGGGTCAGGGGAAAGGAAAGTCAGTATATACAGTATGTATATCACGTGGAAAAAAATTAAACAAAACTCTAATATGCTAATGTGGTTGCTGTTTGCAATTGTCAAATTAATTATGTCTGTTTCCCTTGAAATGACATAGGACTGACTCATTTTCTGACATTTCGACATTTCGAAACACATGAGACACCATTCATTAGCTGGATAAGAAAAATAACCCTCCTTTATGAAGGATGGCATCCTGTGGAATTGCGTAGAGCTTTGGGCATACAGATATTTTACTGAAGCAATTTTAAATGCTCTCTCACGGCAGATGTGTAACCAGTGGTGTCGAGCTCATCTCTTTGTTTCCCCGCATACACACACATAGGCACTCACACACAGAGCTTTGAGCATACACACACATACTCTCACATTTATTATAACCATACGGCTCATCTCACGCACACATACACAGGCACACACACACAGTCACACACGGACACACGCACACACGCGCGCACACACATACGGCACACACACGCACACACAGTCTCACACACACACTCGCGCACATACACTCACACTCACAGAATCACACACACACACAGTCATGCACACACACACGGTCACACACACACACACATACACATACACACACACAGTCACACACGCACTCACACAGTCACACACACACACAGTCACACACACACACACACGCACATACACTCGCTTACGCCTCAGTCTCTGGAGTCAGCACTAACTATTTGTCAAGCCAATGAGCCACGTGTCTCCAGAAAATCCAGGTTTTATGTGTTTAATGTCATTCTTCTCTACTTATAGCTTTCAGCACTGAGGTCAAACTTCGTTATACCCAAATGTAAACAGAATTCACAATGTGTTCAGCCGCTTGGGTTCACAGTCGGTCAGCTGTTGTCCTTTAGTCTAGAATGTGTACCTTGTATTTCTCTGTGGCATGCATCTTTGGGTGGAAATTGATCGCGAGTTCGGATTCTGCTCTTGAATGGAAAACAGTGTTTGTTTGTCATGAATTGTGAAGAATAAACTCTGTGGGAATAAACATCGATTGTAGAAACTGGGTCAGGATATGGATTAGAGACGTATTGCTTTGTTGAATAATATTTGAGTTGCACTGCTCTCAGCACCCTTTCATTTTAGACCATTTTGTTATCCAGAGCGACTTACAAGATGTGCATTAATACATGGTAGGAACAATCATAGTTCGCGCAAGAGATCAGTGCAGTAATACAGCGATAGATATCATTGCAGGCAGCTGCGTACCATACCTGTAACACTGGGAAGGAAAAGGTTAGTAATTATTTTTATTATTTTTATTAAATGGAGTAAGCAGGGGTATATAGTGTTGAGCAAGTAGGCAGTGGTGATGGCAATTAGCTAGATGTACAGAATTCAGTGGTAATGGAGTCTGAAAAGGTGGGTTTTGAGTCTCTTGCGGAAGATCGCAAGTGATTCCGCGGTCCTGACCGAGTGCAGAAGATCGTTCCACCAGTGAGGGGTCAGGACAGAGAAGAGACGAGACCGCGAGGAGCGGCTGCCAGGCGTCCGGAGGGATGGGGCAGTCATGATTGTTCCTACCATGTATTAATGCACATCTTGTAAGTCGCTCTGCATAAGAGCGTCCGCTAAATGCTAAATGCTTAAAATGTAAATGTAAATGATGATCACTTATCCGTGCCATTTGGTGATGAAATGTATCAAAAGCCACACTTGTGTTTCCCCACCACAAAGTTTGAAGCACACTTCTTTGAATGGAAAACTTTTAGGCCATTGATACAAAAATGAATATTTGTATTTGTATATTTCTTTTCAAATTGGATGATTCATTAAAATAGTGCAAGAGCAGAATGGTATCATGGTTGAAAGGTTATCCTTATTGAGGACTATTAATCTTAATACCTCTGGCTGACTGATATGAAGTTCTGTTCCACTCATTAATTAATGATCACGATGATTGATGATTATGATGGAAATATCATTAAATTAATACTTTTTTGATTTATGAATCCTACAAATTTTGTGTCTTATGAAGGCACATATGATTGTATACATCAAAAAATACATGGGTTCATCGTGTTCAGAGAAGTGTAATTGTGGTATTGGAATAGCAAATATTTGTATTGAGGTGTCGCATTTATAGGGACACGTTTATTATTTAGGAGCTGGGGCCAAAATGCTAAAACTTATGTCACCACAGTGCCTACTGTATGTGATCCACAGTTTACAGAACAGTACTGGCATACTTTGGAAATTAGATAAATTGTGTCAGAATGCTAATTACTATATTACCAAAAATGGCCACAGGATGGCAGTATATAATTAAATGTATTTAACCCTGACAGGACTTGGGATGATGTGGTCCTATCGGCACATTGCAAAGATATAAAAACAAGGTATATTTCATACTTTAGTGCTTCGCATAATACCTGGGTTGACATCAGCGTGTGGCATCTTACAACATTCATTCATTCATTCACACTCAATAAAAGTTATTCTGTGTTCCACCAAACAACATTTTGACCAGAAATGAAGTCTTGCGGTAATTTCCACAGTGGGCACGGAGCTGCATTACTGAATGATGAATCCTGTTTCTCTGCTGCCTGAAACAACCGGGTACATTTAACATTTAAAATTTTTGCCATTTAGCATAAACTCTTATCCAGAGCGACTTACAAGGGTAGACTTCCCATAATGTCAGTAACTATAATAATAATAATATACGCCATTTAGCAGACGCTTTTATCCAAAGCGATTTACAGTAGTGAATGCATACATTTTTCAGTATATGTGGCCCCAGTGGGAATTGAACCCACAACCTAACAACCTGCCAACGCCACGCTCTACCAACTGAGCCACAGAGAACCACATCTATCTGATCTATAGAGGAGATCTATAAATCCTGATACCTGAGTGGGGGGAGAATCCTCAATTTCAGATGCTCATACAATCATCCACAATCTTACTTTCGCGCTGTTGGACACAGAAGGGTTGAACGTGGGCTATTCTTTCCTGCATTCTGTTACATCTGTACATCCTGGGGAAAGGCTCCTGCTAACACAATGAGCAAACACACAAAGCCACATAGAATCACATGGGCTCATCCCTACTTATAAGTGGATATATTTTGTTGATGATATTTGTGAAGGGAGTGGGTGAATTCTAATGTCAGCCATTTTATTTTTCAGGCTGAAGTGTGATTATTTCAGTGCATGTTTTTATGAAAACATCAAGGTGGATTGAGATGGCAGGGTCATGCTCTAGCATGCCTCATCCGTACCTTACATCTGGCAGTAATCACAACATGCATATGAATTTGGTCAGTGTTTAAATAAGCATTGCATGGGCACACATTACATGAATAGACCGTACTAATCATAGGCTCATACAGAAAAGCTCAATTTATTTACTGTATAAGTAAAGTATCATTTTGAACGTGGAATTGAGGGTATGGGGGCCAAATTGATAGTGCACAGAAATGTAAAAAGAAAAAAAAAAAAAAGTTTCATTATACATTTTCTAGTTTAAAGATTCTTCTGCAAGACTACACCGGTTGAAAATGCCAATACACCTCTGAGAATACCCTCATTTTAAAACATTTTTTTTTAACGGCCAGATTCGGGTTCCAATACCTGGCTGTCAATAGCTGAACAGGCAGACGGTCGCGAGAAAAGGAGCATTGAGCGATTACAGGTTGGGCAGCATCTCCTCCTGATGAGTTCAAGCAGCCAGAGCTGGGCTATGAATCATAATCATAATAGTTCTCATATAAAAAAAAAAGTCTTATTGATTTTGTGACAAAGGTTTGTA
Organism: Aldrovandia affinis; assembly: GCA_029706075.1. NCBI lineage: Eukaryota > Metazoa > Chordata > Actinopteri > Notacanthiformes > Halosauridae > Aldrovandia > Aldrovandia affinis. The sequence goes on from JAINUG010000160.1 coordinate 363,788, forward strand.
AAGATGGGGTTTCAGATGAGAGAGGCGACAGCTGCAGATAACAGCCCATCAGTGCGTTCCTGCGCAGGGCTGAGTTTAATTAGATCTGAGAGACTGATCGTCTGGGATACCCTGTCTGCTGACCCACAGGGAAAAAAAGAGGCTGATCTTTCTAAAGAATTATGCTAATTTGACAAGTGTTTCTGGGCTGACGGTCAGCTGGTGGTAGACCAGAGACACACACGGCTGTGTATGCAGGGGTTGAGCAGCGGTGCCTTATTATATCACCAATGCAGGTGAGGAAGCTGCTTCAGGTACAGGAGCATTTAAAAAACAAAGACTGATTGTGCAGATATAAGCTAGTTAACTCTTTGCACGTAATGGTATATGATCTCGGTAAATATACATTATTACACACGGAGGATTAAAAGACACGCCTGCTTTCCTCTCACACCAAATGAGCCCTTCATACGCCACATACTCCTTCTCAAGAAAATATTATTTACTAGAAGTCGGTTCCAATAATACGTTTTCCTGTGATCGCTCAGCACAGTGCACCAGAGTGAGTTCTGTTTGGGGCCACGGTGTGATTGCATCACCTGAAAGGATCTGATTTATACTCATGCTGTTCACCTATCTTGCTGGATTAAGTCATTGATATTTGATGCAAGTAAAAGGAAGGAAGCTATGCAATTCAAAAAGCATCCTTTGAGTGAAAAGTGAGACAAAAGAAGGAACATTGTTCATGCTGTCAATGCTCATTTTAATTCACTGTATCTACAATGGTTCTGTGGCTCAGTAGGTAGAGCACGGCGTCGGCAATGCTTTGGTCGTGGGTTTGTTTCCCATTGGGGCCACATATACTGAAAAATGTATGCATTCACTACTGTAAGTCGCTTTGGATAAAAGCGTCTGCTAAACGGCATATATTATAATCACTTTACTCAACATTATTTTCAATGTAATATCTGTTTGCTTCTGCTGCTTCCTTTAAGAACGTGACTTTTGTGTTTTACACGGTCTCATCATGTTGTTAATTACTTCCTGTAGGACTAGTGTTTCTATTTATACATTACTGGACAGTTACAATGACTTTGGGATTTGGAAAAAAAATTCTATTATAAATATATTGATGCTCTTTACAAGGGGCTTCCACAGAGCCACTAATATAACCCTCCCTTGCTACATCAGGCAGTAACAAATAACTTCACTATGAATTATGAATGCAATATATCCACTGCTCACCATTAGTGCAGTAGGGATCCATATTGAAGAGCCCTTAATTTGATTTAATAACTAAGAACATGAGTTAATTTGAAATCCTCTCATGGTTGCATGACCTACATTACTAAATCCTTGTCTTCTCTTACGCGGATTTTAGCAAATTAGTAATTCGTATTTATTTACTTGGCAGAGGCTGGTATCCAGCTGAAACTGCCATGGAAAGATACGCTAAGTACGTGTCAGAAGAGCCGCAAGAACAAGGGCAAGGGCACGGAACAGCCAGTAACACATCAATGATTAAGCGTTAAGCCTTAAAAGCAATGGGAAGACATTAGCGTACAGCAGTCGCTGGTTTAAGGATGCACATAGCGCCGTGGCAATGCTTATGAAAGTGGCATTACCTCACAGTAGTGTCTCATTCTTTTAAAAAACTATTCGTGCTCAAATGTATAAGTAAACCCTTCAAATGGATGGCTGAGGTTTTCGAAGGTTCAATGTACAGTGGGTATGAAAAGTATTAACCCCCGTTGGAATTTTTCCTATTTTATTTTCTTACTGCATGGAATCAAAATGGATGTAATTGGGATTTCTTGTCACTGATCAACAGGAAACACTCTATATTGTCAAATAAAACAAAAACAACTTTCAAGCTTTTTCTTCATTAATTACAAATAAAACACAAACAATAATTGATTCCATAAATAGTCATCATCCTTGGTGTAATACTTGGTAGAAGCACTTTTGGCTGCAATTAGCAGTCTTATTTGGGCAACTCTACCAGCTTTGCACATCTAGACACTGCAGTTTTTGCCCATTCTTCTTTACCAAATAGCTCAAGATCCATCAGGTTGGATGAGGACTGGTGGTGAACAGCAATTTTCAAGATTCTCAGTGGGATTGAGGTCTGGGGTTTGACTGGGCCATTCCAGTACATATATTTTTGTTTTTAAACCACTCCAATGTGGCTTTTGCCATGTGCTTTTGGTCATTGTCCTGCTGGAGTATAAATCTTTTCTGAAGTCCCACTCTTGCAGGTGTTTTTCCAAGATGTGTCTGTGTCTTGCTCCATCAATTTTGCCCTCAATTTTTTTTTTTTTTTTTTTTTTGATTTTATCCCATTTTCTCCCAATTTGGTAGCCAATTAGACCCGCTATTTTTCAATCCCCCTAGTAATGTGATAGTCCTGTGACCGGTAGTATCTTACGAGACGGCACCCGCAGGCCATCCATACAGGGCCACTTTTCGGCCCTCCCTGGGGCGGACAGCCAATCGCCGCCCCTGGTTGCCCGAGCCGACACTTGGTGCGACGGGGTGAACCCCGGTCTCCATGGCCAGCGTCGGACGTTGTAACCACTGGACCACGCGGAAGGCCTTGCCCTCTATTTTGACAAGTTTTCCAGTCTCCCATCCCCATAGCATTAGGCTCCTGCCACCATGTTTCACGGTAGGGACAGTGTTCTTGGGAAGATGCGCAGTGTTAGGCTTGCACCAAACATGGCACCTAATGTTCAGGCCAAGAAATTCAGTCTTGGTCTCATCAGACCATAGAATCTTCCTCCTCTTGGTTTGAGAGTCTCCCACATGCCTTCTGGAAAACTGTAGGCAAGATTCAATATGTTTTCTTCAACAATGGTTTTCTTTTTGCCACCATCCCCTTAGGCACAGATCTGTGAAATGCCCAGGCTATTGTTGTCCCATGGGCAGTCTAATTCATTAAGAAAAAGCTTTAACATTGTTGTTCTTTATTTTACATTATAGAGTATTTTGTGTTGATCAGTGACAAGACACTCCAATGAAATACATCCATGAAGTAAGAAAATAAAATGTGAAAAATGCCGAAGGGGTGAATCATTTTCATACCCACTGTATATCTTAGCAGTACGTTCTCATGCTGATAGGTCAAAGACGCAAATCCAAATATGTAAAGCATTCTGGGAATTTGAGTCTGACAGGAGTAATGTATGTACTCCTCAAGCCTCGATGAAGCTTGCATAATGCCTTGATCAACATGTCATATCTTTATAAATCAGTACATATAAGAAAATTCAATGCTTTATGACGGATGAAACACATGATCTATAATACAGTATTCTTTAATATGACATAATACACAATGTTCCTTTCTGTGAAGTCAATCCTGTAACCAGAATTTCTGCACACTTGCTTATGAATGATTTATAAAGATGTTATGCTTTGGAAATGAAGGCATTATTCATGTTTAATTGAATCTTTAGGAATATGTATATCTTGTAGAGCATAGAGCATAAACCATATATTGTAAACAAATGTGTTTAAACACCAGTTACAAGAATTAAAGTTCCAACAATACGGCTTAATCAAGAAGTTCCCCGTTGTCGGCTGTATTCTTTCGTGGAATAGGCCATGCCATTATGACGGAGAGTTTTTTAATTTGAAAGTGTTGAAATTCATATTGCAGATGATAGAATAAAACCAGCTTTTGAAGATGCATGGCTTCATTAAAAATGCAATTTTTGCTCAGCAAGTCTTTCAGAGAAGCTAAGTGTACATGCAAAAGCAAGACCTGGGTTTTGTTCGAGATGAAAGAGAATGCGTTATTGTTTTAATGATTTGTGCTCCTACATAAAAGACTTAAAGCGGTGTTGAGAAAATGTATATTTGACACTGATCTGCCCTGGGACCACTGGAAACCTCAAGAGTCACATGGGAGGAATTGGTCGGCAGAGACTAGTTCAATTACCTTAATAGCCAATTAGGCTCTGTAGTGGCTCTGACCCATTAGCAGAATCCAGCCTGATAAATGGGCCTTATATAATTTAGGGTTTTTTCTGGACTGCACCCTGGTGAGTTTGCTGTTGGATGGCTGAGGGCAGTAGAAGGAACGTGATTAGGCAGAATCCAGATTTGGCCAAAGCAGCCGGAGTGTAATACTGTGCTGTAGTTTAGGAGGCAGCCACTCCTCGCGGTCTCGCCTCTTCTCTGTCCTGATCCCTCGCTTGTGGAATGACCTTCCTCAATCGGTCAGGACCATGGAATCACTTGCGATCTTCCGCAAGAGACTCAAAACCCACCTCTTCAGACTCCACTACCACTGAACTCTGTCCATCTAGCTAATTTGTTGTCACCACTGTTTACTTGTTCTACACTATACAAAAAAAAAACCACACTAACCTTTTCCTTCCCAGTGTTACAGGTATGGTACGCAGATGCCTGCAATGATGTCTATCGCTGTATTACTGCATTGATCTTGTGCGCTAACTATGATTGTTCCTACCATGTATTAATGCACATCTTGTAAGTTGCTCTGGATAAGAGCATCTGCTAAATGCTTAAAATGTAAAATGTAAAAATGTAAAATGAGGTAGTCCGCTTAGACGCAGAGGTGTGGTGATCCCGGCATTCTGATAAATTCCTGAAATGAGAGGCAAGTAAATAAGTAATAAACAGTGAAATCGAACACCAGCTAGACTGGTGAGGTTTTAGGGGACACTTTCAGAAGCTAAGGGCGGCAGTGTCATGTAATGGTTAGGGGAACTGGACTTGTAACTGAGATGTTGCAGGTTCAATTCCCAGGTGGGACCACTGCTGTTGTACCCTTCAGCTAAAGGTACTTAACCTGAATTGCTTCAGTAAAAATATCCAGCTGTATAAATGGATTGTATGTAAAGAAATGTAAACTCTGTAAGTCGCTCCGGATAAGAGCGTCTGCTAAATGCCTAAAATGTAAATGTAAAATGTAAGGACTGAGAGCCTACTGTATGGCCATTATGGTCTTTTCTGTTGGAAACCCTGAAAAGTACCAAACCTGATGCTGCATAGGTATGGAGGATGGCCTGACAATCCATAACTTCTGGTCTATGTACACAGTAAGGTTTTATTATATAATAATATGTATTTTTATGTGGCGGCACGGTGGTGCAGTGGATAGCACTGTCGCCTCACAGCAAGAAGGTCTCGGGTTCGAATCCAGGCCGGGGGCCTTTCTGTGTGGAGTTTGCATGTTCTCCCCGTGTCCGCGTGGGTTTCCTCTGGGTACTCCGGTTTCCTCCCACAGTCCAAAGACATGCACGTTAGGCTAATTGGAGAGTCTAAATTGCCCGTAGGTATGAGTGTGTGAGTGAATGGTGTGTGTGCCCTGCGATGGATTGGCGACCTGTCCAGGGTGTATTCCTGCCTCTCGCCCGGAACGCATGCTGGGATAGGCTCCAGCCCCCCCCCCCCGCGACCCTGACCAGGAATAAGCGGCTTAGATAATGGATGGATGGATGTATTTTTATGTTAACTGCGGCTATGTTAACTGTGGTTAGGCTTCTACTTTAGGATAGAAGAAAACAAGATGCGAAAGAATAGCGAGAGTTCGTGGATTTGTCCGTGCTACAGACTGAGGAGTACTGTATATTGTGGAAGCAAAAACTTAGGCAAAAGAAGCAGTGTCATGTAGCAATGTATAACAAAACAAGATGGCAGATGTGAGGCCATATGCTCTACAACTCATACATGTACAGCAAAAGTACAGAAACTTGTCTTTAAATAATATTAGATTTGACGTTTTAGGCATTTAGCAGACGCTCTTATCCAGAGCGACTTACAAAAAGTGCATTTATACATGGTAAGATCAATCATGGTTAGTGCAAGAGATCAGTGTAGTAACATTGCAATAGGCATTTTTATTTTTTTAATTACATTTTTAAACATGTAAACAGTGGTGATGGCAGTTAATTAATGTACAGATTCAAGAGGTGGGTTTTGAGTCTCTTGCAGAAGATGGCGATTGATTCCGCGGTCCTGACCGAGTGCGGAAGACTGTTCCACCACCGGTCAGGACAGAGAAGAGGCGAGACCGCGAGGAGTGGCTGCCGGGCGCCCGGAGTGGTTGGGACAGTCAGTTTGCCAGAGGAGGCAGAGCGGAGGGGTCTGGCTGGGGTGTAGGGTGTGATGAGTGTCTGGAGGTAAGGGGGAGCAGTTCCCCTTGTGGCCTGATATGCCAGAAACAGTGATTTAAATTTGATACGTGCTGCAATAGGGAGCAAGTGAAGAGAGATGAGTAGAGGGGTGACATGGGTGAACTTGGGTTGGTTGAAAACCAGGTGTGCGGTGGCATTCTGGGCTTAATGGCACAGGCCGGTAAAGCCTGGCAGAAAGGCATTGCAGTAGTCCAGACGTGAGATTACCAGGGCCTGGACCAGGAGTTGTGTGGCCTCTTGGGTGAGGAGCCGACAAATTTTCAGAATTTTGTGGAGGGAGAATCGGCAGGTCTGGGTGATCGCTGCGATGTGCCCAGAGAAGCACAGTTGGTCATCCAGGGTCACTCCAAGACTCCTGGCAGACTGGGACAGAGACACTATGGAGCCTTGCATGGTGATTGAGGCATCAATCATCGGGGAGCCCTTTGCTGGGAGGAAGAGCAGCTCGATCTTCCCCAGGTTCAGCTTCAGGTAGTGGGTGGACATCCAAGCAGAGATGTCTGACAGGCATGCAGAGATAATAATAAATAATCGGGGTGCTTTGCATAAAAAGGAACAATTGTGATTGTGTTTGTACAGCTTTTTATATGATGATTTATTTTATTTTTTACATCTTTCTTAACATTTTACTTAAATAAAATGTGGTCTGAAAAAACCCAGAAGGCTCATAGTGCTTAGTACTGAATCAACTGAGGATATGAGTAGAGCTAAATTAAAGCACCAGGAATTGCTGTCCTCAAAGAAAATATATAAATATATACAGTACAAATGATGACGAAAAGGCACACTAGCCCTGATTGTGTCCTAGAAAAAGTAGGGTTTATATTTAGTTGTTCTAGCAACAGTTACAGACTGTAAATGCCACTTTAATCAACCAATAATGGCTCTTCAACTGATTAGGCATCAAACCCATGTTGACAACAGTACTTGTAAGTACTCCACAGAAGCATTTACTGTTGAAAAGGACATTTAATAGAGGCCAAAGCAGTTGAATGTTGGCACTCAGAGACGTTTCCTAATTTTCCCACAATTTTTAGCCCATAAGAAACAGTACATACACAGTAGCGATAAAAAGTTTGTGAAAAGTTTGTTTAGAATTTTCTGTGTTTCTGCATAAATTGTATGTAAAATGTGATCAGATCTTCATCTAAGTCCTACAAATAGATAAAGGGAACCCAGTTAAACAAATAACACCCCAAACATGATACTTTTTCATTTATTTATTGAACAAAATGATCCAACATTAAATGTCTTTGTCGGAAAAGGTATGTGAATCTTTGCTTTCAGTAACTGGTCTGACCCCCTTGAGCAGCAATGACTTCAACCAAACGTTTCCGGTAACTGTTGATCAGTCCCGCACATCGGCTTGGAGGAATTTTGGCCCATTCCTCCTTAGAGAACTGCTTCAACTCAGTTATGTTGGTAGGCTTCCTGGCATGAACTCGCTTCAGGTCCTGCCACAACATTTCTATTGGATTAAGGTCTGGACTTTGACTTGGCCATTCCAAAACACAAAATATATTCTGCTTCAGCCATTCTTCGTTAGACTGACTTGTCTTTTAGGGTCGTTGTCTTGCTGCATGACCCACCTTCTGTTGAGCTTCTGTTCACGGACGGATACCCTGACATTCTCCTGTAGAATTTGCTGGTACAATCCAGAATTCATAGTTCCGTCAATGATGGCAAGCCGTCCTGGTCCCGAGGCAGCAAAGCAGCCCCAAACCATGACACTGCCACCACCATGTTTCACAGTTGGGATGAGGTTCTTATGTTGGAATGCAGTGTTTGGTTTTCGCTAAACATAAAGTTTCTCATTTAAGCCAGAAAGTTATATTTTCAATTCATCCGTCCACAGAACATTCTTCCAATTGTCTTCTGGCGCATCCAGGTGATCTTTAGCAAACTTTAGACGGGCAGCAATGTTCTTTTTAGAGAGTAGTGGCTTCCTCCTTGCTATCCTCCCATGCACACCATTCTTGTTCAGTGTTTTCCAGCCTGATGAGTATCGACAACTCTTTTTCTGAGGTCCTCAGAAATCTCCTTTGATCAAGGCATGGCACGCTTCCACAAACCTCTGTGGTGAAGACCAGACTTTGATAGTAAACCCAGGTTTATGTTTTTTACATAGGGCAGGGCCACCCAAACTCACTCCTGATGGTCATCCCATTGATTGAAACACCTGACTTTAATTACCCCCTTAATTGAACTGATAAGTTCACATACTATTTCCAGAAGAATTTAGATGTGCCATTTTGCTCAGTAAATACATTTAAAAAAGGCAATTTTTTGTGTTATTTGTTTCATCGGGTTCTCTTCATCTTTTAGAAGGACTTAGATGAAGATCTGATCACATTTTAGGTCAACTTTATTCAGAAATGCAGACAATTCTGACAGGTTCACAAACCTTTTCTCGCCACTGTACCTGTTAAGTACTCTTTCAAAGTAACCCCTTAACATGGTAATGGCTTTGCTTTTCCTGTGAAGTATCATTCCCTTGTACTAAATTACATGGTACCTTAGTTTGATTTGAGCATAAGTTTAAAAAAAGGGGGTCTGTGGGTTCTCCCCTAGAAAAATTTACATGATAAGACTAAATCTTAAATCCACTGCATCGTAGTGATATATGAGCTGTAAAAAAGAGAACATAAAACCTCATCTTGTAGGAAAAAGCTTATCATTTTATGTCAATGCATGAGTTAATTGTGAGAGAGTTTCAGAGTCACACACTGCTCTGCTGTGAGAGTACTGTTCACAATTATGAGGTGTTTTTTTTTAGATTAGTCAAATAATCTGTAACAAAGCCTGCCACATAATCAAACGGAATACATTAAATGCATCATGTAAGGTGTAAATACATATTATTTTCTGTTGTGCACACTATTTCATTTCACCTATTTATGTGGCATCACAGCCTCAATAAATGTTTGCGACTCACGCTCATGACTGCCTCGTTCTTATCCTATGGAGGAGCAGCCTCTCCTGTCCCACCCCCGAGTCTGCACTGAGCTGAGCTGGTACCTTATCATTTATGAAAATGGAATGCATTTATTTATCAATATCACAGAATAGGATGATTGTTGACTCATCTATATTACCGTCCTTCTCGAACGCCCACTCACTAAACGATGCCTGTGGCAGGTGCCATTGCAATGTAAGGCCCTTACACCTGAACTTTCACTTCCTAGTAGTTCCTGCTACAGAAACCTCACAGTTATTGAATTAAAATTAAGATAAGTGAAATCAACGCCATACACAACTTATGATGGAAGTTTGGGACTATTTAAAAATTGTACAAATGCAGCTGCCAGTCTCATATTACAGTTTTTTTCAACTGCTAACATGCATTCGTCAAAACTGAAGTCACATTGTCAAAACTCTTCACACAGTCGGTGAAACAGAAGTCTATGTGGACCAAACTGGGAATCATTTTTCATTGCTTTCACACAAAATGCATTCAATGACCACATTTTCCAAAATCCATGAACTCTTTTCTCATTCATACTCCACCACTATATTTATATATTAACACTATATATTTGCAGCACATTTTTCAAATGCTAACACACTGTTTTCAACTGTTAAAAACACATTCAAAATAGAATGATGGAGCTAACATCACAATGTGTGCAGCACTGTCCAATGATGGTTTGCTGTTACACAAACCACTCATTGGCCCCTACAATACAGAGAGGCTCATTTCTTTTCTGGATGACCTGCATAATCGACTTGTGCCAGCGGAGGAGAGAGGGGCAGGAAACTCCCCTACCTTCGTTATTGTGTGGAATAATGTAGCATTCCAACACTCTGCTGCAGTCACAGACTGGTTTGCTGCAAATCCCAGGATGTTAGTACTATTCCTGCCTCCATACTCCCCTTCCTAAACCCCATAGAGGAGTTTTTCTCTGCGTGGAGGTGGAAGGTGTATGACCACCGTCCACATGACCAGATGCCCTTACTGGATGCCATGAATGTGGGGTGTGGAGACATTTCTCCTGAAGACTGCCAGGGTTGGATTAGACATTCCAGAAGATGCTTTCCAAGATGCATCGCCAGAGAAGCCCTATTTTAGTGCTGGCGCTAAGCGGCCTTATGCCCTAGCGCAGGTGAATTGCCAGTTTCGTCTGTCGCAAACTGAATATTTCCCGTCTCCGCCGAGTTTGGCAATTTTGTGGTGCGCAATGAAGGCGTTTGCGTGACTATGGGTTGGGCAGCGCAATTAGGGGGTGTGACAATGAAAACATGCTAGTGTAAAATAATGAGTTTGCGCTAACGTCCAACTAGACCACCTCTTAGCGCAAACGCTGGCGCTCTGTGCAATTTGGTGACTTTATTGATGTGCACATAAGAACATAAGGCTATCTGAAATCACATGAGAATGTTTTGTGAATATTGCTAATTTCCCCCCACGTTGAGGCAAATCGTCTAATCCATGGGTAACTTGCAAGCGTAATCAATTAAGCTAAAAACTATTTCACCACAGCTTGGGGTTATTCAATGCACGGACATGAAAGACTGAAGCCAGCAGGCCATCCATCACTACCGTTCAGTAAGATACACCTGTTAAATAAATATATGTTTGTATGCACATTGTTTTTCTTATGTGAAAGGGTTTTATTCTTTCCATTTGCACTACAGAAAATGGAGTACATAATTTTCTGAGAAGGCGATACTGTGAGCGATACCCTGGGTTTGGTAGTCGGTGTTGGCCAGACGGCTATCAGTATAGCTGTACATGCAGTTTCTTCCAGTCTTGTCCAACATGCAAATTAGTTTATAACTTTTCCTACACCCGACAGCCAGCAGAGAACTAAACAGGATTTTTATACGCAATGTGGATTCCCATTCACACATGTGCAGTTGCACGCACCATCTCATCATGGTATCATTTATGTGAATCGGAAGGGGGTCCACTCCATTAATATCCAGGTGGTTTGTGATGCACACTCCAGGGTGACGCATGTAGGCCTACTGCATGATGAACATAAATGAAACAGGCGTAGTTACAGTTGTGAGTTTGTTATTTATTGCTTTCCATTTAACAATTACATTAAGTTAGAAGAAAATAAACGTAGTTTTTTAAGTTGGAAAGCCTACAAATAAGGAAAAAAAGAGATGGTAAAATAAAACACTTTCTTTTAACAATGTAGGTCTCAAAATATAAACTCAAATCATGAAAATAACAAATTAATGTGCGCCTTGTTTTCCCCCTCTGATTCGCGCACCAACTTTTCCGAACCTCCTTATCTCCAAAGATAAAAGTTCATCATTTATGTAATGCTCTCTGTTGTTAGTGTTTTATTAGGTCAGTGTGTTATGAGTGAGAATGTATGCTTTCTGAGTGAGGATTGTTGCCAGTGTTATGGTCGAACAAGTTTATTTTGAGACATGTATGAAGTGTTTTGGTGGTTTGAGTGAGTTTTGGAAGTGAGATTAACTGATTGGTCAAGATGCATGTTGGTAATGCAGACTGTATGAAGAGTTTTGAAAAAGTGGCTTCAGTATTGACCGATGCTTGTTAGCAATTGAAAAAAACTGTAACATCCCAGTTTGAAGGTTCGTAAAGGTGATCTGTCACAAAACACCTTTGCGCTATAGAGTACATTTCAAAAGAATTACAACCGCCATTGTGTTTGAATTATGTGCACGATACAGATACTGAGGGTTGTAATGTGATGTCAGGACATCATCTCTAAATCAGGACGGTTACTGCTTTGTTGAAAATTGAAAAGAGAACAAATTACCAGTAGGACAGCCCTGGATGCCGTATGTTAGTTTGTATTTGATTGAAAAGCTTTAGGTCAATAATTTTCCATGTTGCCGAACTGAATGCCAATTTATTATGCCTGACAGCACATCTGGCCTTTTGAACCTGATCTTTCTCAAAGCCGCCACTTTCCTTTTCAGAAAACGTTCTTTTGTCCTCTTGCAGTCATCGTTTTGAGATATCTGAATGCTTTTTTCTTATTTTTTCATTTGAATGTTTTAGCTTATCACTTGCGATCTTCCGCAAGAGACTCAAAACCCACCTTTTCAGACTCCACTACCACTGAATTATTTACATCCAGCCAATTGTCATCATCACTGCCTACTTGCTCAATACTTATTGTATATGTATCCTTGCTTACTCCTCATTTTAAAAAAAGAGAGAAAAAAAGAAAGAAAATACTAACCTTTTCCTTCCCAGTGTTACAGGTATGGTACGCAGCTGCCTGCAATGATGTATATCTGCTGCATTACTGCACTGATCTCTTTCGTGAACTATGATTGTTCCTACCATGCATTAATGCACATCTTGTAAGTCACTCTGGATAAGAGCATCTGCTAAATGCTTAAAATGTAAATGTAAATCGATTTTCACATATTAGCCAATTTTCATCATCTCATCTGTCATGATTTTTACATTCCAGCCTTTGTCCATAGTCAAATAAATATCCTCAAAAAGGCATTTTTCCCTGGCTGAATTGTTTTAACATTTCCTTATAAGAATATACACATGTATTCAATATTTGGATGAACCTTTAGATACAGTTGTGGCATAGCTGTGAGCCTTATTTGATTCAGTGTTCTTGACATCATGCCAAACATCCCAAAACAGTCAATGTAATCATAATCATCAGTGAGTGTAGTGGAAATAGAAGTGAATAAAAGTTTTTCTGAAACACAGGAGTCCAGTACAAATGAAAAAGCTGTACTTGTCATTGCTGATTCAGAGCAGTTTTGTCCCTCGTTACATTAATTGGATTGCTTATTAAAAATGACAAGATTGATTAGTCAGACATGAATGAAAATATTAGGAATCCATCAAAGAAAAAAGAGAAGCCTAATGGTTTATAATGGATGGTGTCAGTGCTTAAGATTGCATTCTATTTTAAAACGATTTCTGTGGGCAAGGAGACAGACGCTGGTGAAGAAATATGCTTTGTTTTGCCCTCCCACCACGAAGGCACCATAGCCTCGTAACCTGTGCAGTCACTCACACTTAGAATACGCTTGAAAGGCTCTCTAGACGCGAGCATAGACATACTTATAACAAAATCCGCTACAATACAACATATTGCTTTATATATCTCACTTGTTGCAACTCAGATTCTAAAGATCTGAATGGAAATGTGACAATTTGCATGAACAAGGCAGATACCATATATGCACACAACATTGTAATTCAAAAAAGCAGATGAAGGCGACCAAATATAATAACATTCATGATAAGGGAAGGGAAGGGAGTAGGGTGATCATGCAAGAATACAAAACTAGAAAGTGAATTTTGTGCCAAGAGATCAGGGGTAGTATAGTATATTTCCTTTCTTCCTTTCTTCCGCTTTCTTGTTGTTCGGACTGAGAACCAGATTTTGGCGTGTTTTACCATTTTATCCTGCTTTGCTTTGTGTCGAACCATGCCATGTGCATGAAGCAAATACCAAGTAGTCACCCCTGATAATGTTTCCTTGATTTTGTATTTCATTTTGTATATATTTTTTTAATGAACATCAACGATTCTACGAGCAAATGTACCCATCTGGCCTTTTTTGTCATTGAATTGCTCTGTGCCGCCTGAAAGGCCTGCTGGAATAAATTCAGTTAACACATTTTATCATGGCACCTTGCAGTTTTCCCTGTGCAAAGAGAGATTTAGTGACAGAGTGACTGGTGGAGGAAAGGCTCACTATCTTCGTGTGGACAGGAACAGGAGCCCTTCCTAGACTGACAACAGCACTAGTGCTGCCATTCGCTGAGCTAACAAAGACCGTGAAGTGAGTGATTCAATTCACGTGGCATTACACACGGTGCGGTTAGACCATGGCATACCGAGGATAGCTATTCATTCGCTGGGCAAAACTCTGCCCCTGTGCCGGTGAATGGCACTCCCGGGTCTGCTTACCGAGGACGAAATGTGAAATTGATGAACTCCTCATTGACGGCTAAATAGAGTTCTGTTTCTACCAGAGCCTTAGACAGTGCCGCCCTCCTTCCACGGCAAAGTGCCTCGTCACAGTTCTAAATCAAAACATGCAAAAGCTATCGTTGGTGAGTTACATTTTTCACTGGAACTCAGGGACAAAGCGGATCTCAAAATGTGATATTTAGCTAGCGCTACATTACCTTTCTTTCATTTATTCTGGGGGTTTGGAAGCAGACGTTTGCTTTGATGCTCACTTTAAGTGTGACCGAAAACATTGTTGACAGAACACGTAGTGTGTAAAACAATATCCATTAAAATATTAATGTTAATACATTTTGTCACCACCTTTGATTGGTTCGTTTGTTAGCTAGCCAGTTGCACCGCATTCATTATTGTGATGCAAATGAGTCAATGAGGTGATGTGTATACTTTCGGGAACTGGTTTCCTGCAATAGTCCCTTCTCTCTGTCGGAACAGGAGCACGGCAAAATGCTATACCGTAAACATAGCTTACATTGTGGGAGATCCACGATCAGTCAAAAACTCTTGCAGACAGCAAGCCAAGTATAATGAGTACTTGTTGCTCTTGCTCTCCAGCAACGATCGACAAGCGAGGACTTGAGTAGCTAGCTAGTTTGCTATGTCTATTCCCAATGCAATCTATAGTTGCAGCTAGATAGTTACCAGAACTATCTTCATGTGACAGATGTGCAAATTATGATTTTAGTTGTGTACTTGATTAAAATGTGTATGTGCTAAAATTATGTTTAATTTAAAAATGTGCACGTATTTCAATTGTAGCCGTGATAGAAGAGCCACTCCAAAAATATAAACCACTGTGTAAGATATAAACCACTGTGTAATATAAACCACTCCATGCCAGTGCATATACAAGAATATATGGCACCACTTTCAGCACCACACACAGTATGCTATATATTCCTGTATAAGCATGTCATGGTTTACAACTCACACACACACACACACACACACACACACATTATCTTACCTTCATGCTAATGCTAATTGTTCTGTAGGCTAGCTAAGTGCAGAATGGTTGTGCTGCAGTCCACAGCCTTTGCTGGCAAGTTACTAAAGAAGTGAACTGCAGAAATTCAAGCTCCGTTCTCCTGTCAAAATACCGAGCAGTGTTTTGTGCTGTCTGGAACTCCAGCCTACCAATGTAATCAAGGGAGAACCAATTGAAGTTCACCCTACAGGAATGACCAGTAATCTCAGCCAATCATAGATATTTTTCAAATAGCACTCATCCATGGACAAAAGGGAAAACCCGAGATCATTTGTTTGTGATCCCCTGGGCCTTGGAGCATGACGGTTTGTCACCCTTGTCTCGTGCTCCAGACCTCGGCAGCCTGGGGGATGCTGCATGTGCATCTTAATTAGAGCCGCTGAGTGTACTGTTACTCTTTTTCTTCTTCTTTTGTTTCAGATTTTCTCCCATTTTCTCCCAATTTAGTAGCCAATTACACCCTCCATTCTTCATGTCAATCCCCCCTCATACTGTGAGTTCGCTGCCGTAGCCCTGTGACCGGCGAAGTATCGTCTCCTCCGAGACGGCACTCGCCAGGCTGTTGACTGTATCTCCGGTACTCCAGAGCCACTCCTGTGCGCAGAGATACTCCTCTCCTCCTCCCCCCTCCTGGAGTGGACAGCCAATCACTGCCCCCTAGTGGCACTCCCGGCCACAGCCGACTCTGACCCTCTCAATTACCTGGATGAAAGCAGCCTTCACCACATGGTCAATCAGTCATTGGGCTGTAGAGTAGTCTCTCCGTCCAAGTGCAACATGTATACCAACATATTACTTGTGGTTCTCTGTGGCTCAGTTGGTAGAGCACAGCATTGGCAACGCTTAGGTTATGGGTTCAATCCCCACTGCGGCCACATATGCTGAAAAAATGCTGAAAAAATGTATACATTCACTACTGTAAGTCGCTTTGGATAAAAGCGTCTGCTAAATGGCGTATATTATTATATATTACTCAAATATTTGTACAGACTTACAAGCCAGGAGGACTCATTTTAAGAGATCGATGGGCCCCCATTCTGGCTGTGATTGTATTGCCTTTTGACTGTGTCAGAGTGTATTCTGTCTGATTCCAAGTCCTTATAGAATCTGTACAAGATTGTCGAGTTTTCTTGAGTTAAAGCACAGAAAGTTCTTGTTATTAGCTCATGTTGGCTGTTAAATGTGACCAGCCATTAGCAAAATATATTACACTTTATATGAAGGTTACATTTATGTCATTACACAACATTTATGCATGTAGTTACATGAGTAAGGTTAAGACTGATTTGTGTAATTTTGCAATTTACATCAAAATTTGTGCCAATTATACCCTCATTTTACATTACAGCTGTTGCGACTGGTTTGCTGTTAGTTTGGGTTAAGTTTAAGGTTTTGCGTGGTGAGAGGTTGAGTTGAAGTTGGAGTTCTGGTCTGGGTGAGATAGAGGGTAAGGGATTTTCAGATACATGTATAATTGCACAACTCTTTTACACATTAGTTACTGTCTAATTAGCATTGTGCTGAATCTCACTGGTCCATAAGCAATTGTATTATTGTTTTTTGGCATGAAATCAACTTATGCTCTGCCGTTACTGTGGTACATAATGTTACTGCATCCATAATATTTCAAATGAACTGTACCGTTCAATGTTTTCAACAGGACGAATACGATTATAGAGATGATGGCATCAGCATGGAAAGAAAGAAATCCATATTTTACTGGAATTTGCCCATTTTTGAGTATGTCTATGTCAAACTGTGACAAATTACTAACTATCAAGGCTGTGTAGCCTCAAGGTTACTTGGCTGCATTCAATTGAAGATCTACATTTTTATGAATAGGATTCTTGAATCACAGTAATATGTATCATTCTGCATAATTCTAAAGCCTCCAAACACCTTCAGAAGAACAAAATATATGTCTTAATAATTAAGTATACAAAATAGTGAATAAATAATGGATTTTATTTACATAAAGTTGTGGCTAAAATTATTGGCACCCTTGCATTTCATGTAGATGATGTTCAATATCTTCTGAAATAATTGAAAGGTCTTCACACGTTCATCTGTTTGATTTACAACAGCACACGATCAATCAATAATAATACAAATTGTAAAAAATCTTTTATGGCTTCAAAATTGAAAAGTGGCCATGACACAATTTTTGACACCCTTTAGAACAATTTAAATACATTTGGTTGGAGGAAATAGATTCTCGTTTGCAGTGTCATTTGCAGTGTAATTCATCTCACCTGTGACAGGTTGCAGGTGCCCACATGGTATAAATTAACCAATTATCCATTTTAAAGTGAGAAAACAGTTCTGCTCTGTTCATCTGTGACAATGGTGAAGAGAAAAGAGCTGTCTGAGGATGTCACAAAAACGATTAATACAAAACATAAGAATTCATAAGGCTATAAGGCCATCTCTAGAGACCTTGGCATTCCTGTTTCCACAGTAATATTATCAAGACGTTTGCTGCTCATGGAATTGTTAAGAATCTCCCAGGACATGGTGCTAAGAGGAAAATTAATCTCAGATGTTGTCTCGAAGGTTGGTGCGAGCCATTGAAAAATCTACGCGCTTGACATCCAAAGATCTCAAGGCTGACCTGGAGAGGTCTGGGGTAATGGTTTTAGCCTGAACCAGACACTGAACCAAAAAGGGCTTTACGGTCGGTGGCCAAGGAAGAGTCCACTGCAGAAAGAGACACAAGAAGGCCAGATTCATCTTTGCCAAGACCCACCTAGGCAAGCCTAAATTCTCCTTGGAAAATGTTCGGTGGACCAATCAAACCAAATTATAGCTCCTTGGCAATCAGAACCAAATTATAGAAAAGCTCCTGGTGGAGGTTCCATAATGCAGATCACCTGGCTTTGTTTACAGATGATGAAATTAATTGCAAGGCTTTTCGAACGCGTGTGGAAGGAGTGGTGTGAAGAGAGAGAGTTTTGAGAGAGTTTTTGGAGAGAGTTTTTGAGAGAGAGAGTTTTTGAGAGCGAGAGTTTTGAAAGTGTGTTTGTTTTTTGTGTTTGGATTTGGATTGCTGCTTTGGATTTTGACGACGGATTGGACAATAGACAAGGATTGTGGACTTTGTGTTTGTATTCCCCAAAAAGAACACCTGGGGACACCACATATGGTACTATAGGCAAGAGGAGGTAGTGCAGCAGGATTCTTCTTTGGTTTGTACAGCCATGGTGGAGGACCAATGGCGTGTCACCCTCCGTGAGGTCCAACAGCTGAAGCAGAGTGCCCAGCTTGAGCAATATGGTGGCACCACATGGACTCCTGGGAGTGCTGGGAATCATGGCTGGGGAGATGGAAAGGAGAAGGCGTCCCATGGCGATGAGATTTTTCCCACAAGCCAAAGAGCAGGTGAGAGCCCTAACCCAGATGCGTGAGGACACAGTGTCTTGGGCCAAGGACAAACTCCAAGGAGCTGGAGGAGACCACGGTGCAGAAAGAGACACAAGAAGGCCAGATTCATCTTTCACAGCCAAGACCCACGGGAGCTGGAGGCAAGCCTAAATTCTCCTTGGAAAATGTTCGGAGAAGAGTGCGCTGGACCAATCAAACCAAATTATAGCTCCTTGGCAATGCAGATCACAAGACGCCTTGTTTACAGATGATGGCTTTTATAGGGTTGAGGAAGGAAAAGCTTCCACTTACAGTCCAATATGGTGGAGGTTCCAATGTGAAAATAAATAAAGAATGCTGTGGGGCTCGTGGCAGTTTGCTGCCTCTGGTACTGGACGTCTTGAACATATTAAGGGCATTATGAAATCAGAGGATTACTATGGCATTTGGAGCTAAATGTGCTACCCAGTGTCAGAAAACAGTCAGTCGAAGGTCATGGGTCCTCCAGCAGGACAATGACCCAAAACACACATCCAAAAGCACCCAGAAATGGTTCAATAGAAAACGTTGGACTGTTCTGGAGTGGCCAGCAATGAGTCCTGATCTCAATCCTATTGAACACCTGTGGAGAGATCTGAAAACAGCAGTTGGGAGAAGGCACCCTTCAAATCTGAGAGAACTGGAGCAGTTTGCAAAAGAAGAGTGGGCCAAACTGCCAGTAGAGAGGTGTAGGAATCTCATTAATGGCTATAGGAAGTGCTTGATTATGCAGTTATTTTCTGTTGCTACCAAATATAAGGCTGTGCTACCAAATATTAAATCTAGCATGTCAATGATTTTGTCAATGCCATTTCTGTTTATTTTATGATTTAAAAGGATATGTTCTGAATCAAAAGCAAAGTTTCTGTACTATTAACAGTGAAATAAAGAATTGCGGAGATCAAATACTTTTGTCAATTTCAACTTATTTTAGAGAAAATTACAACAAAAAAAACAACGTGCAAGGGTGCCAATATTTTTGGCCACGACTGTAGCACATTTAGTAGATTTGAACACAGTCTCCCGCGTGGTCTAGTGGTTTCAACGTCCGACGCTGGCCACGGCGACCGGGGTTCAATTCCCCATCGCGCCACAGTCGGATCTGGCCGGGAGTGCCACCGGGGCGGCAATTGGCTGTCCGCCCCAGGGGGGGGAGGGAACCTGACACAGTTTGCTGCGCACAGGAGTGGTTCTGGGGTGCCAGAATTACAGTCGACAGCATGACGAGTGCTGTCTCGGAGGAGGCAGCGCTTCGCCATTGTCACTGCCGGTCACAGGGCTACGGCAGCGAACTACGAGGGAGGGGATTGAACTAAGCACAGCGGGAGTAATTGGCTACCAAATTGGGAGAAAATCGGAAAAATAAATCTGAACGCACTTTAAAGTGAAGGGAGCAGGGGGAACTCGACATTCACAAATGCTTATCACCCAGAACAAGAACACTCACCACACACCTGCCGACAGGGACAGGGAGAGATATATTTAGCTGACAGTGAGACCTAGGGGATGATTATATGGCGAGATTGAGAGAACCAGATTGAGTCAGGACAACCAAAGGCTATAAAAATGTCAATGTTGCACGGGGCGGGGGAATAGTCAGACACACTTGGGGCTTAATAAGCGGCTGGGCAGACGTTCATAACTGGGGACCATGAGGCACTTTCACCTTGCCGGTGTTTATTTTCCTGCTTCAAATATATTTTTCATCCACGATTTTTTCTTCTCTCCCCATTTGGAATGCTCTGTTGTACTCACAGGCCTCACATCTCATCGCTGCAACGTCCGCCGTCGATCCGCGGTCACTGCCCCTTGTCGGTCCGCAGGCCAGATCGGGCCGAGCCGCGCGGTCAATCGCACCCCAGAGGAGATCGTCGCGGACGCACTGCGGACCGTGACTCGCACGGTCAGCATTCAATAGCAGGACACGTTGTAAATGTAAACGCGGCGTTAGCAGGATGAGCCGCCCAGCGGTCTCGTTGGAGCCCCTTTGACGGGCGCCAACAGCGGTGAAGCAGCGGAGAGGGATGAGGGAAGGAGAGAAAGGGCGCACACACAGAGTGACAGTAAGTACGAGTGATTGTCATGAACTTTGCCAGCTCTGCTTACGGATGGCTGAGGCGGGGCGCTCGTGAATGCGTCGCGCGCGACTGGGCCTGCAGCCCGCGAGGCCTGCGAGTACATGATAAAGTCACGCGTGAGACAGCCATGATGAATAACGCTGGTGCAAGCCCTTTATCCCGAGCCAAGAGACGGCAGTTTTGAATGTGGGCAACTTACAGCACATCACATTAAATTGTTAAATCTCAAAAAAATCTCAATAAAATATATTTAAACGACAGCAATGCCTGAGCTGACTCTTAACGTTGCTCTTAACGTTCCGAAAATATTGACATTTTGAAAAATGTATTTGATATACACTGATTTGGGCTTCCCTCTTTAAAAACAACCTTTTGTTAGTTTCTCAGACCTGGCCCTGAAATAAATTCTGTTTATTTTTTCAAAAAGTAAAACGGTAAAACAAATATTTCATTTGAGAAAAGGAGCCGAAACCCACCTGGGAGACCACAAGCGTTTGGAAGAAAAACCAGGGAAATAATAAAGTATATTGTAAATGCATGAAGGGCAATTAGGGGATTAGGTTCTGTGAAAGTAAATGAATACATATTTTTACAATTATTTCAGGCAGCATCGGCTTTTAATTAAACATGGAAGTAGTCTAATGTCACTTGACCAAATAATGGTGTCTTTGAACAATGGGGCTAATTATTTCACTCAGATCAAAACAATTTCCACGCAGTATATGATTAAGGAGTGGTTCGCACAGCAGAGAGACGTCTGCAGGATGGGGAAGAATCTCTTTCTCAGCTGTCTGCTGCAGCGTTTGCTAATATAGATGTTGACAGTTGATCACATGCTGCGACTTTGTAATATATTACTAAGTTGGAATCCGTCTGAGGTGGCAGGCATGCTTCACAAGGCAAGAGAATCTTGTCAGTCTTTCTCCCTCTCTTTTTGTGGGTGGCTGAACAAAGTCATTCTGAACTGGTAACTTCAACAGAGATCAAAGTGGATTCATTTGGGAAAGACTTGAAAAGCGCAAAAGTAGCCCTCTAAAGTTACAGTACACTTACTGACTGATGGAACAGTGAGCCGTGCCTATCGTTCAAAGCAGTTGTGTGAGCAGGAGCGTATCAAACCGAAGGAGAAAAACGTGATGAAACTTTAATCACATGCAGACACACACACACACGCACACGCACACGTGCACACACACACTCGCATAACCATGCACATACGAGCACACAGACTCACAAACACAGACTAACACACACAGACAAATGTATGCACAAACGTGTGTGTAGTCGGCAGTGTAGTGTAATGGTTAGGGAACTGGGCTTGTAACCGAAAGGTTGCAGGTTTGATTCCCAGGTACCCTTGTACCCTTGAGCTAAAGGTACTTAACCTGAATTGCTTCAGTAAAATATCCAGCTGTATAAATGGATTGCATTTAAAGAAATGCAAATTGTAAGTCGCTCTGGATAAGGGCGTCTGCTAAATGCCTGTAATATAATGTAATGTACACAAACCTATGTACGTATGTGGACACACGCACAGATGCACACACTCACCTGTGAATACACACACACACACACACACACACACACACACACACACACACACACACACACACCTAAATGGGCTCCTTCTCTCAAGAGAGCAGGCAGGAATGTAATCATGACTCTAAATATAGAGCCCGACCCTCAGGGGAACACACGTTGTAGGCGTACGTTGATGCTCCGGCTGAAAATAATATCGTCAGCTTCAAAACTATTGAAGAAGAAAAACAAAGAGAAATCAGAGCAGTGCACCTCGAAATGTTGAAGCCACTTCTTGCGTTGACCCATTTAAATCTTTTTCAAACGTCAACAAATCCAAGAATGCCCTCGTCTTTAATCAGCAACAGGGGCCTTCTCAATAAAATAAAATAAATACATACCTGAGTGCATGCTCCATTCTTGCAACCAATCATGTTCGACATTTTCTACATAATAATATAATATGGCACCGTTTTTTTTTATCCAGTAGTGCATGCTCCATTCTTGCAACCAATCATGTTCTACATTTTCTATATTTTCTAAACACCTACTAAGTCATTCAAGGGAACATCAAGAAATCATTTCAAACACGAAGGGATGTATAAATGTAAAATAATAATCCTAAAATCAGCGGGGGAGTAATGACAGTGTGTCAGGGAGATGGGTCTGGTGTGCGTTAAAAGAGCTGCAGTGCATCAGTGGCGGTCCTGAGCGCGCTCTTAAGGAAGACCACTACTTTAATGCCAGGGGAGGGAGGACAGGGGCATGGATGATTGAGGCCCTCTATTACTATCTTGTCATGCTTGATTTCAAACGATGTCAGTGGGTGCTCCAACGGCACCTGAATATATCCACCGCGTGCATTCAGGCAGCCAGCGGAATGACCTGGACCGCGCCATCCTCAGCGCCACAGACTCAAACCACACCCAGCAATAGCCCAAGGAAATGCATTTCACTGTAGTGTTGCTAATGCAGTATTAGGTACACTAATACCTTATTGAAACTGAACAATTATATAATGCGTGCATGCATTGCAAATGCACGTGTGTGATTTGTGTGTGTGTGTGTGTGAACTCTGAATTCTGCTCTGTTAATAAATGCAATGAATTTGCCTCACATTTTAGCATCAAATTAGTGACATTCGATCAGCCATTAGCTCCTCTGCACCCGGCAACATAGCCGCACCATTCTCTCATCTGCCAAAAAACTGCCCTCCTTGTTTGTCGCAATTCAGTGAAATTGACAACAAGGCGCTTGAAGAAATAGTGCAGCACCTCAAACCATCTACTTGCTCTTTAGACCCTGCACCTTCCAGCTTTTTAAAAGGTAACTTTAGCTATTTATCTTCAGAACTACTGCAAATAGTTAACTGCTCACTCCCGGACTGGCTTTTTTCCTACATCTTTAAAAACCGCAGTAATTAAACCTCTTTTAAAAAAGAAAAATCTAGACTCTTCTAAATTAAATAACTATCGCCCTATTTCTAACCTTCCCTTCATCAGCAAGATCCTTGAGAAGGCCGTTTCTAATCAACTCAACAACTTTCTAAACCAAAACGGCCTTTTTGACACTTTTCAGTCTGGTTTTAGATCCCACCACAGCACCGAGACGGCACTCATTAGAGTTGTAAACGATATCCGTATAAACAGTGACTCAGGTAGGATCTCTGTTCTCGTTCTGCTGGATCTCAGTGCAGCCTTTGACACTATAGATCATCAAATACTCATAGACAGGCTACACCATTGGATCGGGCTCTCGGGCACAGCCTTAAACTGGTTCAAATCCTACTTACAAGATAGAGAATACTTTGTAAACATTAACAGCCACCAATCAGAACGGACTACTCTGACCTCTGGGGTCCCCCAAGGCTCTGTCCTTGGCCCTCTGCTGTTCAATTTATACATGCTCCCCCTCAGTCAAATCTTTCAGAAGTACCAAACCTCATACCACAGCTATGCAGACGACACACAAATGTACCTGTCGTTCACTCCTGACGACTACAACTCCATTGACTGTCTATACCGGTGCTTAAAGCAAGTAAACAGCTGGATGTGTCAAAACTTTCTCCAGCTAAACAAAGACAAAACCGAAATTATTGTGTTCGGGAGCAAAGAACCAAGAGAAAAATTGCTCTTCACCTTGACTCACTCGGTTTACTTAACAACCACGCAGGCTAGAAACCTTGGTGTGCTTATCGACTCAGATCTTAACTTTGATAATCATATCAAGTCGATAACCAAATCCGCCTTTTATCATCTGAAGAATATAGCAAGAGTCAGAGGCTTCATGTCTAAACAAGACCTAGAAACCCTCATTCATGCTTTCATCTCAAGTAGGGTTGATTATTGTAATGCTCTTTTCACTGGCCTCTCAATAAGGTCCATTAAACGGCTCCAACTAATTCAAAATGCTGCTGCCAGGCTTCTTACAAGGACTAAAAGAAGTGCACACATCACTCCAATCCTTAGATCGCTACATTGGCTTCCAGTCCGCCATAGAATAGATTTTAAAGTGTTACTGATAGTTTATAAAGCACTGAACGGCTCTGGACCAAAATACATCTTGGAAATGCTTAGACAGTATGAACCAAACAGACCACTCAGATCTTTAGGATCGGGTCAGCTCATTGTGCCAAAGGTTAAAAAACAAAAATGGTGAGGCAGCCTTTAGTTTCTACGCTACCCATAACTGGAACCAACTACCTTATGACCTTAGACATGCTCCTACAATTATGTCTTTTAAATCTGGACTGAAAACGTTGCTCTTTTCACGGGCCTTCGACTGTAATGATTAAATTGTACTACATTTGACTATATTCTTATTAAGCCCAGTCCAAATCTTAAATCTACTACACTTTTATCACTTTTATCACTCTACTGCACTTTTATCAGTTTTACTTGTCAGCTAAATCTTATTTCGTTTTTAATTTTAATTTTAATTTTATTGTGTTTTTAAACTGATTTCCTATATTTGAAACTGACTCTAATCATTTTATTGTCTCCATAAATTAACTCACTGTTGTTAAAGCACTTTGAATTGCATTAATTTGTACGAAACTGTGCTATATAAATAAACTTGATTGATTGATTGATTGTGTGTGTGTGTGTGTGCATGTGTATGTTCATATGCAGGTGACTGCCAAAAGGAAACACTTGAGTGAATGAAGGGTTCTGGTGGCTCTGTTACGGTGTGGGGTGCATTTTCCTGGCATGGTTAAGGTCCACTCAACCCCTTAGAGGGCAAGGTAAACACCAATAAATACAAAGCCATTCTGAGTGATCACCTTCATCCTGTGGTGAAGCATTTCTGTCCTGATGGGAGTGGTCTCTTCCAGGAGGACAATGCCCCCATCCACAGGGCACGAGTGGTCACTGAATGGTTTGATGAGCATGAAAACGATATAAACCACATGCCATGAATTGAACTATTATGGGAGATTCTGGAGCGGCGCCTGAGGCAAGTGTTTTCCACCACCAAATTATGGAATTCTGTAGAAGAATGGTGTTGCATCCCTCCAATAGAGTTCCAGACACTTGTGGTATCTATGCCAAGGCGCATTGATGCTGTGCAAGCTGCAAGCTATTAACCCTTTAATGGCCCGCTCAACCATTTGGTAGAGCACATTGTGACTTTTGTCATTGCTTTTTTTATAGGTGAGACTATTTTAAGACAATTTATATGTTGGCGTTTCCTTTTTTGGCAGTTAACTCTATGTGTGTGCACCTGCATGCATGTGTGCATGTTAAACATTCATTAAAGCTTTACTTACTTAAACATTCATGTTTTCATTCACATTACTACAGTAGGCCTTCTTCAGTCCATATGATTGGATGTTACATCCGCCTCTGTTGTCACAATCAAAGGAAAGATAAGTTTATAACTCTCTTTGGCAAAGTTCACAGCAGTAATTAAATACAAATCTACGCATTATTGTATCACGCCTAATCCCTTTGAGCCGATTGTACAGCAACACATTTCTGATGTATTGCTTCTCCCGTTTCATCTTAATTAAAAAAAAAAAAAAAAGTTCCAGTACGTAAGTAATGAGTCGCTGCCTCGGAACGCTTTCACAGGAGGACCTAATGAGAGGGAGGCAGGAATGGATTGTTTTTAATTCCATTTGCACTCAAGACAGCTACTGCATGTGTTGCATATTTTTGTCTTAATGCGATATGATTTTATTTTCTTGGTGCCAGGGTGCACCGCATTCCTGGGGTTTATGAATCACCGAGGTGCATTATCTGATCCCTGGGGAAGCACAGAAGAAATATCGGGTCTAAGAGAACGCTAATGACTCGGGCTGCAGAAAATAAATAGAGTTCGTAACGGAAATACAAGGGAGCCATGCAGCTGAATTGTGTGCACTCCTCCTCCGATGCTCTCGCCAGTGGCTATTTTACACCCGACGGTCCACACAGCACTACAGTACAGAGCTAGCGTCGTCTATCTCAAGTAGTAGCCTGTGGGCACCCAGCACGTCATTGGGAGGAGCTAACGTAGCGGAGCTAACCAACGGAACCCTGAGCGATGTAAAGCGATCCTACTTCTGCTTATCAAGCCGCTAGAGGTACTGCTCTCCCTTACCTCCAGTCACTCATCACTCCCTACACCCCTCCCAGACCCCTCCGCTCCGCCTCCTCTGGTAAACTGACTGTCCCTTCCTTCCGGGCGCCTGGCAGCCGCTCCTCGTGGTCTCGTCTCTTCTCTGTCCTGATCCCTCGCTGGTGGAATGACCTTCCGCAATCAGTCAGGACTGCGGAGTCACTTGCGATCTTCCGCAAGAGACTCAAAACCCACCTCTTCAGACTCCACTACCACTGAACTCTGTCCATCTAGCTAAATTGTCTTCACCACTGTTTACTTGTTCAACATAAAACATTTAAAAAAAATTACTAAACACTAATCTTTTCCTTCCCAGTGTTACAGGTATGGTATGCAGATGCCTGCAATGATGTCTATTGCTGTATTACTGCACTGATCTTGTGCGCTAACTATGGTTGTTCCTACCGTGTATTAATGCACATCTTGTAAGTCGCTCTGGATAAGAGTGTCTGCTAAATGCTTAAAATGTAAAAATGTAATGTAAAATGTAAAGCGATCCTACTTCTGGTGGGACAAGAACAATTGTGTCCTATCACCGTGGAACCGTAGTCTTTCTGTGAAGCTGTTATAAGGTCAAAAAGAGCAAACGTATGTTCAGATCCAAGATATTTGTGGGGTATATGATAAACGCCATTACTCCCCAGGAATGACTTAACTTAAAACACAGGCGAATATACTTAAGATTTCCTTAGGGCTCCTGAGCATACAATGCCATGCCAATCTGAAGCATACGACACATCAATCAGCAGGTGATAATTAGACCAACCTGGGGCAGGTTATACATCTCATCACAATCTGTATAAATCTCCTCATTTATGAGCGCAGTGCATGCCCTTACCTGTCCACAGGAATTAATTATTCAACACTCACAGTCCAGAGTTCTTTTGAGTTGAAGCAGCTGTTAGTTCAGAGGGGTTTTTAAACAGTGCTGTTCTGTATTCTTTCTCATTCCCTGCTCTTTCTCCCTCCTTTCACCCGAGGGGCAGTGGAACACTACTCAGCTTTGATTTGGTGGCAATGATAATAATACCTTAATACTACCTAGATTTATAATGTTAACATACCTTTAAAATCAACTTCCGCTTCGGCGAGTTTCAATGAACTCAAGACTCCTTTTTTCCATTCTGTGCAACTCTCAGAGTGAAGCTCTCCAAAATACAGTTTCACGTAATTCCCTTCATTTCGACAATTTAAGCTGCGGTGGTTGACAATATTAAAGTAAAATGTGTTTATAACAAATTGCTTTTGGTGAGCTTTTGAAACTTTTGTAAAAAAATAAAAATAATAATAATAATTCTTAAGGCCATTTCATTTTATCTGCCATCTTCTGAAAATGCTGACCTTGAGTTGGATTAGAGAAAGGGTGGAAATTCTCCAGAGAACGTGACAAATTGAATGAAAACCTTCATTATTTTACTGTCATATTTGCTTTCCTGTCAATCCTTATTTGTTTGCCTGCTTTCAAGAGGTGTTGTAGATTATTTTCTGCGTCTGCGAACAGCACACTTTGACAAACACTTTTTTTCTCCTTAACTCTTGCTAAAGACAGTCGAGAGCAGGTGTGTCAAGCTCATGTTCTGGAGGGCAACGGCATCTGCAGGTATTTGTGGTTTCCACTTTATCAGCAGCAATTTAGGCCTTGGAAACAAAGTGTGTGGACTCCTTAGGCAATCAATGGTTTAAATTATGCACTTCAGTGCTGAAACATGCCAAAAACCAGCAGACACTGGAGTCTGACACCACTGTTCTAAAGTTTCACCTGCACATATTGTGCAGTAATGAAGTGCTAAATTAAATAACCGCTAAACCAAGTACACGCTCTTCCGCAGCTTGTGTGTAATTACAGAGAGGGGTAGGGTAGGACGGTCACGTTATTTGCTTAGGGGATGCCTTTATCCAGAACCACTTACACAGTTTAAATACTATCCTTTATTAAAGCTGCGTATCTACTGAGGCCGTTCAGTAGTACTTTAGTGAGGCGATTGAGCCCCACTGCTGAGCTTTGGTTGGCGGTTAAGTTCAGGGTTTTTTGATGTAGGGACACAATTCTCCAAGGTTTTGACTGCAGTATTTAACATATTTCCCCAAAAGTATTACTGTGAAGAAGTTGTATCGTAAAGATACAGTCATATATTTTAAAGTGTCTGTGATGATATTTTATACCAAAATTTCTAAAAAATATATATACCAAAAGAAGTGTGCAAAGCCATATGTATTTACAAAATGCATATTAAATCGTTGTAGAGGATAACCATGTCACTATCTCGTCGGTTCAAATGTTAAATAATAATGAAAAGGACGATGGCTCTGAAATATGAATGTATTCATTAGTCCAGGGGCCATTTGGACAAAATCGTCACATCTGGCAGTACCCCTAAGTAGCTTCCTATATCGATGATACCGTAGAGTATATTTTTTACCCCACAGAATTCCTTCTGTACTTATGCTTCTGGAGGCACTGGACTTAAGGGGGACATATTATCATAATATTAAAGTACACAGTGGACCTGTAGGGCAAGCTTTCCTCTAGTACTGTATTTATATTTGGTAGCACTATCTTTGTAAAACACCTGTTCAGCTCTGAACGGGAAGGCTTCCTGCCCGCCGTATCGACTACACATTTTAATTTGCTCAAAAGGGAGGTCGGGCTCAACTTTGTGGCTAAGCTACCTATCCCAAATCACAGCACTTGCACACTTCAGCTCCCTGTGGACGCCGACCTTTAACCCTGTATGATCGCTGTGTTTTGAAACATGTTCTATTTAAAGCGTTTGCTGATTTGATGCGAGGGCCCCCTCCGATTGGGTTATCAGGGTTGTGTTATCCCGGAGAGAGCTTAAAGTAGTGGCCTTGCTGACAGGTGGGGATTACGAGGTAGGGGTGAACAACCAGCTGCCTCTGACAAATGTAAGATTATAAGGTATCGAACTGACAAAAGTCCTTTTGCGAGGAGATGCATTACCCAGCTGCACAACTTACAGGAATCCAATTTCTCTTTGCTTGTATGTATTTATTTATTGATTTATTTAGTCCAGTGTAGGTGTTATGGAGCCAAGATGCATGGATCAGCTAAATGTATGCACGAAGCATAGATATTTTGCTCGTCCTGTAGTGAAATTTTACGACCTTACAGGTGCAGTGGTCATGTGCTAATGTGTAAATAGTAGTTAACATCAAACTATGGTAGTCCGTGTTAACTTGATTTAAGAAACAAAACAAAACAGAAATGTTCATTATTGCAGGAAATCACAGTTTTGTATTTCAACCCTCTTTAGGCAATTGCAGGTACTGCATTATTGCTCATTACCAAGTCTGATAGGCGGGTGTAAAATCTGCTTGTTCAACTTGTTCAGCCTGGTCACACTAAAAATCAGGCCTGGTCTGTTAAAATAACCCCTCTGGTTTCACTCTCGCAACACTGTGCAGAAGACCAGGGTGACATTATCCACTGAAATTGCAAATGTCCCCCTTAGTGACTGGAAAAGTCAACTCAAAATTTACATTTAAATGTGTCTCGTATCTCTCTGCGTAATACATACTGTGCGGGAGGAAATAAAATACATTGTTGGTCTTTTCTCTGTGGAAGAGCATGATTCATTCACTGTTTAATACTATTTCCAGGAATATAATTGCTATTGCACTGATTGCGCATATTTATTGAAAGGAAATGAGCCCCTTATTTGGTATGAAAACTGTTATCCTTGATTACTTTCTGTTTTGGGTCCTTACAGAAGTCTTGCACTTCCAAAGGTTGAAAGCATTCAAGTTAAACCGAAGCCTTTGAAATTACATCGGAGCCAAATGAAAACATTCAGGCATTTTATTAAATATTTTTGTTTACTGAAATGTACTGCTATTTTGTATTCAGCTTAAAACCAACAAGTACAAGAATGAGAACAACAATAATGACAATAACAATAATAACAATAATAACAATAATAATAATAATAATAATAATAACCATACTAATACTACTACTGCTTCTACTACTACTACTGCTACTGCTAATCATAATAATAATAATCATTATAATCTTTGATTGTGGCTTTTAATAGCATTGAATGGTTCTCAGTCTTACACAGTAAATTGGCGTAGCATCGTGACACACAATGAAGTCAGTGTTTCAGTTTGAAAAGTGCTGGAAGGATCCTTTACAGCCAACGCCAAATGCCAACCGTCTTGTGCTTTTCAGCGAGAGCTGTCACAAGTGAGAGGTTGTGAAAGTAGGTGCGCAGTCCCGCTGAAATCACAGCCCCACATCGAGAGTTCTGCCTGAGGAATCTCACGCTACGGTGAGAGAGTATCTCCGTAGGAGTGGGTTGGGAATTGGTCTTATTTCATATGATTTACCGTCACCTTGATTCTGTCAGGGGGGCAACAGAGCCAGCCAACTAGAAAAGAGCCTCCTTTTCACTCTCTATCGCGCTTACAGAACACAGAGCACAAAGAACTTACAAAACAGCAGTATGTAGTATACTGTCACAAAGATTATTGGTTTGAATGTGTTTTCTTAAATAAATAAATAAATAAAAATCCCTGCTGTCCATGGTCCTGAAAGTTTTCCAGTTTTTCTCCCAATTTAGTAGCCAATTACACCCTCTATTTATTTCAATTCACCCTCCCCACACGAGTCTACTGCTCGTCTCTATGAGGCAGGCTAATTCTCCTTCGAGACGGAAACTGCCCACCCACGTTCTGGAGACACCCTTATGTGCTTCACGGCCGACCCAAGCCGGCTCACCCTCCCCCTTCCCCCCCCGGGGCGGACAGTCAAATGCCGTCCCCGATCGGGTCTGATGACCAGGGCCGGTCTGGTAGAGACGGGTTTCAAACCGCGTCCCTGACAGGCAGCGTGTATCGGACCAGCCAAAGTGTGGCACGTTAGACCACTATGCTGTCCGCTGTCCGCCGCCTGCTGAATGTATTTTAAGGAGGATACAAAGACATGCTTTTTTTGATAATTCAATTCAAAATTCAAACCAATTCTCCATGGACAAGCAAAGATGCACTGTGATGTTCTGTGGTTGGCTTTATAACAATAATCCAGAAAAAAGGCTTCACAAAAGCTTTGATCGACACAGATAGGTAGGTTTTGAGAAAAGAGAAATGATGGTCAATGTTTTCTCGTGTGCCTTTACGGATACAGATTGTTTTTCCTTCTCCTTTGGCCAAATTAAAGGGGGAAATTATTCAAAGCTCGAGTTTCCGGTTGAGCATTTCTAGCTTGTATGACCAGTGTTTCGGCAGCACAGGAAACCTTTCAGAACCGTATGACTAAATTAAAATGACCTTCTCGGCCTGTCGGCGGCCGTTACCTCACAGTGATGAAAAGGCCTTGAAGGCCGGGCCTTTAGCCGCTCCTTGTAAAGGGCGAACATTGTAAATGTGTGCATGCTCTTCCAGAGAGATCGCCCCTGGAGCCAGTACCTGACAGTATGGTGACGCAGCAGCAGCGGCATTAAAAACCTCGACTGGAAGTTTAGCAAAGTAACGAGCTCGGGCCCCAAACAAGCCTCCTGTGCATATTTTACAAGGCCTTTGATTTTTCCCTTTGAAATCCTCACATCAAAAACAGCTTCGCTTTGATCCTCTCAAAGAAAGTGGGAGATTGGCATCTGTGATTGAGAGTGTCTTTGCTCTGATGGCACTACACGCCACAATAACAAGTGGCACTTGGCCAGCGGATGGTCGCAAAGCCACAAAAAATCTGAGAGATTGTATCGTGACTCTGATGAAGCACAGCAGGAAGGACAATAACAATAATAACAACAACAACAACAACAACAACAATAACAACAATAATACAGTATAATCCTGCATTGCCAAACTCCATATATCCAACATAGCAATTATCCAACATTATTTGTATGTCAATGCATTTGTAAAAGCACTCGTTCTAAGTGCAGGTTGCCCACTGCAGTGTGGAAGCTGGCATGAGTTTTCCGCATGCAAGTGGGTCTGTGCGTCGGAGTAACGGTTGACTGTTCACTGGATTCTGCCCCAGAGTTGCAGCAGTGGACTTACAGGGGGTGTAGCTGAACTAGAGGAGGGTGCAAATGGCCACCAAATTAGGGGAAAAATGGGGGAATCAGGGGGAAAAACCCCTTAATTACTTCAAATTGGAATTACAGAATTTATTTATTAACGTGATTTCATAACAATTATTCGCAGATAAAATAAATTGTGACAAGTGGTGGGAGGAACAGTAGAAAAACTGAGAGCTGACCAACCTATTCAATGGTGTAGTGTGGGTCGAAGGTGGAAGAGCCACACGCAGATTTCACGGGTATCTAAAAGCTGGACGCAAGCGACCAGCCACTAAATCTGAAAACAGACTAGGGAGCGGGGAAACAAAAGAAAACCCCGGGACAAAACTCCACAGGAATAAACCCAACAGAAACAACCCTAGAAGGGCGAATGCTCCTCAACGAGGTGCGTGGAAAACAAATAGCTATAGACTTTAGCTCTGGGGAACAATAGCCCCGACAAACAAAGAGTAGAGATAACTAAATTAGACCCTTCTCTCTTTAACTGAGTGGTAAGTTAACCCTTTGTTTGGAATAATACTGTTATGACCGACACTCAAGCAGTCAAAAACAAACATGGAGACCAGACCAGGTAAATCGTTTAAAGAGTTTTATTTCAATATTCTGTGTGTGGATGCGTGTCAGTGTGAATCTGTAGAGGGGTGTTGGAGTGTGAGTGCAGGTGGAGTGTGACAATCCAATATAACAAGGTTAAGTATGCTACTAAAAGTACCAACCCGATACCCGCAGCCACCAGCCCAGTCAAGAGCTAAGTGCAGTGTGAGACAACAATCTCCTGAGATATCATAATCTCCCGAGCACCTGGGCGAAGCCACTTATAAAGGGGCTTTCCCAGGTGCTACCACTAGGTAGCTAATTAGCCACAAACGGCAATTAAGGCAATTCCAGGGAAAGGGAGGGACGGCATGCAACACTGCCACCAGCTGGCCGACAGCCATAACTACAGTTGAGGAAGACAGGGCATGGTCGTCACATCTCCCCCCTCAAGAGAGACCCCCCCCCTGGCCACCAAAGCGGGTCTATTGGGCAAGAAATACAAAAAAAACATAAATTAGTCCATCAATCATTTCTTTATTACTACCTACCACTCCCAATCCCAGTAACACCCTCCCAAAACCCCAGATACCAACCACACCCCAATCCCAGCCGCGCGAACTGAGAGAGAGCAAGAGAGAGAACCTGAGGAGAGAGAGAGAGAGACACGGAGAAAAGACAGAGAAACAGACCGACAGACTAAACGGGAGCTCGAGAGAGTGCATCCGCCACAATATTCTCTCGACCTTTTATGTGAGAAACCTGCAGGTTAAAACCCTGTAGGTACAGACACCAGCGCATAAGCCGTTGGTCTCGGATTCTGCATGGAGTGCAGAAAGGTCAGGGGATTGTGGTCAGTAAACACCACAATCGGCCCTGCACCTGCCCCCCACATACACCTCAAAATGCTGCAATGCCCAAATGAGTGCTAATGCTTCCTTTTCAATTACTGAATAGTTGTACTGGCAAGAATTGAATTTCCTGGAGAAATAGGACACTGGGCGGTCAAGCCCATGCCCATCCTCCTGTATCAACACAGCGCCAGCTCCAATGCCGCTTGCATCAGCCTGAATTTTGAAAGGTGTGTCAAAACGAGGAGCAGCAAGTACGGGAGCGCAACAGAGTAAAGACTTTATGTTTTCAAAAACGTCTTGACAGAGGGGTGACCAGTCAAACACCTTGTGTTTTCCAAGAAGGTCAGTCAAAGGGGCAACCACTGTGGAAAAATTTGGGCAAAAGGCACGATAATAGCCAATCATTCCTAGGAAACGATCAATTCCTTTTTGGAAGTCGGAGCAGGATAACAAATAATGGCATCCACCTTAGCCTGTACAGGACGAACTTCACCTTGGCCAACTATTCGTCCCAGGTATGTAACAGTGGCCCGCGAACTTACACTTGGCAAGGTTCACCGTTAGATTTGCAGAGACTAACCGGTCAAGGAACGCACTGAGTCGTTGGACATGCTGTTCCCAGCTGTCACTATAAATTACAACATCATCAAGATACACTGCACATCCTTCCAAACCATTGATTACTGTATTCATCAACCTTTGAAGGTAGACGGGCATTACGAAGACCGAAAGCCATCACGGAATATGAAAATAAACCATCCGATGTAATAAAAGCAGAGATCTCCCTAGCACGCCTCCGTAAGGGGTACCTGCCAATAACCCTTTAGCAGATCCAGTTTGGTTAAAAACAGCACCACCCAGTTGATCGATACAATCCTCCATCCTAGGTAAGGGATAGCGACCTGGTTTAGTCACCGAGTTTAACTTCCGTAATCGGTGCAAAAACGAAAAGACCCATCCGGTTTATTTACAAGTAAGCACGGGCTCGCCCAGGAGACGAAACATGTTCCGCGATACCATTTTCCAACATGTAATTAATTTCAGCAGTTAGATGTTTCCGTTTTCCGTATGGTATTCGGTAGAATCTTTGTTTAATTGGGCGGCATCTCCACGCCTATATCATGCGTAAGCACAGTGGTTTTAGACGGGTATCGGAAAACAAAGACGGGTGCAATTTAATTAATTTAACAAGATCTGACCGCTGTGCAGGAACCAAGTGACTCAATTGAGAATTAAGGGTTTGCAACACCTCCAATTGTTCAACCGACCTTGAAGACACACTCAGGGGCATTTGGAAATCCTCCTCACTGGCAGGCTCAAACACCGAATCCCCAACAGTTGTGAGTACAGCCTTACATTCAACCGTTTTCACTGAAGTCTCCTCCTCATCCATTTTTACTGCTACCGTAAGAGGAGAATAATAGGGTTTTAAAAGGTTAATGTGACAAAGCTGTATTCGCTTTTCCTATCTGGGGTCTGAATCAAATAGTTTCGATCCGTAAGGCGCTTGTCCACCATATAAGGACCACTAAACTTTGCTTTAAAAGGAGATCCCAAAACAGGTAAGAGAGCTAAAACCTGGTCTCCCGGCCGAAACTGGCGGTTTTCAGCTTGGAGATCAAATAAACGCTTCATCTTATCTTGTGAGACAGTAAGATTTTCCTTAGCCAAGACACAGGCTCGATAAAGTCTCAGCCTGAAATCGCTCACATAGTCAATCACATTCGGGAGGGTTAGCTGTTTTCCAATTATCAGCCAACACTGTTAAAGGGCCACGAACTGTGTGACCAAAGACCAGTTCATTTGGAGAAAAACAGTGCTTTCCTGGGCCACTTCCCTAACTGCCAAGAGCAACCAAGGTAACCCTTCTTCCCAGTCCCTTGCCAACTCCACACAATAAGTCCGCAACATAGATTTTAAAGTTTGGTGGAATCGTTCCAAGGATCCCTGACTCTCAGGATGGTAAGCTGATGAGACATTATGTTTAATGTTTAACTGTTTCAAGACATGAGCAAACATATTAGACATAAAATTAGAACCTTGGTCACTTTGGACGATCTTAGGAATCCCAAAGATAGAAATGAAATTATTTAAAGCTCGTAAAACTGGCTTGGCTCGGATAGAGCGTAGGGATAAGCCATCGGATAACGAGTAGTTTGACACATCACGGTCAACAAATACTTGTTACCCCGACAAGAGGGAGGAAGAGGGCCTACACAGTCCACAATGAGATATGAGAATGGCATTTCCACTACACCGGAATAGGGTACAGTGGAGCGGGGCTTATTTTATGGGTGGGCTTGCCTGCCAACTGACAAACATGACATGTCTTACAAAATGCAGCCACGTCTCTCTTTAAACGTGGCCAGACAAAATTACGTGAAGATGCGGTTGTACGTTTTCTTCACCCCTAGATGGCCAGCAACATTTTCATGCGAGATCCTCAGCACCATTCCTCTGAACTTTGTAGGGACTACAATTTGATCAATAACCTGCTCTTCCAGGACACCTAAAATGAAATGACCATTTTCTCATTAATAAACCACTTTTGATGTAATACCCTCAAGGGGCATTCTCTAACTCAACCACCGGGCAAACCATGTTGAACAATGGTTGTAAGGTAATATCATTTTTTTGTTCTGCTATGACCTCCTCTCTGGCAACAGTTGTCAATGGTCCGGGAAATGTAACCTCCTCAGCTTTTAGCTGGGTCGGATCAGAAACATCTGTAGTGTTGAGCCATGTGGGCAAGCAGTGCTTCGCCTGAGTACTAAGCTCCAGTTTTGGATCTAGGTTGGTGCGGTTTCTAGCCATAGCGCGTGTCACTGCACACGCAGGGAACACTGAAGGGTGTTGTTTAGCGAGTTCATCCAACTCCCTAGAAGAAACCGGGTCCGGTGTAACCACCACAGGTTGTATGTTTTTCCAGACCTTACCACCAGCTAGGTCGTTGCCAAGAATAACTTCCACTCCTTCCACAGGTAAGGAGTGCCGGACAGCAACCACCACATCATCCTTCACCAGATCAGAGTCCAAATGAACCCTATGCAGAGGTATATTCATGGGAATTAGACCAATGCCACGAACCAAGACATTCTCCCCAGTAGCGGACAATTCAGAAAAGGCAAAACAGTGTCAAGAATTAAAGTTTGAGCAGCGCCAGTGTCTCTTAACACGCACACATGTTTTTACTGAGACCGCCTACAAAGGAGACATAAACCTCAGAGATAAAAGGACCATACTCTGCTTCCACAATTTTGGCATTGAAAGTTCCTTTTGGTCTGAGAGACCCACATGAGAAACAGCTGACATAGGTGAACAGCTAACAGAGACAGCAAACCCATCGGCTTTGCATACACAGCAGTAGAAGAGGACTCGAGTTTTAGAAATTGACACTCGTTTCGCCAGTGACCCTTATTTTTACAACCATGGCATACACGGGTAGGATCATATCTACCATTTGTACCCGAACAGACCGGACTACAGGGCAGAATCACTCCCACCAGAGCCAGAACGAAGGGAAAGCTTTTCGCTGGTCAAAACTCTGAGAACGGAAAACAGAGTGATTATGTTTATGGGTGAGAACATAATCATCAGCCAGTACAGTGGCAGAGGCAGCAGTGCTCGGGGCACGTTCACTGATGTAAGTTGCCACAGACTCAGAAATTGAATTTTTAAACTGCTCCAGGATAACTAACTCACTGAGTGCTTCAAATGTTGAAACTTCTGAAGATTTACACCACCGGTTAAAGTGATTAGTTAGCTCTCTGACAAAGTCAACATGTGTTTGCTTGTCAGTATGTTTCCATTTTCTGAATCTCTGCCTATAGCTTTCAGGTACGAGCTCATAGACTTTTAACACAGCATCTTTCACCTCTTTATAAGATGAGACGTTACTATCCAACGCAGTTAATGCTTCTTGAGCCTTTCCAGTGAAGACACACTAACAATAAAATTTGATCAGTCTCTTCCCACTTTCTAGATTTAGCCACTCTTTCAAACAGCTGGAAAAAAGGTTTCAGGATCTTTTTCACTGAATTTTGGAACTAGACGCAAATTGTGTGTTATGTTACTCTTATCCTGATCCAGCGTTCCAGTAAGACTTTCGTTAAGCAGTGACCGTTCACTGGCAGGTAATGATGTCTGCCACTCACGAAATCTTGCCAAATCTTTTTGTTTTCTCTCGTTCAAGGACCAACTTGTCTCCTTCTAACTGCACTCGTAATTTCTCTTTTGCTAATTCAACTCCAATTTAGCTTTCTCTTTTGCTAATTCCACCTCCAATTTTGCTTTCTCTAATTCCAATTGACGTTCTTTCCTTTTTTCTTTTCTAACTCCAACTCAGCCAATTTTATCTGCAAAGCAGCATCTGCGTCCGCCATCTCTCTCAACAATCCTTTATTTACGGCAAGTTGAAACAGCAAGACTGGAGTGCAGAGACGCTACGCTTTCCTACCCAAGGCTCACCCCAAAAATTCTGCGAGCAACAACAATTCAGACTTTTGCAACAAACGAAAACTAGTTACAGAAGGACGAAGCAAAAATTCATTTACCTTCGGATCCTCATGCAGTATATCGAGAGGCGGCCTCGGCATGGAGAACTTATACCACGGACAATCCTTTTGAACACTACCAGTGCTCAATATTACCAGTTTGACTATGCTTGCAAATTACAAACCTGGCAAAACTCCATTCACAACAAAATGCAAATCGGTAGAACAGTAGAAACCCAGTACAACACGGAAAACTGTACTCGAAAACTCCACAATACACACACGCACGGCTTTTCAGTCTCCAAAGAGGCCAGAGCGTATTCCCTTCACCCCAGACAATATACTTACAGGCCCCACCCGTGGTTTACGGCGGGACTTTTAACCCACAAGCTCGATAGCGACCAAACAGACATGTGGATAGCCTGCCAGGAGCACTACGATTAGGGCACCCAAGCAAGCTTCAACCGACCCCACGAAACAAAACAAACACGCCGACGCTATCCTACTAGGGAATTTTTCAACAGAGCTCACCAAAAGCCGACGTTTGTATGTTGCGAGGTAAACTACCTACCATGAGCAGGCTCGTTGTGCAGTGGTGGATGACAATACAAAACTCTCCAATTGGACACAAACAAACGATTCTCCCGACGGTCTCCCAGCACCTCAACAGGGTACACAACGCGAAGATCCTTTGTGGATATAACCAATAACAGGAATGATCAAACAAATAAATAATTATTCATCTATCAAACCTATCCCTCTGCTGCCACCATTTTGTTATGACCGACACTCAAGCAGTCAAAAACAAACATGGAGACCGGACCAGGTAAATCGTTTAAAGAGTTTTATTTCAATATTCTGTGTGTGGATGCGTGTCAGTGTGAATCTGTAGAGGGGTGTTGGAGTGTGAGTGCAGGTGGAGTGTGACAATCCAATATAACAAGGTTAAGTATGCTACTAAAAGTACCAACCCGATACCCGCAGCCACCAGCCCAGTCAAGAGCTAAGTGCAGTGTGAGACAACAATCTCCTGAGATATCATAATCTCCCGAGCACCTGGGCGAAGCCACTTATAAAGGGGCTTTCCCAGGTGCTACCACTAGGTAGCTAATTAGCCACAAACGGCAATTAAGGCAATTCCAGGGAAAGGGAGGGACGGCATGCAACACTGCCACCAGCTGGCCGACAGCCATAACTGCAGTTGAGGAAGACAGGGCATGGTCGTCACAATACGAAGTACCTTCTCTCTTTAACTGAGAGACCACAGAGTGGAAAACTAACCCTTAGTTAGAAGTGCCGGCTAGAGCGTAATAATGGTTTACACAGAAGCGTTTGTATGAGGAAAACGCAGAATTTAAATAGGAGGCGGAATGAACACTGATAATCCACAGCTGGCCGTGATCGGAAAACACATATAAGACCATATAAGGAAAGTGGATATGACAATGATTCCTCACACAAAACAAAAGAAAACAGACCATCACATGGTCAAGCGCCCTCCAGCGGCTGAACAAGGTAAAACCGTGACAAATGGCTGATATTCATGGCAGAAGCACACCAAAAGGCAAGCATTTTCCGCACACATACAGTAGAACATCTGTAAAAAATGTTGCACGTTTGAAAGCTGGTTTTGTTATCAAACGTATTATATAAATGCTATTTTGCCACCGGGGCGGCAATTGGCTGTCCGCCCTAGGGAGGGGGGAGGGAAGCCGACACAGTTTGCTGCGCACAGGAGTGGTTCTGAGGTGCCGGAATTACAGTCGACAGCATGATGCGACCATGGAAATGTTGGCATATTTCAGCACCTCTGACCGTGGATACCCAAAGCCCAAAGCATGTGTTCAAATTTTGCATAAATAATTTTGCATAATGAAAGCTCCAACATTTGGATATCCGACCTTTCCCCCGTAAGTACGTCGTTGAATGGAAGCCTCCTGAAAAACATGTTTTCACAACAGAATGATAATAAATAAATAAAATCAAACAAGGAAGTGGAAAACAGCTGCACATGGTGCACACGGTGTCTCCGAGACTTGTGCAGCGAGGTTCCTTCCCTTCCGTGAGCCTTGTTCTTCCCTGACAGGCTTGCGATGCAGGTGACAGCCTTGCGCCAGGCCTCAGCTTGCTTGAGAGAGCTAATTCTGACTTCTTACCCAGTCTGCGTGAGGCACGAGAGGTGCCGTGTGTGCCTCTTCCGTGCCTGTTCCGCTTTTAACTTCCATGTGTTCTGAATCTGCCGGCATCCACATTGCGAGACATTTCTTTTTCACTGCTAAAGAGAGACAAAATATATAATATAATTCTATGCTGAGTTTCGCCAGGTTTCCTGTAAATTTACAGTCATGCGTACTGTTCCTTCGGTAAAAAAAAAAAAAAAAATTGTTTCTGATTTTCCCCCGTTTTTCTCCCAATTTGGTAGCCAATTACACCCGCTATTTTACAGTCAACCCCGCCCTCATAATTCGCTGCCGTAGCCCTGTGACCGGCGGCAACGAAGGCGAAGTATCGTCTCCTCCGAGACGGCACTCGCCAAGCCGTCACCGTAACTCCAGCACCCCAGAGCCACTCCTGTGCGCAGCGAACGTCTTGTCGGCTTCCCTCCCCCTCCCTGGGGCGGACAGCCAATTGCCGCCCCCGGTGGCACTCCCGGCCAGAGCCGACTCTGGTGCGGCCGGGGAATCAAACCCTGGTCGCCGTGGCCAGCGCCGGACGTTAAAACCACTAGACTACGCGGGAAGCCCACTGTTCCTTAGTTTAACAAGTAAGTGAGAAGGCACTCTGAAAATATCCTTCTAATAAGCAAACTGAATGATAATCACAGAACTGAATTACGTTCAGAATAATGCCACAGATGTGCTGGTCGCTGAGCGATTGGTGGTGAATGTATAACACACACACACACACACACACACACACACACACACACACACACACACACACTTAACCACACAACAGCTCGTGTCCATGCAGGTCTTTCTGTTTTCCGCTGTCCATGGTCCTGAAGACCTCCCTGGCTTTCTGAAACAGAAGGAAATCTGACAACAGTCAAAGTAAGGGAGCAGCCCTCTATGTTCCCATTCCACCATATCCCTGCATAAAATGAAAAACAACACTTCTCTGTGACACAGAAATGACATATACAGCTTCAGCCCATTTCATGTATGTACTGTGTAGAATCTATACCCCACAAAATCACAACTAACAGAGAAACCATGTTCAAATGTCCATACCACAAATTATGGGAGAATGAGACTTTGTAAATACAAAAATGGACAGAGCTGCCATATGCTATCAGTGGCTCACTGATTTGAACTCATCATTGTGTCTGTGGAAAGCTGAACCGTTTTATTGGTTCAAACAACTCTGTGACTGACAGCTCATTGCAACCATTATGGAGTTAATAAAACCTCAGTCTCCCATCACTACCCATCATTGTGCACCATAAATGTCAGCATAGAAACAGTCTGGTCCATAAACTTAATTATCCAACAAGGACAAAGTCATCTCATTCTTTTGTCTCAAAGGTGTGATATTACTCGTCTTTCAGTGATAGGCTGCCATCATTTATCCACTTTCTTACAGTTTTTTACCCTGTGTATAAATATATTAACGCCAATGTATCTATCCCCTTACGATGTTTCAGGTTTTTACACTTTTTATTATTTTTATAGAAGTGTTCTTTCTGGAGGTGAACAATGGCATTAAAGAGAGGAATAATGTTATTGGACCCGGAGATTAACTGTGACAAATCTGCAGCGGATGACTTGTTCCCGCGTGTCCTTCAGGAATTGACAAGCGCGGTCACGGAGAGGAGACGGTGTCTCCGGTGACTGGGGTAATGAGCACGACTAGCTCCTCTCGCGGTGAAGCCGCGGCCATACGTCCTGGAGGAGGCTTTGTTTCTGAGAGAGAGCACGAGAGCATCGGCCAGAACGGGTAATTACGCTTCTGCAAGAAGCCATTTGCATCATCTTTGGCTTAACATATATTAGGGCAACAAGTGCTGCTGGCGGGAAGCTGTCACAAATTCCGTTTTTTCTTTGATCAATTCTTGTATCTTCTCTGTGGTATCCAGTCAATACAGTTGTTATTTTTATCCCTGTCGACATGCTGTTTGTGTGAGTGTGTGTGTGTGTGTGTGTGTGTGTGTGTGTGTGTGTGTGTGTGTGTGTGTGTGTGTGTGTGTGTGTGTGTGTGTGTGTGTGTGTTGAGAGGCATTCAAAATTCAACAAACATAACAAAATGCAGTGATTCATTTCTTTGGCAAAAAATGATGGGACACTTGTGACATTAATTTTAAAAAAAGGAAAATGCAATTACATCTTAGCAACAATACTTTTTGGGTATTTCTTTTTGGACAATCATACGGCGAACATATTTTGGCCTGAGCTGGCCTCAACGTTCAACATTGACTGATTAACAGGAAGTTTAAAAGTAAATGATGTCAACTCATCTCACATAATTGTCAAGTAGGTTTGAAAAATGTCATTATGCCAAGTGAGTTGTTATACAAACAACAATGTTTACAAAGATGTTTGCCCATGCGTTGCTAAAAGCCGTATCCAAGCTAATTTAGAAAGGCACTATTTCAAACACACATCGATATTTGTTTTTGAACGAGAGACATATCTGAATAAAACATTTTTTGAGACTTAAGATCTATTGAATTAATATAGTTTCTCATGAATGATGTTTCTCAAAATAAATAAATAATCGTGTGTTTAAATCCCTACTTCCCTGCCCCCTGCTGTCTGGCATATAACCAGTGAGACAAAAATGTAAACAGCTTCTTGAGATCTTATTTGTTTTAACACATCTGTTTGACATTCACATTTTCCTTCTTTCTTTGTTATTGTCATTCAAATTGTTCATAAATACAGTATTGAAAATATACTATATATATATATATATATATATCACATAGAGCCACAAATGGACAAAAGAAGATGCATAAGTAAA
Source organism: Aldrovandia affinis (assembly GCA_029706075.1). Lineage (NCBI taxonomy): Eukaryota > Metazoa > Chordata > Actinopteri > Notacanthiformes > Halosauridae > Aldrovandia > Aldrovandia affinis. Next base: position 407,351 of record JAINUG010000160.1, read on the forward strand.
GCAAGGATAAACAAGAAACAACATATGAAAATGCCTCATGAATATATGATACCAAATATGCCCATTGGTCCTGTTCTTTTGAGACAAGTATGGATAAGTTATGGGGCCTCTCGTAAATATTTCAGTCCGGGGCTTCAAATGTGTCAATTTGCTCTCATTACGACATGAGTTATGTTACTGAGAGGACACACAGTTAAGTACAGCATGCAGATGAATGTTCCAGACAGGCTTGGCACATGACTAATAACCTTATGCAGGACTTCAGGAACATGAGCTGTGCTTCTCTTCACTGTCTCATAAGCCATGCCTAAGTGTCAATGGAAAAACAGACAAAAGAAATAAACAAATGCTTGCTGCCTTGGAGGATTATTTTGCTTTTATAACTGAATAAATAGTCCATGTGACACTGGGAGAGGTGGAGGGGGGAGTAGAGAGGGCTGCGCCTCCCTTTTAGCTGCTGTCAGGTGCTCCTGTTTCCTCCCACAGCCTGGAGAGGACTACAGGACCTTGGACAGCAGCGGCCTCACCTACAGGCAGGCTCACCTGAGGCTAATGAGCAATCAACTCAGCTGTGAGCCATTGCCTTCGTTAGGCCGTCATAAAAGCACAGCCTGCCATGCCTGAGGGGAGAGTTTTGCGGGGCATGGAGGCGGAAGTGCAGTTTTTTTGGTTGCTGTTTCCTTCTATGGCATAGAGTTAACGACTGCATTTTCATGTTTTGTTTTATTTTCTTTGTAGAAGAATATAATAAATTGGCGATTGACCTATTTGTAACTCTGTTTTTGGTTTGATCTTTCATCCACTCATCAAATGGTATTGAGCAGTGTCATATCCAGAAAGAGACTTAATCCATAACAGAGAGGTGAGGGGCCCGTCTGTAATCTCGGTTAGTGGGCAGCGTTTCTAGCCCATCAAAATAAGATAATAGGAGTTGCCACCCTTTATAAAATGTATCAGCAGATCCTATCCTGGCGTATTTGATTGCTTCTTGTTTTAAAAATGGCATCAGGTCGATTTAGCCAGAGAGCCAATAACTTCGGACAGACCCAAAACATATGTCCCAGGCCCGCTCCCTCGGAAGTGCATCGATCACACACACCACATTTTGATTGAATTTTGCCAGCATGGCTTTACGGAAGTCTTATACACTTAAGATTTGTATCACTCAATAAGTGCATCAACCCAAGAAGGGCGCAGGAAGAGGAATAGTTCACACCAGGCACAGCACTCTCCCTGAGTTCATCAGTCAGTGCAGCTCCTAGTTCGTTTTCCCGATCAGACCTATTTTGTGCTTCCAGAGGTGAACCAGAGCTGAGATGGTTTGATAGATCATCTAGACCAGACATGGTAGCTGTGCAAAGAGTGCATAAGAAGTGACAGATTTGAGAAGATCAAAATAAATTAGGAGCTGGATATTACATCAGGAGGGGTTGAGGGAGGAGTAGAGAGGGCTGTTACTCCTTTCCGGCCGCTGTCAGTTGTTCCTGGTCCCCCCACTGCCTGGGGGCCTACAGGACCATGGGCAGCAGCGCCCTCACACACAGGCATGCTCATCTGAGGCTGACTAGCAATCAGTTCAGGTGTTGCCTATTGTCTTTGTTCATTTATGAAGGCACAGCCAACACTCATGCGTGGAGGAACCTTTTTTTTTCCGAGGACAGAGTTGCTGTTGTGCGGGATGTTTATTTTGGTTTTGTTCCCAAGCCCTCTATTTTGCCCTCGAGTTAGATCCGACTTTTGCTTTCGTATTGCTGTTAAATTTTCTTGAGTACCCAAAGGGGTAATAAAACTAAACAATATATTTATTTAAGTTTGAAACTGTGACAAAGAAAAGGTTGTCCTTTTTCGGCGAGTCTGCTAGCAATGGCGAATGAATGCGTAGCTCTTGCATGATAGTTTAAACTTGTTACACTGCCCGTTTACCAAATTGAGTTTTACTTTACCGTCATGTTACCTTCTGCATGTACCTTAAAACCAAATTTAACAGGTAAATTCCCGTTTAAAATTATGTACTCTGCCACCGGGGACAGCGATTGGCTGTCCGCCCCAGGGAGGGGGGAGGGAAGCCAACAAGACGTTCTCTGCGCACAGGAGTGGCTCTGGAGTTACGGTCGTCGGCTTGGCGAGTGCCGTCTCGGATGAGATGATACTTTGCCTTTGTTGCCGCAGGTCACAGGGCTACGGCAGCGAACTGAGGGAGGGATTAACTGGAAAATAGCGTGTGTAATTGGCTACCAAATTGGGAGAAAACGGGGAAAATCAGAAACAATTTTATTTTTTTTTTTTTACCGAAGGAACAGTACGCATGAGTGTAAACTTACAGGAAACCTGACAAAACTCAGCATAGAATTATATTATATATTTTGTCTCTCTTTAGCAGTGAAAAGAAATGTCTCGCAATGTGGATGCCGGCAGATTCAGAACACATGGAAGTTAAAAGTGGAACAGGCACGGAAAGGCACACACGGCACCTCTCGTGCCTCACGCAGACTGGGTAAGAAGTCAGAATTAGCTCTCTCGAGCAAGCTGAGGCCTGGCGCAAGGCTGTCACCTGCGTCACAAGCCTGTCAGGGAAGAACAAGGCTCGCGGAAGGGAAGGAACCTCGCTGCACAAGTCTCGGAGACACCGTGTGTACCATGTGCAGCTGTTTTCCACTTCCTTGTTTGATTTTATTTATTTATTATCATTCTGTTGTGAAAACATGTTTTTCAGGAGGCTTCCATTCAACAACGTACTTACGGGGGAAAGGTCGGATATCCAAATGTTGGAGCATTCATTATGCAAAATAATTTATGCAAAATTTGAACACATGCTTTGGGCTTTGGGTATCCACGGTCAGAGGTGCTGAAATATGCCAACATTTCCATGGTCGCATCATGCTGTCGACTGTAATTCCGGCACCCCAGAACCACTCCTGTGCGCAGCAAACTGTGTCGGCTTCCCTCCCCCTCCCTGGGGCGGACAGCCAATTGCCGCCCCGGTGGCAAAATAGCATTTATATAATTCGTTTGATAAAAAAAACAGCTTTCAAATGTGCAACGTTTTTTACAAATGTTCTACTGTATGTGTGCGGAAAATGCTTGCCTTTTGGTGTGCTTCTACCATGAATATCAGCCATTGAATAGTTTGGTCAGCTCTCGGTTTTTCTACTGTACCTCCCACCACTTGTCACAATTTCTTTATCTGCGAATAATTGTTATTAAATCACGTTAATAAATAAATTCTGTAATTCCAATTTTAAGTAATTAAGGGTTTTTTTCCCCCTGATTTCCCCCCTATTTTTCTCCCAATTTGGTGGCCATTTGCACCCTCCTCTAGTTCAGCTACACCCCCTGTAAGTCCACTGCTGCAACTCTGGGGCAGAATCCAGCGAACAGTCAACCGTTACTCCAACACACAGACCCACTTGCATGCGGAAAACTCATGCCAGCTTCCACACTGCAGTGGGCAACCTGCACTTAAAATGAGTGCTTTTACAAATGCATTGACATACAAATAATGTTGGATAATTGGTATGTTGGATATATGGAGTTTGGCTATGAGGATTATACTGCTATTATTGTTATTATTGTTATTGTTATTATTATTGTTATTGTCCTTCCTGCTGTGCTTCTCTCAGATTTTTTGCGGTTCTGCGACCATCCGCTGGCCGAGTGCCACTTGTTATTGTGGTGTGTAGTGCCATCAGAGGTCTAATTGGCTACCAAATTGGGAGAAAAATGGGAGAAAACTCAGAAACAAAAATGATTTAAAAAAATTAATAAAAAATTCTGTACTCTTTTTTACTGTTTCTCAAATTTGGACAACCACATCTCAACACCTTGTTCAGTTAGGTTACATATACTCCTCTGACTTGTCATCCTTCCACACATTACCTGCTCCCATTTGTTCTGCGTTTTAGTCATTTTGGTGGAAGAGCAAGAACCTACTTTTCCCTCTTTTGGCAACGTCCAAGTATTTAATTTTGTCCTTGGCCTTTTCCCATTCCACACAATGTTTATGGTCTACTTTCTTTGGTATATTTATTCCAAGATATGTTATCTTGTTCAGGTCCTGGTTTTAAAATCAGGTTATAACATGCATATTTATTTTGTTATTTTAGTCTATAGGCCTCAATCCTCTTGGTCCACAATTATGTAATTTATAGGAGATATATATTATATATATATTAGATATTATATTATATATATATATATACATTATCAAACCTCTTAGTGCTGTTTTAGCTCTTTCCCACAAAATGAGTGGATTGACCTCTCCCTTATCATACGTGTATTCTACACTCATTATATTCTCTTGTATTACGTTCTGCAGTTTATCTCTAAACACATTATCCTGAAGTAGGGAGAATTCATTATGCATATTGACTTTCCCTTTTCCATTCCCATATCCATTGTTATGTAGATGGCGGTACAGACTGAGACATGGTTAGTTGCTTTTGTACACTGTTCAACTCTACATATTTCTTTTATAAACATAAATATGTGATCTTTTCCAGAGTAGTGGAAGAATGAAATTAGCAGAAGAATAAAATGTAAAATCTCTTTTGAGTTGAAGAACCTCCATATTTCTTTAATTCCAATTTAAGTCATTACTGATTATTGTTGCTTCTTTTTCTGTGTGATGTCCCATTTTAATTTGACTTGCTAATATAGGATCCAACATATTACATTTATGTCACCTGATATAGATATATAGTTATAATTTCAATATTTTTCATATGAGTTCTGGTGTGTCATAAATATTCAGTAATGTTACTTATTCTAATACAATTCTTTATTTTGTCTTTACATATGTTCCTTCTTTATCATGTTTCAATATGAAATGGTATATGGTTCCTTAATACTCAATATATGTATGGTATATGGTTCCTCAATACTAAGCTAAATATGGAAAATAATACTTGTGCTGATCAAAGGACAAAAATTCATCAAAAAATGATAAAATGATTGCAGAAAAATACACATTTTACATGGCAAACTAATTGTTAGATGTCTCAGTAAATGGAAAAAGTATATACAAATAACTGCCAAAATAAAGGAAACCCTTCAGTAAACAAAGGATTCTGTTGGCAGGTTGCATTTTCCTGGCATGGTTTAGGTCCACTCTACCACTTGGATGGCAAGGTAAACGCCATTTAATACAAGGCCACTCTGAGTGATAACCTTCATCCTATGGTGAAGCACTTCTATCCTGATGGGAGTGGTCTCTTCCGGGACAATGCCCTCATCCACAGGACATGAGTGCTCACTGAATGGTTTGATGAGCATGAAAACAATATAAACCATATGCCATGATTGTCTCAGTCACCAGTTCTCAACCCAATTGAACACTTATGGGAGATTCTGGAGCAGCACCTGAGACAGCGTTTTCCACCACCATCAACAAAATACCCAATGATGGAATTTCTCATGGAAGAATGGTGTTGCATCCCTCCAACAGAGTTCCAGACACTTATATAACTATGCAGTTTATATAAACAGTTTGAATTAATATGGTATTTTTTTTTTTTTTATTTAATAGGGCACTCATTTTTATTGGACTTCTATTTTGAAATAAACATCCCTTGACTACCTCTGTATGACAGGAAGGCTGAAACTCGGGGGAGGGTGTCTCTTTATAGGAACAGCGAGTAAAGTGGGTCATTGAATCCAGTTGTCACCTTCAAACAAATTGAGATGGAATTGTTACAGCATTTTTTGATTGATGTTCCACATCTTTATGCTGTTTGCAGACTCTTTGAATTGATCTGAAAAGTTATTGGTTTTTTTGCTACACACAGTAGGTTTCTTTTTGGTATTTTTCAGGTCTTTTCTCAAAAAAACCTTACAAATGTATTTCTCCACTCTTATAATAATCTTTGATGTCCGTTCATATTCAACCTGACAATTAAAGGAAATTCATCTTCCTCATTCTCACACAACTCTCAGGCACTATACCATAAAATACAGAGGCATTCCCTTCACACCCTCTATCAAAACCTTTCCAACACGGTCACTATTTAAGTAAAATATGAAAAAAATTTAAATAAATTTACATTTACATTTTAGGCATTTAGCAGACGCTCTTATCCAGAGCGACTTACACAGTTTACATTTCTTTACATACAATCCATTTATACAGCTGGATATATATCTATGTAATATAACATAAACATAATGTATCTGGATAACAATGTTTTTTCACATTTCAGCAAGATCTGGATTAAAATGTTAGGAATTTGTAATTGAATATATATTCTTAAAACATGATGTTTTAACGGTTGGGTTGAGACCTGAACCAACATCCAACGTTTGATTTGGACCTCATATGGGCATTTGGTATGAAACGTTGCTGGTAGTCACATATTTTAATTACATGTATGCAATGTCTGGATTCCACAATGTTTTTTTTTTTTATTGCGACCGAAATACAATGGAAAAAAACCATAATCCAAATTAATAGGCATTAAAATGCACACTGGGTTGTAACATTTGTTGCCTTGTGTTGGTCAAGCGAGGTCTCACTATAGTCTTGGTCCGGTCCAACGGTGAGCTCGTATGATTTCTCTTTTTCCAGAGTACTCCAGTTGTTCCTGTATAAATTGGATGAAAGACTTCCGTTTTATCAGCTTTCAGGCACCCCACTGTTCTCAGATTCTCCCTGTGGCTGCGGCATTCCAGATATTCAAATTTACCCTGCAATTCTCTTTGAGTTTTGGAGGATGTTATTGAAGGCCTTGATCGCATGGTCTTCCCAATCTTCACTTTCCACTATTCTTGCCTTTTTAAACCATTTTCAAAATCTTTTCATATATCTTTTACTGTCCATTCAATCTCCACAAAGTTTGTGGATGTTTCTGTTCAGAATGACTTTATCTACTTCAAAATCTTTTGTCCCTTTAAGAACTTTTTGGACTGCATCAACTTCAGTTCCCTCATTGTCCGTCTCTGGCCTAGATTCAGACACACAGACACAGAGTAACCGTGGCAGCCTGCAGTGCATGAGGCTGCGTTGTCTTACAGTGCAGATTCAGAGATCGATTTCTTGCGCACTGAAATTGACAATGTTAATAAAATGATGAACCCAGTTTTGAGAAAACGGCCTTCAAATTTTTTCAAATTTTCAAACTTGCCCATAAAACCTCCCTAGCAACTACACCTTTATTTTTTTATTTTTATTTTTTATATTTTCTTTTTTAATGTTCTATATATTCCATGTGATCTTAAAAAAAAATCCATCTTAATATAATGACATAAAAAAACTGTTGTGCTCAATTCCTGATATATAGCTAGGTGTCATTTTGACATTTTAGGCATTTAGCAAATGCTCTTATCCAGAGCAACTTACACAGTTTACATTTATTTTGCATACAATCAATTTATACAGCTGGATATTTACTGAAGCAATTCAGGTTAAGTACCTTGCTCAAGGGTACAACAGCAGTGCCCCACCTGGGAATCGAACCTGCAACCTTTGAGTTACAATCCCAGTCCCTTAACCATTATGCTAACACTGCTGCCCAGGTGTGGTTGGCCTTTATTGTCATTTACCATTTCTTGAACATATCTAAATTTATCCCATTGTGCGGTCATTCTCAAACATTAACAGTGTTCCATTCCTTATTGTGCAATAAAACTGCCAACTATTCGCTATTCAATTCCCCAAAAGTAGTCAGACTACTACCTTGTTCACACCCATTAAGCCGAAGCCCCACCCCTCCCTCGAAGCATCGTACCTACAACAGACTTCCTCTGATAATCTGTGGCTATGCCAATAACACAGTGAGGTTTTAACAGTATGCTTCAATTTAGTCTGCACCCGATGCCTCGAACAAGACGTCATGCACAGCCTCATTTCTGAGATTAGGTCCAGAGGCCTATTTCAGAATCTTCTGTTTGCCTCTCCCCACATTTGCAACCAAACTTTGTAATTTTGTCCATCTCCTTCTCACATTCACTGTCCACAGTATAGCTGTAAAGATCCACACACACACACACACACACACACACACACCACACACACACACACACACACACATACACATTCAAAACCCACCTCTTCAGACTCCACTACCACTGAACACTGTCCATCTAGTCAATCTGTCATCACCACTGTTTACTTGTTCTACACTGTAATAAAAAAATAAAAAATAAAATAAAAAAAATAAAAAACCACTCACCTTTTCTTTCCCAGTGTTACAGGTATGATATGCAGATGCCTGCAATGATGTCTATTGCCGTTTTACTGCACTGATCTTGTGCGCTAACTATGATTGTTCTTACCTTGTATTCATGCACAACTTGTAAGTCGCTCTGGATAAGAGCGTCTGCTAAATGCTTAAAATGTAAAATGTATACACACACACACTCTCACTCACGCGTCTCACGCACATTTAAGTGACAAGCTTTTTCCTTCATACTGGCACGACGCCAGGCTGGTCACTTCCCCGATCTCTGTTTCGCTTCCATTAACCCCTTGTTGACGATTGCTGCAAATTAGCCTCAAACCCCTTAAGACCTTAATACAGCAAAAATAAAAATTTTTTTTTTTTTTTCAGGCAATAAGGGGTTAAGGCCGACATCCACAATATCTCCCCATATGTGATAATTTCCCATTGTTCCTGTATCAATTTCTGGATGAAAGCCTTCCCTTTTATCGCCCTCGTTTCCTTCACGCACCCCGTGGATTCTCAGATTCTCCCTGTGGCTGCGGCATTCCAGATCTGCACATTTATCCTGCAATTCTCTTTGGAGTTTGGAGGATGTTATTAAGGGCCTTGATCGCATGGTTTTCCCAATCTTCACTTTCCACTGTTCTTGCCTCCACTTCATCCAATCTTTTAAAAATATTTAAAGCATTTTATCATAGATTGTTTACTGCCTTCCTGGATGTTTTGAATTTGTTTATTTTAAATAGCCTTTTTGGATTTTAAATAGCCTTTTTGGAAGATTATTTTTGCATATATTTCACCATGGTGAACACATTAGGCATTTATTATGCGGGAAAAAAAACATGATTAATGAAACTGATTAATAATTACACCCTCTGGCAGTAAAATGCTATGCCCTGTTGCTTTCCTGATAACCTCTGTGTAAACTGTGTGTGGCTAACCACAAGCATATTTATTTCTATTAAAAAATAATGTTTTACCTGTTGTTTTGTAAATTCCCTTGTACAATCGATATTTTATTTTGTGCTATTGATATTTAGGCAATTTAGCATATTCAGCTTACATAAAAAACCTGATGTGTTTGCCATTTGATAACATTTTTCCCAACCATAAAAGAGCAAAGACAACAACAGGAGGTTTGGACATTTTTGGACATTTGGGATAGTTATTCTATCCATGCGATGGGAGGGTTCACAAAGTACTGAAACAGGTGTGAATAATTGTGACACATACAAGACAGGTATTTTTAGGACTGCCTGACCAATCAGAGGCAACCATTGGTGGCAACCGTGCTGAGTACAAACTTTCAATGGCTACAATCTCTTCCTTCTGCTGCTGTAGAAAGATACGGCATGCTAAACAGACTTAATTGAGATGTGGTGCTGGATTAATCTGAGAAGGCCTTGTTCATTTGATAGAATTTTGGCCCTTGTCTTGAAAAGAGAAAGTACTTTAAATAAATTTAAACACAGGATTCACACTTCACTTTTGTTATAGGCTAATGGAAAGAAAACAAGCAGGAACCATCTACCATTAAGTTTTTAACAAGTATACAGTTCACCAGGCAAATTGTGGAAAACCTTTGAGGGTAACAAAACCCAGCTGAATCCTTTGCGATTTACCCTTAATACTTAAATTTGTGTGACATAAATTTGCAGTCCAACAGAGACTAGTTGTCAAATAATACATATTTTTCATAATTGGAAGTCCTTATAGAGACAGGTTATCCAATAACACAGTCATTTGTATAATTGATTCCACTGTGGTAAACTCCAAAAGCAAATTTCAATAACCTTCCAAATCCCATTAGTCTAATTACCTTCTAAGACAAATGTGACACGTTTGCTGGGTGTTTTCATCCACTGCTGTTGAAAAAGCTGCGCTTTATGTGTTTTACGAGTCTTGCTACTCATTACAGTTAAGATATATGTAAATGAACACATCGGGACTGAGATAATGTATACTTTATCAGACGTAAAAAGGGTATAATCATGATGGCATCAGTTACAATGTTAAACTTTAAGGGGGGAATAAATCTATCAAAGAGAAGATTTTAACAGGATTGTCCTCATTTCATCGTACACTAGAGACTCCTCTGTTTCATCACTTGCAGTCTGGTTCATCACTTGCAGTCTGTGCCAGTCGCACATAAAGTGTACTTCTACAACACCGTAGCTCAGCTGGTAGCCTGCGGCTTGACGATGCCAGCGACGGCTGGCAGAACACACTTTTTAGAGGAGCAGGTGTTTGTCTGCACTCTCCCAGATAGACAGAAGGGGGTCACATGCGGATACAGTCGGCATTCAAAAGGGTTAAAATGTAAATGGGTGCAAATTGAGGTTGAATGCTTTGCCTTTATAGACGTCAGCCGATGGCCGGTTTGTCGCAGTCGCAGACTCGGTTTGACCTTAATAGGAAGGCTTCCCAAAGGGGAAAACACAGATAGAAGAGAAAGGACTCTGCCCTCCTCGTTAATCACCAAGTTGTCGCCGAAGTCACCTGTGGCAGTGAGACAAGTGGCGCGGCTCTCGAGAGCTCGGCGAAGACCTGGCTCTCCGCACACAATTGGAGGGGATTCAGGCATTCGGGCAGCCGTCTCGCGTAAGGGGTCACCGTGGTGAGAGATGGCCCACTTTCCTCCCGTCTCGTCTTTTATCACAGAGGAAGAGACGGCGGTGGCACGACCCCCACTCAACCCCCCGCATCTCAGAAAATTGCATCCTTCCCTGAAGACTGCTGATGTTTCACAGACCAGCAGCCTGAAGACTTTGGCGCAGAATGGGCTTGGGCTCGGACACGGCCTCCACACACTGGGCTGGAGATTATCGCCGGGGTTTAAAACAGAAATGAAAATGCAATAGACTAAAACAATGAATCAAATGATATTAAAATGAAATGGAAATACACTTATGCACACTGTCGTGTCCCACATGATAGGCAGTAGTCGGCCAATGAGCTGGCAGAGAATTCCCTGCCTTTTTTTTTTTACCTCAATAGCGCCTCCTCTGGTCGACTAGGCAGCCGCAGTCTTCCGGGGCACTATCCGCGCTGCTGAAACGGTGGAGTACAGAGGGAAAGGAAGCATGGCCTGGATGGGTCTGTTTCAGAGGGACACACACGCATGCAGGTGGGGCATAAAGAGGAGGGAATGGGCACACACTATGATTGTACATTCCGAATTGGGAGAATTGAGAAAATGAAAAACGGAGAAAAAAAAGCAGTCATATATCCTTATAGTCAATGGTGTCGTCTATCCATCTATCCAGCATGATCGCCCCGCATGATGTGATGTCTGTTTCGTCTGGAGATTTATACCCAACCAGCAGGGTGGTAATCCATCAGCAGCCTTCCAGACTACCCACCACACCCCACCGCCCAAATCTCACAAGAAATGTGACTCCGGTATGGAAATACAATGCAGAAATTTCACCCACTGCATAATAAACACATTTTTGCAGGCAAACTTTAGACTTCAATCCCCCAAACCCCATTCACTGCTTCCTTTGAAGGTATATATATAAAATAAGTACAACACAAAGTCATCTGTTCACATATTCAACAAAAACATATTTTCATGTAGACACATGAAAAGCACCGAATTGATATTTATACGGAGAGGGCAGAGTGATGGGGCGCAGGCTGTGTCAGCATTCATTCACATTTTGACACTGGCCTTCCCCTGAGTAAAAAAAGCACCATTCCCAGTGTCTCTGGTAGGCCTGGCCGAGGAGGATGAGTGTGACTGATGAGACATCAGGAGAATTAAAGCCTGGGAGGATTTATAAAGGCACTCTGTGCATAAAGTAGGGGAGAGGGGAGGGGGTGTAGAGGGCAAGTGTTGAGTTAAAGTATTCATGCCTTGTGGTCATGTTTTACAGTATATTGAAGTAGATTATGCTATTTGTTACATTGTCATGCAGATCGCACACTGAAATAGTTTGAAAAGCCTTTTCACGCTTAAAGCTAAAAGAGACATAAGAATAATTCCGTAATATCTGTCATTTTGAAGGTTAGCGTATTATTGAATTTTGCATACAGAGGTTAACCTCAAAATGCAGTTGGAAATCATATGTATATGGCATACTGTCGGGGAGGTGCATTTTGTGATCCTGTGCAGGGAAGCAGAATATGGATTGGCCTAACCTAAATGCTCATGAATAAATGTGTGCTTCCCTGGTAAATTCACTGGCAGGTTTTATTACCACACGAACCAGGACACAAAGGCATGTGGCTTTGGCAGCCAGCACAGGCCATATTGGACAAGCTCACCAAACTTACATGCCTATATCCAGGGGTGCACATAAGTGGTACACCAGTACGCATTTGTGTCCTCAAACGTTAATCGTGTTCTCAAATGTTAATTGCGTATCAAGCAAGACTAACTAACTAACTAAGTTAATTAACTTACCAGTGATGGACTGATCAAACTTAAAGTCACGTATGTTTCAAAAGTTTGTTGTCTTGCTTGGTACGTGATTAACATTTGAGGACGCGAATGCGTACTGGCGTACCACTTATGTGCACCCCTGTCTATATCGCCTATTTGTGGTTTTATCTATGAGCTGGAAATTATGGGTCAGGGACAAAATAATTATGGATCACCAAAGAAGAGTGGTGGTCAACATGGTATGATTGGTCTTGTCACATGGTCGTAATATTATGTTATTATGTCTCTCCAAATATCATGGCTTTCCCCTTTGTGTATTTTAAACACAATGAAGGAAAAATAAAAGGTTATTTTCTTTGAATAATTGTAATTGTAGCAGATCAGTCATCCCCTGGAGACTACAGCATTAATGGAATAAAAATTGATGAAAGTGCCTCTCTGTACAGTGATAGGCCTTGGCTGAAACATAAAGGTTAAATTAAACAATGATATGGTGCGGTTAATAACGCTCAGATCACTTATTATATTCAATCACTGCATCTGCACATTCGCCCTTTGCGTAATGCCTGCTCCTCTCTCAGAGTTCACCTGGACAGTGCTCAAACACTCTTGGCAGTATTTTAAAATTGAAGCAGTGTCCTACACCATCCACTTCATAATTTACAATCATCAAGATTAATGTAACACAGGGAATAGTCTATTTTATAATGCTGCTTAGACCAGGCAATGGCTTCGGAATATCATAACAACAAGAGCCTCCCTATTTTTTGGGGGTGGGGGTGGGGGTGATGGAAGTTCTTTCTGAAATTATAAATGATAGTTTTGTAAGATTTACAAATAAATTTTTGCAGTGACAAATTTTTGACAATGCACAAAAGAAAAGATAACATTTTAAAATTAGGCTTCAGAAACAGACCATTTGCTGTGAAAGATTGGATGTTCATTGGATGTAAACGAATGTACTAATTATTGTTTATTGGTGCAAGGTGATCTGAAATCATCAGAAAATAGCATAAACACAATATGCTCACATTAAGTCTTACATTAATGTCATTTGTGCATTGAGTGAACAATTAAATGAATAATTATCCCTATTCAACAATTTTCCACCCATTGCAGGTCGCTGAACTCATAGCATAAGGCGCATACCGGGAAAAGAAAATGTAACACTTGCTTAACTTCATTAGTGAAGGTTAAGGACAATGTGATTGAATCTGGGCCACAGACTGCACTTGGAACGGGTCAGGAGAGATGCCCAGAGGCTCTGAATCCACCGCTTTATTGGGAACCAGGAGCACAGGTGGCCGCCCTGGAAATAATCTCTCTCCGGCCACAAAACATGCAGACATTTCCTAATCATTATCAGCCAAGCACCAGATAGCTGAGAGCGGAATCTGCTGTGGCATATTGATTTAAAAGGTGCAGCTAAATTAAAATTCTGTTTTCATAAGCACTGCCCCCTCCTCTCCCCCCCACCGCTCCCCCCTGAAGGACCCCGACTTTCTGTGTGATTATGTTACACGCCAAAACGGTCGGAGAGCTTACCACGTGTCTGTTTTACACCCCCGAGCTCGTCTGACGCCATTTCGGCTCGCCGATGCAGAAGCACAAGGACACGCTGTCCGCCTCTCAATGATAAGCAAAGCGGGCTCTGAACGGGGGCCTGCTCCAGGGCGGCAATCACACGCACAGCGCCATACGCGGAGCTCACCCCAACAGCAGGGATCCACGGCCCTGGCATCTGCTCTCAGCGCTAAACTGCCGTGGACAGCAGTTTTACTCTTTTTTTCGCGCTAATGCCTCTGGACAATTCCAGCTGTGAGGAAATGTCATTCTCAGAGCAGGTGATGCTAACTAACCTTTTTGGTTCAACACTCAAAAAAATCTCTCCTTCGGTGCACTTTAATGTTTTTTAGAATACGTCACCATTTTGTCTCCTTTTCAATGTCTGGCCAGGGATTACGGCCATTTCAAAATCATTTTATTTGCCCAGTACTTTTGTGTCAAGGAAAAATTGTGTTAGTATTATTTCACCCTATTTGTTTTTAGCACTCCTGTTTATGCTGGTTTTATGTTTCAACCAATTACCCCAGCTAATTTTCTAATTATCTATCAACACTTGATCATTCCTATGCCAGACCAAAGTAAAATGCTCTAAAGTTGCAAAAACAAGAACAAGTGCAATTGGGTGCTCATTCTGCTAAGGCACTGTTCTAGTGTGTGGATGGGCCTCATTGTAGTCTGGTTCCTCCCAAGGTTTATCTCTATCAAGGGAGTTTTTCCTTGCCACTGTTGCCTTTAGGCTTGCTTTTGGGGGGGGTCTAGGCCTGGGTTCCCACTCTGTTAAGCGTTTTGTGACAATTCAATTGTGAAAAGCGCTATACAAAATTTTTTGATTTGATTTGATTTGATAGTCAGGTGTCAAACCCTGACCACACCAGTGTGACTGTGACTTGCAGCCCAGCAGGGCAATGCAAAATCGGCCGTAGTGTTACACAGGGAGGGAGGGACTTCAGTCAGCAGGACGTCTGTGTCTCATCGCACTCTAGCGACCCCTTCTGGTTAATTGGGCACCCACAGTGCGCCTGGACAAGCTCTTACTTGTCTGTGCAAGCTTAACTGCATGTTCATTAGTAAATGCTATGCCTTGCCTGCACCATGCACACAGAAGTGACTCAATAGAATGCGTCACTAAGGGGCCTTGCATAGTTCAGTTTATATTAAATTCAAGAGATTTTGTGAAATATTTTATGGCCTAGATTCAAACAAATGGACTTGGCCTAAATAAGGACAAATCCAAGTCAAACTGACAAGACTTAAGTTTAATCCGGATTCAATAAAACCAACCTTATGGTTCTCATAGGGACTGAAAATCCCGGAAAGGTGTGGCCTGAAATCTGAGGTGCTTGGGCATAAGGTGGGATGTTTTTTAAAGGGCAAGAGAGCATCTGCCCAAATAATATGTTCCCCTGTCTCCTACTGTCTGTTGCTGCTGCACTGCTGCTGTTTTAATGAAATTCATGAAATATGACATTCTCCAAGAAAATTTAGGAATATTATATATATTATATATTATATTTGTTTTATTCAGCATTTTAGGGTGAATAATAAAACAAAGAGGAGGGCACTCATAGTTCAAAATATGATTTTCAGAGTAAAAGGCATTTGAACTGCTGAACAGGTATTTCAGGTATTTGGTGGAAATATATATTCTGATATGTATATACAGTATATGTATATATGTATAATATATATTTTGATATGTTTCCATGTAACCAGCTTGCTTTTCTCTCCACTCTCACACAGTGCTCCCCTAGTGGCGGGAAGACGCAACGATTCATTATGACTAAGGAGAGAGAGAGCTGTGGTGGTTTCATCAAGCAAAACTTCTATTGGATTGACATGGAATCTGCCAATACATATTTGTACAGCTCTAACAACCGAGATATGTACATATGTATATATACACACAGTGGCCACTTTATTAGGTATACCTGTACACCTGCTCGTTAATGCAATTATCTAATCAGCCAATCATGTGGCAGCAACTCAATGCATAAAAGCATGCAGACATGGTTAAGAGGTTCAGTTGTTCAGACCAAAAATCAGAATAAATGTGATCTAAGTGACTTTGACTGTGGAATGATTGTTGGTGCCAGACGGGGTGGTGTGAGTATATCAGAAACTGCTGATCTCATGGGATTTTCACGCACAACGGTCTCTAGAGTTTACAGAGAATGGTGCAAAAAACCAAAAACATCCAGTGAGCGGCAGTTCTGTGGGCAAAAATGCCTTGTTAATGAGAGAGGTCAGAGGAGACTGGTTCAAGCTGACAGGAAGGCGACAGTAACTTCGTGTTACAACCATGCGTTACAACAGTGGTATGCAGAAGAGCATCTCTGAATGCTCAACACGTCGAACCATGAAGTGGATGGGCTACAGCAGCAGAAGACCATGCCAGGTTCCACTCCTGTCAGCTAAGAACAGGAAAGTGAGGCTACAGTGGGCACAGGCTCACCACAACTGGACAGCTGAAGATTGGAAAAATGTTGCCTGGCAAAGGGGGGGTCCTACCCAGCACTAGAGAGGGGTACCTAAAAGTGGCCACTGAGTGTATATATACTGTATATATAGAGAGAGAGTTGTGATATTTTTGTAATATATTCATTTAAATGTAAATTAAAGCTGCAGTAGGCAATATTTTTGTATTAAAATATTGTTAAACAGACATGATAAATTGTTAGTGATCAGAGAAAGAGCTTCTGCAAGAGAAAGTCAGTGCTCCCAACTATGTTTATGGCCTCCAATTCTGCATTGTAAATTTGTGCTGTCAGGCCGAATCCTTGTTTGTAAATAATTGGGCTCAGGGAAAAACAAGCAGAGCATGGGAAAAAAAACAAGCATCAGATGCTAGACCCAACGCACAGTTAATTTTGTTTGCAAGGATTGAAAAGTAGACACTGTGACACTGGGAGAGGTGGAGGGAGGAGTAGAGAGGGCTGCGCCTCCCTTTTGGCTGCTGTCAAGTGTTTCTGTTCCATCTCACAGCCGGGAGAGTACTACAAGAGAATGAGGGCATATTAATTGTCCCTGCTGGCTAGAGTGGGGCTTTCCCTTATTAATTAATAAAGAATATCAATTAAAAAACATTTTGGCAATTTTTTTCTGTTTTTTCCCTCCCAAAATTCTGAAAAAGGCCCACAAGGTGAAGAGACAGACCGCTTCCAGGGCCTGGGAGTGGCCCCGGGAGGGCCAAGCCATGGACGACCTGGAGGCCTGCCCAGGAGAGTGGGTGGCAGACCTGCTTTGTCTGCCGGCGGATTTTGCCTGAGCAGAGGAGCCTATGGGTGCGAAGGAGGTGCTGGAGCCCCTTCTCTGGCCAGGGGGTCCTCTTGTCATCTGGAGACGCCGGCTTCGTCGCCCTGCTGCTGCCGGCCTCCCAGAGGGTCCCTCGTCCCCTGCCATCAACGGCCTCTCTGAGGGCCCCTCGCCGCCTGCTGTCACCGGCCTCCATGAGGACCCCTCTCTGCCTGCTGTCCCCAGCCTCCCTGGGGGCATAAAGCTGCCCTGTTACGCCTCCAGTATTGGCTCACTGTTGCAACAGGTGTGGCTGGTCTTTGACCCTGGGGGCAGGGCCTCCTAGAGCCCTGGTGTTCCTCTCCCGGTGTCTGGAGATTTCCGCCTCCTCCCCTAAGTCGGAGCTGAGAGGGAGGGTATGTGACACTGGGAGAGGTGGAGGGAGGAGTAGAGAGGGCTGCACCTCTCTTTTGGCTGCTGTCAAGTGCTCCTGTTCCATCTCACAGCCTGGAGAGGACTACAGGGCCTTGGACAGCAGCAGCCTCACTTACAGGCAGGCTCACCTGAGGCTAATGAGCAATCAACTCAGCTGTGAGCCTTTGTTAGGCCATTATAAAAGCACAGCCTGTCATGCCAGAGGGGAGAGATTTTTGAAGAGATGCTGGGGTTTTGTTGCTTTTCCCCTCTGCTGATTAGTTTTAGATTTTCACTTCGTTTTTTGTGGTTTCTTTTTATTTTGTAAAAGGACTAATAGAATAAACTTGCCATTGGCCTATTGGAACAAAGTTTTTTGGTTGGTCTTTCATCCATTCACCACCTGGAATGGTGGCCACCCCCGCCACCTTGCTACAACACTTAACAATACAAATTATTGGAAGTAGTAATATTCTATTTTAGATATACCACTTTTGCCTTTAGCAAGCAAACAGAGTTTCTTCTGGAACTCTATATCTATATATTTATAACTCTATATCTATCTTAACTTTTTCTTGGAGAATGTTATATTTCATTAATTTCATTAAAACGCTCCTGCCTCCTGCTCAGTCACCTCAGATTTCAGGCCACGCCTTTTCCTGTTTTCCTGGATTTGCAGCCCTAATGAGGATAAGGCAGATAAATTTAGCTTGATTAAATCTGAATTATAATGAAGTCTTGTTTGTTTGAATATCATATGCCCTTAAACAGACTAAGTGCCTTTGATTGAATCTAGCCCTACGTCTGGCAGCCCATGGTAATCAATCAATGTTTGTCAGTGTAAAGCGCTATATAAATCCAATGTTCAATTCAATTCAATTCAATGTAGCTGCACAAATAAATTTTTTTAGTGTTTAGTTTACTTTCTAAATCTGCAACTTAATGTTAACATTACAAGGGAGGTCCTTTTTTTTGTATTGATTTGCCTAGATCTTTCTGAAGTGCAAAGTAAGTAACGGATGATACTGTACCTTGCCTGCAAAGACTCCTTCAAACATGAATGACAAGCAAGAATGAAACGTAAACAGCAATCTTCAGAAAGCTCTCCGCAATCCTTGTCTCGTGGCCAATTGGTTAAAGTGGTTAAAGTACTCCTGAGACAAAACATATCATATATCATATTTGCCATAATCTCTTTATGAGTACAAACAGCCCTGATACAGCATTCACTTTAACAGGTTATTCTTACTAGCAAAGGAAGATGATGACTTTGCTTATAAAGCATATTTGGTATTTGGCCAATTGTATGATAATCATGTATTTTAAGTACATCAGCTGTGTGTGTGTGTGTGTGTGTGTGTGTGTGTGTGTGTGTGTGTATGTGTATCTGGTTGCTTCCCCCAATCTTTGCTCCTAAGCATCCACCCTACTGTGTATTTGTTGCAGTATTTTCATGTGTCACTTATTTTGCACACTGAGGAGCAGACTTGGGACGGTTACAGGTGCTTACAGGTACTCAGGTGAACAGGGAGTAGGAAGACAAATGATTTTATACTAGTATAGATTTGTATATTGCTGCTATTTTTACACCATCTTTTTCATCACAAAATAAATGGGTAAAAACACCCAACATAAACAATGTTTGGAAATCATCTTTGTTTCTGTTTGTCTTTGTTCAGACATTGCCGCCACACCTGTGCATCAGTGGCTAGCGGGAAGAAACTTTTAATTTGGAGTAGCCACTACACTGACTTTGCCTGGTTGAGGGGTGGAACATACCTGGCTTTACCTGATGAAAGAGAGGGAGACACCTGGATCCTTCCTTAGTATGCTGCCAGCTGGCTTGCCAGGAAATGGATGTAGTTCTAAGCAACAGACTTTATAGGAGCAGAGGCAAAGGCCATGGCTGTTCTATGTTGAGATCATGTTTCATGAAACATTCTCCATTCCCTCACCCAGAGTCTCAAAGGAAATATATTAAAATGAACACAAAAGGGTAAAAAATCACCCTGGGAACATTGTAGAGTCTGCAGCTCGTAGCCTGAAGAACACAGAAATGCGTATTCATGAATCAACAAACAGGTGCTGAGAAGGTGTGCCAACAGGAAGTCTCGAAAATATATATCACAGGCTTCAGGAACTTTCACAGAGGTTCACAGGATATTGCACTTGGTTCATTGCTGGATGTTTTTACTGTGCAACACTTCTAAAAGTTGGAATAAAGAATTTGAAAGTTGAAAGTTTGACCCGTGCAGTGACACAATGTGACAAATTGAAAATTGAGAAAGTATACGCGATTGCTCTGGTCGTGTGAAACTCGACTTAATTACCATTAATGAAGATAATGACTATGGTTTTCAGAGCCTTCGTTTTTTTACTCTCTGGAACGTGTAACCGCAGTGGACAGCGTGTCTAGGGTGCGGTGACTTGGCTTGCCTGCATTCAGAAGAGCGTATTCAGCCCTGACGCGGGCTACGTCTAATCACACCCAGCTTATTGAAATGAGAGCTTCTTGATTTCAATAATTAAATAACACGAGTGCGTTTTAAGTACTGCCAAGTAATGACGCCAGATAATTAATAGTAAATTGGAGAAAGCGAAAAGGCACATCATCATCATCCCCTGTTTTTTTTTAACCCAAATTAAATAAGAGGGAAATCATGAAGCTACGTTTAATAGAATTCTCAATGCTGCTCAGCCAGTCCCACAAATAGATTATCTTGCATAATTAATGTGAGGCTTCATTACCCCCTTATCAAATTAGATCTTTCATAGTCTCTTTTCAAGGCTGATATGAGACTGATTATACGTTAGACTAAAAGAAGATCTTCAAAACCAGCTGGAACGTAACACTCTTTTCAATGGTGGTGAAATTAGGCCATTTTTAACTTCTTTCTTTCTTGTTGTAGGAGCCTATGCACATGCTCCAAAACGGAAATGGGGAAAAAGCTTTACATTAGTTAATATCATTGCACTTCACTGAACAGTGTATGAAATGTAATGACTAAATATGATGTGCAACGGTTTTAAACATCGAATTGCACTGAAGATGAGCCGATTATCATCTACTTATTAAACTTTGCAACCTTTGTCATTTCAAGTCCATTTCATGTGTCTTGGTAATGTTTGTATATTGCAGCTTCAAGTAGATGCAGAAAATATATTCACTTTTTTGTGAGATAGTCCTGACATTTTCCCCCACCAAATGGATCACCATTTTATGCATTGCAATTTCTACCGGAACCCATTTTCCTAATTGCAATTTGGATATACAATTCTCACTACTTGTGCCAGGAGAAGTTTACTCAACTAAGAATAGTATAATATAATTACTGTGAGAGAATGTATTTGAAAATGTACGGTACGTACAGTATACAATTTAATATGAATTAAACTCTCGTTCAAATGTGTATTCACATTGATGCACATTAAAATGCATATTTAAAAGGATGTGCAGTTTAAGGCCATGCCAGGAAATTATGACAGCTTGTCATAAAATGTGATAACCAATAACCAATATACCCATGTAAACAGAGGATGCTATTTTAACAAATGCTGATTTTTAAAAGAACACAAACCAGAATAATTTAATTGGATTCGATCAAGAATTAAGTTCAAGCTAAGCGAATTAAGCCTTAACCAAGAGAGTTCCAGGTTGCAGTTCACCCATCACCTCTGATTGAAAGTTGTGCGCCAGCCAGATTGAATTAACATCAGATAATTAAAAATGTTCCTCTGTTCAGCTGCATGAACTATGTTTGACAACTTATTTAATAATAAACACCTGAGAATGGTTGATGTTTTGAATGCCTGTGTGTAGCAAAAACATTAGACGATGTGTTTTCAGACCACCTTTTAACTCAAACTTAGGGCATTATGTGCTAGTTTGGTGACATAAATGGACACATGAACAGATGGGGCAGATATGTGATATATCCTGGACGTTCTGTATTTCATCTCACTCGTTCAATATACAACAATTTGAAATATAAACCACTCCAATATGGCTTTCCACACCAGCCAGTTGTGTAGCCTACATTTTATTGTCGTAAACATTTAATACTAAGCATATGTAACTGTGGCCGGTTCTGCCCGCAGTGAGTTTCGAACAGAGGGATCTCGATGCAACAAGAGAACGATTTAGCTCGCCGAGCCAAATACTCAAGTCTCTAACTCCGGGAACCAATTGTACTCTTATCCACGTCACTTTCTGCAGCGGGCGCTCACGTATCAGAGCACACCCGCTACACATAACACAAACCAGTGTGCAAACATACACACATATATATATATTTTAAATATGCATCTAAACATTAATGTGCTTTGAACCACTCCTTAGAAGTGAAAAGCTCAAATAGCTCGAACTGCTTTGTTGAATACAGGTTAATTTAACCCTTGTATTGTCCTTGCGTCAGAAAATACCCTTTCCTGAGTTTAACAGCAGTGAAAGCCCCCTACATTTATTTTTTTCAGCATGAAATTTGATGGCTTCTCTTGAAGTGACCCTACCATGAGAAAAGGTGAAACATTGGCCTTTTTTAATATTTTTATATATGTACACCATCAGGGTACAAAGATTGTTATATCTATTACAGCAAAACAAGATGTGTGTTTTGTATTGTGTCCACATACTTTTTGGCCATGCAGTATATATATATATACAGTACCAGTCAAAAGTTTGAGTACACCTGCTCTGGAAACTATACCTTATAATTGACAATGTTTTATCCACGTGTAGTTCTGGGTTGTTCCCTCACCTTTCTATGATCAGGTTTCTGTAATAGCCCTTGAGAAATGACAAAGAACACATGTAACAATAAACAAAAGGAACATCAAAGCAATGATCAAGAAAATTGAATTGAAAATTGAATCTTGGATTTTCTCAATCAAAATAGCCACCCTTTGTCTTGATAACAGCTTCACAAACACGGGCCATTTGGTCCATAAGTTTCTGCAGAAAATCACCCGCCATGTCTTCCCAGTTCTCCTGCAGCAATTCCCAGAGACACTGCAGCAATTCCCAGAGACACTTGGGTTGCTTTGCTTTGACTCTTCCATCCAGTTCATCCCATACAAGTTCTATGGGATTGAGGTTTAGACACTGGGCAGGCCAGGTCTTTAGTTTGAGTTGTCCTTCATGTTCCTTCTTCACCAGATAGTTGTTGCACAACTTCAAGGTGTGTTTCAGGTCGTTATCTTGCTGAAGAATGAAGGAGTGCCCGATTAGCCGTAATCCAGATGGAAGGTGTACTCAAACTTTTGACTGGTACTGTATATATATATATATATATAAACATCGAACAAAAAGTTAGGAAATTTGTGTTAGGTAGATTATTTCTCTGTTGTAACAATGCTTCTTGGCAATACATTTTATACCATTGAAAACCTGTTTATTTCCCTTTTAAATGGTGCCCCATTTGTAAGGAACATGCATTTGTGGGATGAGCAGCACAGCTGAGTATGTGGGCTGTGCCCATGAAAATTTTCCAAATCTTCTCTGCCAATGCCAAACAGCTTATTCTGCTGTTGCTATTAGAAATATATATTTTTGCAATATTTTCCTTGTTGTTGGGGCTTGATGCAGCCTGTGCAGCAGAATCACATGGATATTAGGGGACACTGCTGATGGTTTTGATTTGGTAAATCTTGCATCCAAAATGGCAGCATATAATAAGAGCAAATGTAATACTCCTGTCTCAATTATGATTAATAGCAGTCAGTGGTTCACGTCACGCTGCTGTCGGCAGACGCCATGCTCTGGCCGTCACACATGGGTGGAGGTAGAGAACCTCGAGAGCTGGGTGCTTTGGAGGCTTACATTCTCCACCAACCCCCAACATGCAGCCATCTCCTGGCAGCACACACTCTCAGCTGAGGTCATCGTCTGGCAGTGACCAGGCCAGCATGTGGAAAATAACATAGCTTATCATTTCAATGGGAAACGTATAAATAACAAACATTCTTTTTTTTTTTTAAGTAATTTTTTTTTTTTTTTAAGTCACGTGAATATCTTTGATAAAATGCTATATTGAGCCCTGGTGAACTGACTGGGCAAGGTAAGAAGGGGAACCAATCAGGAGATTCTCAGCTCAGCCGGACCAGAAATTGAATTGAGTGATCTATGATATCGATAGCAGAGAGATAAAAAAGAATTAGGGGGTGGAATGAACGGAGAGAAGGGAGTCACTTACAGGTATGGGAGCTGTGTGTGATCTGTGATCTAGATTGGAGGGGATCAAGATGAAAACCCCGAGTGAGGAAAGGAAAGCAGACGGCTTTTTTGATGGACGGTTCATTCAGGGGATCTGGGCAGGAAGGGAATCAGAGAGGGGACTCTAATTTTTTAGATATGATGGGGTCAAGATGGAGCTTTTTCAGAGTGAAAGTGGTAGGCGAGCCAGTTTCTGATCATGAGGGAAAATGGCTGAATTGAGGTGTGCATTAAGTAAAGGGGAAGTGAAGGGAGTGTGAGCAGGGGAGTGAACGGCAGAATCGGAGAGAGGAAAAGGCGATACAGCTGATAAAGTCCAAATAATGGAAGCTGAAGGAGAAGAGGGGTGGGGAGCGGGGGGCGGGGGGGTAAAAATGGCAATTTCCAACAACAGAAATGAAATACCTCAGGATTAAATATACTGTGTGGCTACAGCCCTCTGGCACTCTCCTTGAAAACAATGACAGTTATTGAAGCCAATTATCAGAACATTATTATTATCATTACCGAACAATACCTTTTGGCTGTCTTTTGGCTTTGGGCATTGAAATAAATGGGTTTGGATAGTGGTGAGAGAGTCACCTAGCCACGTAATGGGAGGAGCTATTCATATTCAATCTGTCATAGACCTTTGACCCAATCAAAATACTTTACTCTCCACGAGAAAAGTGTGACTGGTGCAAAAAAGTGAGACATGGGCAACAGAAGGGCTCCACCCATTTTGTGATTTAAAGTCTGACTCTCTAAGTGAGAAATAAAAACAATATGTTATTGCCACAAATTAATCAATTGTGGTGCGTTGTTACACAAGAGACGAACTGTAGCATGGTGGCAGGGGTGGCCACCATGCCAGGTGATGAGTGGATGGAAGACCAAACAAAAGAACTAAGGTTTGACAGGCCAACGGCCAATTTATTATCCTTATACAAAAATTTGCCAACAAAACACAAAAATAAACCAATTAAATCAAACTAGTCCTTTGAGGGAAACAGCAACCAAAAAAAACCACACTTCTTCCTCCATGCCCCAAAGCTCACTTTTATAATGTCCTAACGATGGCAATGGCTCACAGCTGAGTTGATTGCTCATTAGCCTCAGGTGAGCCTGCCTGTAAGTGAGGCCGCTGCTGTCCAAGTTCCTGTAGTCCTCTCCAGGCTGTGGGAGGGAACAGGAACACCTGACAGCAGCCAAAAGGGAGGCGCAGCCCTCTCCACTCCTCCCTCCACCTCTCCCAGTGTCTTTAATGGCCAAACTGAACATTCACCAGCATCTGCATTCAAGGTCATTTGGCACACGAACAAGGGCAATATTGGTTCTGTGGTCAGAGAAGAAGCCTTCATGACATTTTCCAAGCAGGCTACTTTACCCCACAAAACAAATTAACAGCTTGGAAACGAGGATACTCCAGGATCTAGGCAAGAAAAGGCGGTTTTGAGGGTCACCCTGCAATTATTGAAAGCTGTCAAGATTATATCTCTTCAAAATAGACTTGAATCTCATCAGATTTAAAATATGCTGGAAATGGCCCTGTGGAAAAAGAACAGTGAATGATTTTGAGAAGTGAGAGTCACAGAACACTAGCCCCAACACTTCTTTAAAGAGCTCAGCTGGAATTATCATCAAGGTGGAATAATTCCAGTTAGCCAATCAGCATTGATCATATGACATAAAACAAACTGTGCATTGTTTGGATACACACAATACTGTAAATAGTACAAATTGGAACCTGATTTATGATGTTGTCAATCGTGCTGATATTTATCAGCAAGATCTCTTCTCCCATACCTCGTCATGTCACTCTGGGAATGAATTGCATTGATGAAGGTTAACGATGTGACTGATGGCACTAAATAAGACTCTGGAATTGCTGCTGTTATGAATAGATATGGGCTCCTCCTCTTGGGCTTCATAGTAATGGTCATTTCATTAATCAGAAGTGAATGTATAATGTAGAGGTCTTCCATAAACGCTCTACTTTTTTACATCCCATTTTATTTACAATGCTATTTTAATAATAATTACAATGCTAATAATAATAACGATAACTGATTAATATTCCCTATGATTTGACTAAGATGAACTAGCTGTCCAGGGCCCTAGAAAAAAGCATTTAGTCACCAATTAAGATTAATCAAGACATCTGCCTCAACTTTGTTTAAGGGCTAGGCATTAACTAAATAGAATAATCTGCTCTAATTGCATCCTTCTGTTAGCAGAAGTGCCCCCGTGATTGTACACAATGCATTATTGTTTTGAGGGAGTTGCTGTCGTGTGATGTCAAATCCTGATCAGTGTTCAATCAACTCTCTAATCAAGCTTAATTACAAGCTGCTGAGGAAATAGACAGTATATATTGGTTTGGAGATGCTGGTTTGGAGAAAGGGGAATGGAAAAATCGACAGAAAATGTCTCCGTGTTTGACTGCTTCCCCCATCATCTTCAGTGTAAGCGCTATACACCGCCAGCCCGGACTGTCCCTGTCCAACCAGTAGGTCACCTGACTAGCATTCTTGCCCTTTCTAATCAGCCAACTCCCCTCCCACAAACATGCACCTGAACTTTAATTACTGTGCCAGTGTGCTCTGCTTAGCTTTCTGCGCCCTGCTAATAAGTGCTGACTACCAGGAGTGGCTGGCCTTTTTTGCTTGTGAGATGCAATTGATCATTATACCAAATGCTATTTGTAATTGAGAGGGAAAAGGGCGCCGCTTAATTGCCTAGCAACAATCGCTACCAATTAGTTTATTCATGTCTGTGAAAATAGAGGCTTCGGGAAGCTCTGATGGCTCTCGCTTGCCATCGTCCTGACACGATCAGGCATTCTATTCCAGCTTCAGGTTTCTGACATCCAGATTCCTCATACGTTCGTATGGCTGTTTGATTTCTCTGGGATTCATTTGTCTGCCAGGTTCAATAGTGTTGGAAACAGCCTGGGGAGGTAGGCGTCATGGCCCCTTGTGCGTGATTGGGATCCTCGATTGAGGCCTTCTCTGGGATAGACGGCATCCTGCATCCCAAAGTGCTGCGGAATTACCCGGACGTTGCCATGGCTACAAGTCAAAGTGAGCACGGTAAGATCCATGATTAAGTTATTTGGATTTACGTTTTGACTACATGTTGGCTGGGCCTCAAACACCCAGCAAAGGGCAACACGTTGTGCTTGGGGACACAGAAACGTTTTAACAGAAACTGGCCAATGCAAATAGAGTATGCATTGGAATAACATTTTAGTGATATCGCCTCGACTGTACAATTCTGTAATTCTGGCCCCCGCACATCACACCTTACTTTGCACAAAACTAAAACCTCATGGGTTATAACAGACAGCTATTTCAGGGCCTGCATCGAATTAATAAGATGTCTAATCACACTTATGCCTGAAAATGCAAAGCTAAACATGGATGAGTCACCCTTTCCTGGCAGGGAACAATTTTACACCTGGTATAAAGAGTGGGTGAAATTCTTCATGTGCAAGCTCCACCGAATGCAGTTACATGACATTAAATAAGAATAATAATAAGTAAGTAATAGTAAGTTACTATTACTTCTACATACTTACTATTACTGAATCTGAATCTGAACAATGTGTGTGTACATTCATTCATTATCTAACCCGCTTATTCCTGGTCAGGGTTGCAGGGGGGACTGCAGCCTATCCCAGGATGCATTGGGCAAGAGGCAGGAATACATCCTGGACAGGTCACCAATCCATCGCAGGGCACATACACCATTCACTCACACACTCATACCTACGGGCAATTTAGACTCTCCAATTAGCCTAACGTGCATGTCTTTGGACTGTGGGAGGAAACCGGAGTACCTGGAGGAAACCCACACGGACACGGGGAGAACATGCAAACTCCACACAGAAAGGCCCCGGCCGGGATTCAAACCCGGGACCTTCTAGCTGTGAGGCGACAGTGCTATCCACTGCCCCACCGCACCACCCCACAATGTGTGTGTCGTATAGTATGATTGTTTTTCCATTTTGCAAATGTAAAATTGTCTATTTCTCGCATTTCTCTTAAGACACTGATCAAGTTTCAAGTTTTTTTTTATTGATCACGTACACATGCGTACATGGCAGTGAGATTTGTTGTTCCCATATGGATCTCTCTTCACAACACAACACAACAGTACACAATAAGAATAACAGTAATAAATTGTAAAAAAGTTGTAAAATAGTAAAATATAATATAATATAATATATCATATATAATATAATAATATAATATATATAATATAATAAGTAAGATAGATAGAACTAATTTACAATATTACACATCACTGGATGGCAGTATAAAGTGATGAGTGCTCCCATATGGAGCTCTCTCCACAACACAGTAACACAATAACAATAATAATAATAATAAATAGATGTATAATAATAAGTAAGTAAAGTACAATATTGCACATCACTGGATGGCAGTATAAAGTGATGAGTGCTAAAGTGATAAGTGACACAGTGATACAGTGGGGTGTGAGGAGGTAGGAGGGGGAGGGGACAGTTCAGTTGTTGGTGGGGCTGGGCAGTGGTTAGGGGTCTCAGCTCAGCATGCGGATAGCTTGGGAGTAGAAGCTGTCCTTGAGGCGGTTGGTCTTCGCTGCTATGCTGACATAGCCAGGCTTCCTCTTGGACAGCTTCTTGATAAACAGGCCATGGCTAGGGTGACTGGGGTCGGCGATGATCTTGTTGGCCTTCGTCGTGCACCTCACCGTATACAGGTCCCTCAGGTTAGGCAGTGCACCGCCTGTGACCCGCTGGGCTGACCGCACCACCCTCTGCAGCCTCTGCCGGTCACGTTCGGTGCAGTTGCCGTACCAGGCGGTGATGCAGCCGGTCAGGACACTTTCCGTGGTGCACCTGTAGAAGTTCCTGAGGATTGGTGGGGGCAGGCCAAACTTCCTCAGCCGTCTGAGGTGGAAAAGACGCTGCTGGGATTTCTTCACCAGCGTGTCCACGTGCCGAGACCACTTCAGATCCTCTGAGATATGGACTCCGAGGAATCTGAAGCTGCTGACCCGTTCAACAGCGGCCCGTTGATGGTAATGGGCACGTGCACACCCCTTTTCCTGAAATCCAGGATCAGCTCCTTTGTTTTCTCAATGTTGAGCTCAAGGTTGTTCCCTTGGCACCACCTTGAGAGCGCCATCACCTCGTCTGCATAGGCCGCGGTGTCATCGTTGGTAATCAGGCCCAACACCGTTGTGTCATCTGCAAACTTAATGATAGCGTTGGAGCTGTGCTTGGCTGTGCAGTCGCTGGTGTAGATGGAGTATAGGAGCGGGCTGAGCACGCATCCTTGCGGGCGCCCGTGTTGAGGGTCAGGTAAGATGAGGTGTAAGTGCCCACCCTTACTGCCTGGGGTCTGCCTGTCAAAAAGTTCAGGATCCAGCTGCAGAGAGTGGGATTCACACCCAAGGCCGCCAGCTTGGGGATGAGAATGGAGGGCACTATGGTATTGAATGCTGAACTATAGTCAATAAACAGCATTCTCACATAGTTGCCTTTCTTGGCATCCAAGTGGGAAAGTGCCTTGTGCAATGTGATGGCAATTGCGTCATCTGTGGACCTGTTGCTGCGATATGCGAATTGCAGGGGAAGTGAAGAGTGATATCAAGAAGTGATATCAAAATGTGTTTACACTGAGCCCACCCTGTCCTGCTGGTTTTGAACAAAGTTTCACAAGGGAGTGTAGCAAACAGTTTGGAATTGATTTAGGTAATCTAAGATGATTTTAACAAAATCCAGAAGTGGGCAGAAACATAGCAGATGACATTCAATAGTGCTAAATGTAAAGTGGGAAATAAACAAGACAATAATTTGTATATTAGCACTGTACTGCACTGTACTGCACTGTACTGCACTGTACTGTATTGTATTGTATTATATTATATTGTATTGTATTGTATTGTATATTGTATTGTATTGTATTTTTATCACACTATTTTTATTTTTTATTTTTTTTCAAAGCTCTTGTTATCGTTTTGGTTGTATGTTGACACCCTTGCACTAAGGCAAATTCCTTGTACATCGTACTTGGCGAATAAAATAATTCTGATTCTGATTCTGATAAGACAAAATATTTTATTGGAGGAGAAAAGACTTGGTGAAAGTCTAAGCATTGTGCTGTCACAGTGAAAAAGGCCAACATGATGCAATGTATTGAATATAAATCAAAAGAAGGTTATATTGATGTTATATAATGCCTTTATCAGACCTCATTTAGAGTATTGTGTGCAGATCTGGGCACCGCACTACAAAAAAGCTCTTGAGTATAAAGTATAAAGAAGTGCAAATAAATTGTTACTTGGTGTGAAAGGTAAAAGTTACGAGGAAAGAATAAAGACGCTTAATCTATTCAAGTTTACCAAAAGGAGACTAAGTGGGATTTTATTGAGGTTTTTAAATTCATAAAGGGGATTAAGAAAGTGAACTACCAAAGATTTTTTTACTTGAACTCAGTTAGGAGAACATTTTACATTCTAGCCATTTATCCAGAGCGACTTAAAAAATGTGCAATAATACATGAATAATAGTCCGCGTCAGTGTCATGATACGGTAATAGACATAGTCGTTGGCAGCTGCAAACCGTACCTGTAACACAAGGAGGGAAAAGTTAGGTGGTTTTTTTTTTGGGCAGGGGGGGGGGGCGGGCATACATCAACATAGATACATATTACAAAATGCAGTATTGAACATGAAAGCAGTGGTGATGACAATTAGTGGTAGTGGAGTCTGAAGAGGTGGGTTTTGAGTCTCCTGCGGAAGATGGCCAGTGAGTCGGCGGTCCTGACCAAGTGTGGAAGATCATTCCACCACAGAAGGTCTTGGGCCATATCGCAGCAATCACTCGGACCTGCCGATTGTCCCTCCATAACATCCGGAGGATCCAACCATTCCTCACCCAAGAGGCTACACAACTCCTGGTCCAGGCCCTGGTGATCTCCCCCTGGACTACTGCAATTCCTTGTTGGCAGGCCTACCGGCTTGTGCCCACAAGCCACTGGAGCTGGTCCAGAATGCTGCCACACATCTGGTGTTCAACCAGCCCAAGTACACACATCACCCCTCTACTCTCCTCTCTGCACTGGCTCCCCATCGCAGCACGCATCACATTTAAATCACTGGTGCTGGCCTATCAAGCTGCTAGAGGTACTGCTCCCCCATACCTCCAGTCACTCATCACACCCTACACCCCAGCCAGATCCCTCCGCTCCGCCTCCTCTGGCAAACTGACTGTCCCATCCCTCCGGGCGCCTGGCAACCGCTCCTCGCGGTCTCATCTCTTCTCTGTCCTCGGTGGTGGAACAACCTTCCGCAATCGGTCAGGACCGCGGAATCACTTGCGGTCTTCCACAAGAGACTCAAAACCCACCTTTTCAGACTCCACTACCACTGAACTCTGTATATCTAGCTAATTGTCATCACCACTGCCTACTTGCTCAACACTATGTATCCCTGCTTACTCCTCATAAAAAATGTAAAAAAAAAAAAATATATATACTAACCTTTTCCTTCCCAGTGTTACAGGTATGGTACGCAGATGCCTGCAATGATGTCTATCACTATATTACTGTACTCATCTCTTGCGCAAACTATGATTGTTCCTATCATGTATTAATGCACATCTTGTAAGTCACTCTGGATAAGAGCGTCTGCTAAATGCTTAAAATGTCAAATGTAAATGAGACTGGATTGGCTGTTCTCACCACTATGTATTCTTATTAGATTAGATTAGATTAGATTCAAATTTATTGTCATTGTACAGTACAGGTACAGTACAGCGAAAATAAGTTTAGTATCTAACCAGAGTGCAAACATGTCAGTAAGTGCAACAATACAGTACTATAGCAGAAGTTATAATGCTAACAGGCACAGTATTGAATAATTACTATAAAGGTAGTTAGTTGCTATGTTGCTATAATTTATATACAGACTAGTGCAGTTATGTATAGGTAAGTACAGGTGAGTATAAATATATAAATATATGTATAGGTAGTACAGCAAAATTATACAGAATTTACAAGGCTATATTACAATATTGTACATGGGTATGTGCAGAATGAAGAATATTCTTCATAACATATTCTTATGTTCTTATGTTCCTAAGTACTTTTTCTAGTTTCAGATTTTCTAGCTGTCTGTATTTACAGACTACACAGACCACCACAGGAATATAACACACTTAAAGGCACAGTTGACAGATGAGGTCGGATTTGACATAAAACTGTCACTTTAGGATTTTCATGGTCAGTCGCACTGTAGTGGGATAAATGGCAAGCTCTGAAAGCCATATTCACGGCACGATTGCATGATGCTTGGTAAGTATTGTCAGGACCCAGGAGCTGGATGCTTGCTGAGCTGCAGGCCGCTCCTCTCACTGAGAGGAATATGATTTCTGCATGAAAAATAAACGTTGTTTCCACATCAGGTATGAGCCAAAGCAGTAACTCAAGGACGTGTAAGATATTGAATCCCTTATGTAATATGCTATCTACATATATCTGTATGCGGAAGGCAGTCCATTGGCTGATGATTCCAGGAATATGCCGGAGTCAGAGTCATTCTCAATTTGAAAGGCTGATTTGAAAGGCATGCTTCCACCTTTCATGCCAAGTCTATTTTAACATATGGACTTTGCAAATTCATTTGGGCCTTTGCCAAAAACCACCAGTTTTTTTCCCCCCCAAGCAGATATGAAAAACAGAAAAAGCAAAGTAAATGCACACACATGAGAAATGGCGGTGGAATATCACCCCAAAGGGAAAGAAATGTCACACACATCAGTGATTCATAAATCGCTGTCATCCTAATCATTTTAGCTTTACTTTATGAAAATGAGTTCTTTCTTCAACATTCGGCTCCTACCCTCTTCTTTACCATAACAAACCAAGCAGTTGGAGACAAAGTGGAAAGAGCACGTGCATATACGACAACAGAAGAACCACACAAATGTTTTTATAATTTCTAAAGATAAGTTCAAGCAAGCACATTTTCCGTGAATGCATTGCAGGCTGTTGTGCCTTGTGACCCTAGTCTACTTGCTGCTACTTAAAATTATTTTGTTACCTTATATTTTATTTATTTATCTATTCTATTTCTATTTTGTTTACAAAGTGTGCTATTTCTGTGTGTATTCTGATGCTGCGGAGTTGAGGGGCCTGGCCCAAGATTTTTACTCTGGTGTACGTAGTATCACAGATGTAACAATAAAGAAATCTGAATCTGAATCTGAATCTGAATCTGAATCTGAATCTGAATCTGAATCTGAATCTGAATCTGAAAAAAAGAGAAGGCGAGCCCTTGAGCTCCTTAGCTTCCCAGTCATTTCACGTGTCTTTTTAAATGATGATCTCTGTCTCTCTTTCCTTCGAAAAATGCTTTGATCGGGGCCTCCGATAGCGCACCCATATTGGCTGGTCCTTTACGAGTGTGAGCTGCCTATCACAGTCACGGTTCAGAATCCCACTGTACCAGACCAGCCCTGGTGGAGAGC
This sequence comes from Aldrovandia affinis, assembly GCA_029706075.1. Lineage (NCBI taxonomy): Eukaryota > Metazoa > Chordata > Actinopteri > Notacanthiformes > Halosauridae > Aldrovandia > Aldrovandia affinis. Next base: position 440,813 of record JAINUG010000160.1, read on the forward strand.
CCCGATTGGGGGCGGCGTTTGGCTATCTGCCCCAGAGGGAGGGGGGAGGGAGAGCTGGCACGAGCTTGCTGAGGAGCGGTAGGACAAGTTCTGTCTCGGGGGAGACTAACATTTCCTTGAGGTATTAGCTTGTCCCGTGGAGGCGGGCGGCGAGTTCGTGGGGGAGGGTAAATCAAAAAGAAATGGAGGGTATAATTGCCTACCAAATTAGGAGAAAAACTGGACACGAAAATTTTAACAAGTAAAAAATGCTTTGATCAATTTTCATGTAGTAATTTTGGACTTTGTGAAGCTTCTAAACATGTGAATTGACTTCAGTGAAAATGTACGCCAGCAGTTCTACTCAACATTAGTGGCAGACAACGCAGCAAATGAAAATCAAGCGGAAACATTCTGACATTGAAATGTTAAGAAATACATTTCTTATATAAGTACACTGATCCATAAAAAAAGTGTTCAAATGAGAAAGGTTGTATAGATTGTGCAAATGCAATTTAAAACGAAGCATGCGACCATGACTTAGGTCAGGGACGTGAATGCAATGTCTTATATTTTGTTATTGAATTTAATCATTGTCAGTCGGTTTGTGACTGGCTCCTCGGCAAACCTTCCATCATGTTTAGAATGTTTAGAATTTTACTTTCAAGACGAATGCCAAGCGTTCCATTGAGCTGTACATGGCTGGCTGTATCCGTGGGCAACAATATTCAATTGTGTCTCTAATGTTCTATGAGTTGTGTGCTTGAATAATGTCTGAACACCTTTATGGTTCCATCAAGCTGAAATTATTTGGTCATACTTTGCTCGTAAGAGGTTCAATGTGAGCCTTACAAGTTAGATGTTTTTAATTTTGCAATAAACCCCACAGACTACCATTGTAAATACACAGCATCTGGCAGAATGACACTTTCAATTCATGCCCACTCAGTCCTTGCAAACCAAACAAAATGTGCAGAACATATTGATCTTTAGCAACCTTAGACTTTTTCATAGCAACACATATACACAGTCAGGAATTTCTCTGGGCCTTAATAAAGAGGCAATATTTTGTCTGAAGTGATAGCAAAATGAATTATTTTTCTGTGCGAAACCCTTGTTTGTGATAGAGATAGATAGAAGCACCACAAAAAAACAAAACAGAGAGGCTTATGAAACTTGAGTGCCAAGGTTGTGTGACCACTATAATCATACATTTCAGCTTTCATATCAAACAATCGATCGTTCTACCAATCAAATCATTTTCTATTGTGCCATTTACCATTAGATGTTGTACCAACGCATGCTCCAATTGTGCCTCCCCCTACCCCAAAAAAAAAACAATTTGAACGCGCTATATAAGGTAGGAAGCTACATGCTAGGCTATCTGTTGTTGGTTCAGTGAAAGTACAGTGACAGCCATACAATATGTTGCTGCAGTTGATAACCCAAAAGGAGCACTGAACATGCTTGATACTTTTGCCATTGATGAGAAGCCTTTCAGAGATTAGTCAAGACATCGTTGTTCCACGTAAGAATGTTTCTTCAGGAAACATCCTCCAGCTCACATTTATCCGTGAACAACCGGCTTTTCTTCTCACAGCCCAGAGAGTGGCCTCATCCCACGGCTCATTCTGCCACTGGCTGGATTATCGGTGTCACCACCATCCCTCCCAGCTCCTTATGCAACTTCAGCCGCACCGGAACTGCGGAACTGAGGGCCGTGAGAGTCGCCCACCAACGTGTGAGCTGTGCAGACCATGCCCAGCGGTTATAAGCACATTAAAACTGAAATACCATCAAGGGGAGCCAGGTTATTGCGTCCTGCATATTTTAGAAATTCATTTTATTGGTCTTTTGTTTTATTGCATTTTACAACACAATGGGGCCGTCTAAGGTCTATGACTGTTAGCCTTGTCATCTGCACTCATTTGTAAGTCACTCTGGGTAAGAGCATCTGCTAAATGCCTGAGCACAATGTGAATGCCTTGCCCTGATGCCTTCACAACAGATGTCTCTATTTTTGAGATCTTTGCACGGCAAAATGTGTTTCTAATGAGTGTTCAGTCCCACCTTGATCTGTTCGGTTACATTATGATGTGTTGTATTGCATCATGTTCATTCACTGTCATCAGGCTCCTCGTCATTCCATACGCTGTGCTGTTTATATACAAGGGAAGGCCAACTGTTTCTCAGCGTTTGTTCCAAAATCAAGGTATTTCGATTTCAGTGGCACTCCAAAGTTTCAGCGCTCAAAGGTCTGGCTGTTTGCTCACTTCGCAGACATGGACCACAGGGTCCTGTTAAAACGTTTTTTTCCCCTGCAACTGCTCTCACACTTGTGTGCCTCCCACCCAAGTTCGGACTTTGGAAGCTTGCCTTTCCTCATTATTGCACTCTTGTACTTTGACTCTGAAATCTGTGACTTAAATTCAAGTGCACATCAGCTTGTACAGTTCATCTCTCTTCAGGGAACTGTACGCATCAGACTTGTCAATTACCATCTCCAACCTGTCTTCAACCTTTGCCTCATTGCATTACAATTTGTTTGTATATTTCAATTACCCTCTGGCTCCATAGCATTACTGTCTGATCAGCTCCCTTGTTACTTGTTAATGCCATGCAGTGCAGTCACAATGTGACGTGAGTTCAGCTGAAAATAATTGAAAAGTCTTCTGTACAACAGGGCACCAAAACAAGACATAATTATTACTCACCAGTGTCCAGCGGTCACCGATCAATGCAATTGCCTTTGCTTTGTTTAGAAGCTCAGTCTTTCCAGTTCTCAGACAGATCATGGTGTGAAACTATAGTTCCTCGGCATGGGAAGCTACACGACTGATTGGCAGATGCAACTTGAGATATACCCGTTGAGGTTTAGTGGCCTGCAGTCAATAGCTATGCATTTGCAATAGTGGGCATTACATTATTGTATATAGTTTGACTTATGGGCTTGCCCCTATGCCGAGGGAGGTGTTGGAGCTCGTAAGAAAATTGCTGCCTGTTTGGCTTTCAGTTTCAGCTACTAAAACAAGTTTAGGTAACGATGCAGGCTTGATTAAATGCTTTGATGGTATTAACATTCAACCCTGCAGTAGATGCAAATAAATTTTTTTGTCCATATATGAATATGAAAGTTATTTGATTATTATTAATGTAATGTAAGTAATACATAACATATTTTTTATTTTTTTAAATTCAATTACCTCTCACAGGACCTTTTCCACTTTGCAAACCGATTCAAACAGCAGATGTTGATGTGAACTGAGGGTCATTGGGATGGTCAAAATTGTGATTAAATGGCTTTAAAAAATTATAATCATGTAGAAAAATAATCAGTGGGCATTAATGAATTCAGAATGACAGCCCTAATATATAGAAAACATTGACAAGACGACAAAACGACATCAAATCAACGAAAAAGAGGGTTGAGCCAGAAGGAAAAAGCAACATGGGAATGAATCAAAACAATTCATCAACAATTCATCATAAATAAAAATCTAGAGATGCATTTGAAACATCTTTTCACACGAGAAAATGCAAAAAAAAAAAAAATGCAGGAGAAGACACAGCACATTTCCCCATGATGTACAGTGAAGTGGAAGGCTCCCTTTCACACACTCCTTGGCAGACTACCTGCCTTCGGTTCACTGTGAACAGAGTATATTGACCTGTCAATCACGCTGGATTATCTCAGGGAGGCAGCAGAAGGGCTGGATAGTCAGCACCCAACAGCTTGGAGCTTACTTTTGTTCCACTACAAACACTCAATCGGGGACAGAGACAGAACAGGCCGAATGGAATTATGTTCACGAGCAGGGAAAGCTGAGAGCACAGAGCTGCAGACTTTGAGTTATGTGTGCTATGTTAATCCAGATATGGGGCCGTCTGTCCCTCTGAGATGCATTTGTGCATATCTGACCAAGAGAAATAAATATATATATATATGTCAGTGGTGTCTGGTGAGCTGGCGATAGAGGAGGCTCTAATTTTAACTTTAAAGCAATAGTCCTCAATCTGTTTTCATTTATTTCGCTTAAATGAGCAAGCAAGCCCTGCCAATTAATTGAATAATCCATTGGTGAGTAAGCGCAAGACTTCCTCTTAATTGTGTCTCATGCTGCAGAGATCTCTTCATGTCATGTTAGAGAATGCAAATGACAATAAGTGGTTTTATTGAGTGGAAAAATAAACTCCTGCCCTAAACTCTCCCCACCTTGATTTCTCCATTTCTCCAGGTGACACCTTGGTGACATCATCACCCTGCACAAAGAATCTCGGTGTGGTGATGGACAACAGGCTGTCCCTATCAATGAACATTGCAGCGGTAAGCCGGGCGTGCAGATTCTTAGCAGCAGGCTAAAGCAGCTGGAGATCAGGAGGATCCGTCCCTTCCTTACCACGTACTCTACCCAGCTCCTGGTCCAAGCAATGGTACTGTCCTGCTTGGACTACTGCAACTCGCTCCTGGCTGGCCTTCCCGCATCTGCCATCAGACCCCTGCAACTCATCCAGAACGCTGCAGCCCGTCTGGTCTACAACCTTCCTAGACACTCCCATGTCACCCCCCTGCTCACTACCCTCCACTGGCTGCCTGTTATAGCTCGCATCAAATTCAAAACATTGGTCCTAGCATACCAGGCAGTCAAGGGATCAGCCCCAACATACCTCCTCAAGATCTTCAAACCCTACACACCTGCCAGACCACTCCGTTCTGCTACCTCAGGACGCCTAGCAGCACCTGTCACGTCTCCTGTTGGTTCTGGCTCCACGATGGTGGAATGACCTTCCTGTGGAAGTCAGAACAGCTGAGACCCTGGCCACCTTCAAGTGACGACTGAAGACTCACCTCTTCAGGGTGCACCTCTCCCCGTAGTCCGGTTTTTGTTAACTTAGGGACGTAGCTGCTTAGTATTACACATGTCTACTTGTTTATGGATTGTTTTTGGCTTAGGCATTATTTTCCGCACTGATTGTTTTATTGCTACCTTTGAATTGTGGCTACAGATTTACCTACAGGGTCCTAGTTTAACTATGTGGTTGCTCCTAGCACCTGGAACTGTACTTCCCGCTAGGGTGGCTTTCAGCTAAACTGTTCTTGACTACGGTTAACACTTTGTTGTACGTCGCTCTGGATAAGAGCGTCTGCCAAATGCCTGTAATGTAATGTAATGTAATGTAATGAAAAAGGCTATGCTTTAAACTTAAATCCCTTCATTACTTGTATATGGTAAGGTGGCAAGAAAAAAGCCATTACTTAAAACGAACTATTTCAATGCCCACCTGGAGTTTGCTAGAGAGTGCGTGAGTGATCCAGCTAAGATGTCGGAAAATGATTTGTGGTCAGATGAGACTAAAATAGAGGGACTGGGAAACCTGCCAGAATAGAAGGAATAATGGATGGAGCAAAGTACAGGAGATACTGCAAGAAAACCTATTACAGTCTCCTTACAGCAGGACAACGACCCAAAGCACAGGACCAAATCTACACTGGAGTGGCTCAGGAATAAAAAGGTGAATGTCCTTGCGTGGCCCAGTCAAAGTCCTGACCGGAACCCCATCTCTGAAGAATGGGTGAAAATCACCTCCAACCAGTCTGCAAAGTTGGTAGAAATTGACCCAAAAAGATATAAAGCTGTTATTGCAGTGAAAGGTGAGGGGTCTGAATACTTATGCAAGCAGCATATAAGTTAACTCATTTAAAAAATTTAAAAAGTGAAAATGTAATCCAGCAACATTTAAGAACTTGCCAAGGGTTTGAGTACTTTTGCAGGGCATATATAATATATACACACACACACACACACACAATATGTTCTTGCTAAAAAAAATGACTGCCAAGACTATAAGAATATGATTTTCAGCGTCTCTCTGGAGCGGAAAATGGGAGAATGAATACATCTCAGTGCCAGATTCTGCTTTCAATACCCTCAGAATGTCCTTCACCCTTTCTCTAGCGTCAACAGAGACGCTCTGAATTGAATCATTTATTACAAATCTACAGAATTCTAGTGCATAGTACAGCAAATAGAACAGAGAAGTGATTGTTCATTTCTGAGGGACCTTGCCCTTGGTGCCCTTTTCACGATTCAAATAGTTTTTTCCAAAACTCGATTGTGACAGATGCACATTGACCCGTCAAGGTATGGCTTAATGGCTTGGTTGAAAAAAATAAAAAATAGTAATAGTATTATTATTGTCATGCTATATTTTTTGTCTTCCATAAAACTTTAGGGATTTTTATTTGTAAACGGTCCTGGCTGTGGAGTTCACAGAACGAGGCAGCTACTTATGATTGTGTGCCGATTGGTTGCAAAGTTTCCATTAGTATGTCCCAGAAATAAAACAATGTAAAACCTTATGGCATCCAAAATAAACTATTCACTTCATATTGACAAAAGCCTGCCAAAATGGTACGCCTGTTAGATGCACATTAGGCCCTCAGAACCTCTGCAGACAAGAACAGATCATTCAGCTCATCTACACTAAAAATGTATATATTGGCATATAATCCCCAGGGCCACATTCATTAAGATGCAAGGAATCTTGGTCTCCAATGCATTCCTGTTGTCTCCCTGGGCCTTGAATGTCATAAGAATTCATTAAGATGGAAATGAGTTAAAGGCAAATCTTGGAAGTTTTTCTTTACCAGAGAGTTGCATTTCAGGCTAGATGCAGTACTAGATCTCCATGATGGCCTTGAATGTCATAATGTATTCTTATGTTCATGTTCTTATCTCCGCTGCCCTCTCAATGGTAGTGGCAACCTTACCTACAGGCATGGCTGAGGCTGATCTGGAATCAGCCCCGGCGTTGCTTGCAGCCTTCATCAGGCATGCTTATAAAGGCACAGCTGTGCCTGTATTTGGAGGGACCTAAATAGACACAGCCCACTGTAAGCGCTGGGTCGCCACACACCCCTCCATGTTACTGGATCAACCTAAAGTTCATCCACTCAACCTCAGTCAAAGGATCTCCTTTTGTGTTTAGAATTTAATTGTAATTTTTTAATTGTATTTATTTTCTCTATGTTTTGTTTTGCCCTATTAAAAGGGAGTAACAAGATCAGTGTCAAATTCACAGACAGTTATCTTGAACGTTCCTTGAGAGAGGAAGGCGGTGGAAATCTGTTCTTTACGTTACAGAACTTCCCATAAAGGCTCAATGCTGTGTAGATCTGGTGATTGGGGAGGCCATGGAAGCTGTTTGACGTCATCCTGGTGTTCATGAAACCACTCGTAAATTTGTTTAGCAGTTTGTATGGGGTCATTATCATCTTGGAATATGGGACCATCTTGAGAAACCAACGGGGTGATGCCAACAGACTGAACAAACTGGTGAAGTGTTGGGTTGGGAGTCACCTCCTATCTGTTGTGGCCCAGAAGACATTTAATTTTTTTACATTTTAAGCATTTAGCTCTTATCCAGAGCGATTTACAAGATGTGCATTAATATATGGTAGGAACAATCATAGTACATGCAAGAGATCAGTGCAGTAATACAGTGATAGACATCGTTGTTGGCAGCTGCGTACCATACCTGTAACACTGGGAAGGAAAAGGTTAGTAATAATAATATAATATATGCCATTTAGCAGACGCTTTTATCCAAAGCGACTTACAGTAGTGAATGCATACATTTTCAGTATATGTGGCCCAAGTGGGGACCAATAAAAACCTTTATTATTATAATTTTTTTAGAGGAGGTTTTAAACAAGTATACTATACAAAAGCCGTATTAAACATGTAAGCAGTGGTGATGACAATTGGCTAAATGTACAGTATTCAGTTGTAGAGAAGAGAATGCTGACAAAACTTTGGGCAGTTCTGGACTACACCTCTCCCCCCCTGCACAGCGCTCTGGTAGATCAGAGGAGCCTCATTAGCAGCAGGCTAAAGCAGCTGGAGATCAGCACAGAGAGGCACAAGGAATCCTTCCGACCGACAGCGGCACGACTCTGCAACTCCTCCACCTACTGTCACCACCTGGATCCTAGTGGACTGGGCTGATCCACCACTCCCGTCTCTCTCTCTCTCTCTCTCTTTCTATCAAACCCTACCCTCCCTCCCGCTCCCCCTCCCCCATCTCTCTGCCTATCAAACCCTACCCTCGGCTCCCACTCCCCCCCCGTCTCTCTCTCTCTCTCTCTCTCTCTCTCTCTATCTAACCCTCTCCATGGCTCCCCCCATCTTTCTCTCTCTTTCTCTCTCTCTCTAACCCTCCCCCTCCCCCTGTCTCTCTCCCTCTCTCTCTGGCACTCTGCCTAACCCCCCCACCCCCTCCCTATTATTTACACATCATGGCTGCTGCTATTGTCTTACATCTAGGGGAGAGTGCTTAGCAAGCTACCCCTAACCATGACCTACTTTAAGTACATATCACAATGCAACTGGACGGGCACTATGCAAGGAATGCAAGTCGTTCTAGACTTGCTTAGACATGGACACTGTAATTCTGATGTAGGAGGGAAGGTGCTACGTACAGACCACAAACCTCTAGTATTGTTTTTGTACATATTAGTTTTTCTTTTGGTTTGCTGGCTGTACATAACTCCCGTTTGATTGTCTGATTCATCTTGATTGTCTTTTTTCATGTTTTTTTATTATTATCATTATTATTGATGATTCCTATTGTTTGTTTCTGTATTTTTTGTCTTGTGTACCTTGTGATAATGCTGCCTGATGCCTTCATTTCCCTTTGGGGATCAATAAAGTATCTATCCATCTATCCATCTGTCCATCTGTCCATTTGTCCATCTGTCCATCTGTCCATCTATCCATCCGCCTGTCCATCTATCCATCTATCTATCCGTCTATCTATCTGTCTGTCTATCTATATATCTATCTATCTATCTATCTATCTATCTATCTATCTATCTATCTCTATATCTATCTATCTATCTATCTATCCATCTATCTATCTATCTATCTATCTATCTATCTATCTATCTATCTATCTATCTATCTATCTCTATATCTATCTATCTATCCATCTATCTGTCTATCTATCTCTATATCTATCCATCCATCTATCTGTCTATCTATCTCTATATCTATCCATCTATCTATGTATCTATCTCTATATCTATCTATCCATCTATCCGTCTGTGTGTCTATCAAACAATGTTTGCACCACAGAGTGGATCTGGTTTCCTAAAATGGCTTCATTTTCCTCGGCCGTAATTTTACCATGCAGAGTAATACTCAGACCCAATCACTTCCACAAAATGGCTGCCCATACCATAACAGATCCACCACCATGTTTAACAGCAATGTGGGCTGAAGGCTTCCTTTGGTTTTCTCCAAACATAAACCCATCCAGATGTAGGAAAAATAGTAAAATACGACTGCTCAGAAATCCAGGTTTTGTGCTCATTACACCAGCGTTGTTACACATTGGCCTTGGTTATAAGTGGTTTCTGAATGGCAGCCCGACTAGAAATATCAGCTTTGTGAAGCTCATGACGTAAAGTTTTTTCACTGAGGTTCATGGAGGTGTAGATTCAGTTCTGTGGTAATATTTGGTAATATTTCTTGACGCAGTTTTTCCTTGTCTGCCGTATTTTGTCACGATTTCCAACAATGTTCCCCTTGACACATGAAACAATTTTGTTGTTTCTCTGACTGACGTACCTGCAATTCAGCCTTCGACTATTTCACCTCTTTCAAAATCTATGAGCTCTCTCATGCTGATTTAGAAACTCACATATTAAAGTGTTGATTTTATAGCAGGAACATCTTGGCAATTAGTGCTGATATTAATATGAGTTTTTTTTTATTGTACATTTATTTCAGATTTTTTCCCGTTTTTCTCCCAATTTGGTTGCCAATTAAACCTTCTATTTATTTCAATTCCCCACCCCCATGAGTCCGTCGCCCATCCTCCGGGAGCGAGACACACATTCCTGGCCGATTGTTCCCGCCTCTTCGAGACGGGAATTCTTCCAGACGCCTTAACCTTCTCCTCGACGAACTCGTGCGGCTCTCCCTCCCCCCTTCCCCGGAGGCGGATAGCCAAATGCCGCCTCCGATCGGGGCTGACGACCAGGGCCGGTCTAGTAGAGACGCGGGTTTCGATCCGCGTTCCTGACGGGCAGCACACACCACTCCGAAGCGTGGTAAGATAAGATAAGATAAAACTTTATTTATATAGCACCCTTCCCAGCACGAGTGCACAGAGTGCTTTACAACAAGGTCACAAATAAAAAATGTTAAATATCAAAATTAAAATGCATTAATACATTAATGTACATTAAAATACATTAATAACCCATTAAAACATAAAACCTACAAATATCCAATATCAAATTAAAATACATGTAAATCTCACAATAAAAGATACAAAAGTGCAATAAAACAGTACAGGACAAGCAACAGCCACAAGCAAAAACGGCAGTTAAGTCTCTCAATACACAAACGCCTGCCTAAACAGGTGCGTTTTCAGCTGCCCCTTGAAACTGATCACTGAGGCCGAAGCTCTCAAGTCCGGGGGGAGTGTGTTCCAGAGCCTTGGTGCTACCGCCCCAAAAGCCCGGTCACCCTTTGTTTTGAGCCTGGTCCGAGGCTCCACCAGGAGACCCTGGTCGGATGACCTCAACGACCGGCTGGATGAGTAGGGCAGGATAAGGTCGCACAAGTAACTGGGGCCTTGACCGTGGAGGGCTTTGTATGCGAACACCAGTACCTTGTACTGGATCCTGAAATGCACAGGTAGCCAATGCAGGGAGGCAAGTATGGGTGTGATATGACATGATTTTTTGGACCTGGTGAGCAAACGGGCAGCTGCATTTTGGACCAGTTGTAGCCGATCCACAGATGATTTGTTAAGACATGTGAACAGTGAGTTACAATAATCGAGCCTGGATGATATAAATGCGTGAACAGACATTTCCAGCTCTGCATGTGACACAATGGACCTGAGTTTAGCAATATTTCTGAGGTGGAAAAAGCAGCTGCGGGTCAAGGATTTAACATGTTTGTCCAAATGCATGGATTGATCAAAGTTAACACCAAGGTTTCTAATATCAGAGCGGACATTTCCTTTTAGGGACCCCATATGATTTGCGACCCTTGCGGCAACACTATCTGAGGCTATGATCAGAACTTCAGTCTTTGCCGCATTGAGCTGGAGGAAGTTACTCGCCAACCAGTCATCAATGGCAGATAAACATTTGTGTAATATGTTGAGTTTCAGCATATCATCAGGTCTAAAAGAAAAATACAGCTGGATATCATCCGCGCAGCAGTGATATGACACACCCTTAAAGTTATTGATAATGAGGCCTAGGGGGAGCATGTATAGGGAAAAAAGAAGTGGAGCCAAAACAGAACCCTGTGGCACGCCACAGGGTAGGGGAGCGGAGTTGGACTTAAAAGGGCCAACGGCCACCGCAAAACTTCTCTCTCTGAGGTAGGAGGCGAACCAGTCTAGGGCGCTCCCAGAGACGCCCACCCACTCGCTAAGCCTATCTAACAGGATGCGGTGATCAACCGTGTCAAAAGCTGCACTAAGATCTAGCAGGACCAACACGGCACATTTGCCTGAGTCTGCAGACATCAAAATATCATTGGAAACTCTAAGAAGAGCTGTTTCTGTGGAGTGGTTTTTACGAAAACCTGATTGGAATTTGTCTAAAATATTCTGGTTATTCAGAAAAGTAGAGAGCTGGTTGGCGACAACTTTTTCTAAAACTTTTGAGACAAAGGGTAGCTTGGAGATGGGCCTGTAATTTTTTGGGAGGGAGGGGTCAAGGTTGGATTTTTTAAGGAGGGGCTGAACGACCGCCTGCTTAAAATAGGATGGGACAGAGCCAGATTCAAGGGAGCTGTTTATAATAGAGACCAAGCAAGGGCCGACAGAGCTGATAACTTCCTTTAGCATAGATGTTGGTAAAATATCTAACGGACTGGAGGAAGATTTCATGGAGCTCACTAAATCGGTTAGGTCATGCAGGGAGATACCAGAGAAACTACTCAGAGTTGCCTGCCTAGCTGGGCAGATGGGGAGGGGGAGGGGGAGGGGGTGATACTGGCCCTCACCTCAGCAACCTTGTTCACAAAAAACAAAAGAAAACCATTGCAGTCTTCATTTGAGAAAACAGGTACAGAGGGGAGAGGAGGGCTAACAATATTGTTGATGGTTTTAAACAGTGTGCTGGGATTTCGCTTACTAGAAGTGATGAGGTTAGCGAAAAAAGCAGCCCTAGCATTCTTAACCATATCATTGAGTTCAGATAAAAGATCTTTAAGATAGAGACGGTGGACCTGGAGGTTGGTAGCTTTCCACAGCCGCTCTGTTTTGCGACATTTACGCCTAAGATTGCGGATATCCTCATTTAGCCAAGGAGAAGAATTAAGAACGGGACACTACGAGTTACAAGGGGGCGACATCGTCTAGAATAACAGAGCAGTGTGTGTTAAAAGCGTGAACCAAGCTCTCTACGTCGTCATGACATGACTCAAATAAGTTGCTATCAAAAGCAGCAGAGAAGTTCTCCACTGCAGGGCTGTTTACAACGCGCGAGCTTTTTACCCGTTTCACCGGTACATAATCATTGTCAACAACCAAGTTAAAAAGTACACATTTGTGATCGGTAACAGAAAGCTCCTCAGTGCCAACAATACTGACTTTTAAACCCATTGTGAACACGAGATCTAACGTGTTTCCTTTGTTATGCGTCGGACCAGACACATGTTGGGTGAAATGAAGCGACTCAGTAATGCTTTGGAAGTTAACGGCAAAATTGTCTGAGCTATCGTTTACATGAATGTTAAAATCCCGATCATAAGGACTCTCTCTCAAATCGGATGGTGGAGGCTAAGAACTCCCCAAAATCAGATAAAAATGACCCGTTTTTGCCAGGAGGGCGATAGATTAAAACACAATAAAACGGATTTGAGCGCCCGACTTTAGTCATTTGCACTTCGAAAGAAGAGAAAGTTCCAGTGCACACCATGCGGGTAGAGAAGTAGTCTCTGTGAAACGAAGCGAGTCCCCCTCCTTGACCTGTTGTTCTGGGGGTACAGGAGTAGGCACAGTTTTGAGGACAAAGTTCGTTTAGTGAGACATAATCCTCAGCTTTCTGCCAAGTCTCTGTGATAAGTAGGAAATCCAGGTCCTTATCGACGAAGAAATCGTTAAGTAAAAACGATTTGTTAGCAACAGATCGGGCGTTTAACAGTCCAAAACATATGCAGTCAGAGCCCGATCTGCCGAAGGTAGAGGCCCGAGGCAATGAACGTAGACACCCAGGCACTGAAGCCACTCTGGTGTACGTCTGGCGCCGTCTTATCGGGGCAAAAGCAGGTAGCTCCGACGGTGAAGCAGGGAGGATGGGTCGGAGGCAGGACAGCCTCACGTTGTGGCCAGCAGCCATGGAAAAGGTGTGGAGCATGGAGGAGGGGCGGCATCGGGTCCTTACCGCAACTCCAGCTCGTCTTCCCCTTCGCCTCGCCCGCTGATTCCGGGGCAGTCGCAGCATGGAGACCAAATTGAGACAGGTAGCTGGAAACAGAGCGCGGTGGGAGCTCCATTGTACGAAATGTTGCGACAGAGAGTTTGCCACCGAGGCACCAATGTCCAGCAGTGTTTGGCGATCATACAAAACAGCCGATTTTACCCGACAGACGTAAACAGAAACAGGACAAACAATATCGGTAGCACGCGAAAGACGACTAGCAGCCGACATAGGCGCGGCCATCTTGCTGCAGCTCAGGTGCGTTAGACCGCTACATGTAGTTAGACCCTGTACATATAAAGTGTATGCATCTATTTTTTTATATCACATCAGTCACAGCATACACATAAACAACAGAAAGAAGAGAATACAGCGTTTCTGAGCCTCGTGGGCTGTCTGGGAGGAGGCATCGCCATCAAGGGCATTTTTAGCAGGAGAGACCTGTAGATGGTGACCTGCCCACAGGGACTCCTCACACAGACAGAGGAGAGAGGGGGGATCTGTGTGTACAGGGTATAAATGACTGCTGCTCCCTCCCTGTCCTTACTGCAGTTGACACAGAGTGACAGCTTGCTTGTCCCTCCACTCTCCCGGACCCTGCCGTGGCAGAGATCGGTAACAGGGAAACGGTGACAGCTCCTCGTTTTGTTGAAGGGCTCCTGCCAGAGCCTTTGCGCCAATGCTCAGCAAAAAATAGCGCCGCTGTCGCTGCCGAAGGATTTCAATAAATGGGGACGGCCATCACGGCTCACGGCTTGATCATTTTGGAAAAAAAACTAAAGCATTTCAGGGTAGTAAGGAGAGAAACGTGTGTTAGGAACATTAAAGGTTTGGGTAAGCCTTTGCGTTAACGGTGATGTTGGTAAAAATTGGTTTTACAATACAATTTTATGTAAAGGTGAATTACATGTGGAAAATGCAGGTCCGATTGAAGATGTTGTAGTAGCCGGTGCAGTGAGACACTGCATCTTGAGGTTATCGTAAACCATTTTGTCTTGCCCCTCTAAAGTGACGTTGCCTTTACTGTTTAAAATGGTGCCCATTTGTATCTATTCCGAAACCCGTTGATGAAATGCGGAAAGTGGATTTGAGCAACAGGCATGAGTTCGATAGATGCTGATGATGTGTGTATATATACTTATATACACTACCGGTCAAAAGAACACCCCCGTTTTACAGTTTTTACTAAAATGTAAGCAGTTCAAGTCCAGTGAATGATCTGAAATGGTACAAAGGTAAGCGGTAAACTGCTAGAGGGTAAAAAAAACTACTGAAAAATAATGTACATTTTTTGGCAGTGAGTAGTTGCCTACACCATCAAAAGGCATTTGGAAACTGGAGGAAACTTTTGACAGGAAGAGGTCTGGCAGACCCAAAGCCACAACAAAATCAGAAAACAAGTTTCTGAGAGTCAACAGCTGATAGGCGGCTCACAGGACAACAGCTTGAAGCACAGCTTAACACTGGTCGAAGTAAGGAAGACTTCGAGCTGCAGGTTTGACAGGTCGAGTGGCAGTAAGAAAGCCATTGCTAAGATGGCAAAATAAGAAAAAGAGGCTTGCCTGGGCCATGAAGCACCGCCAGTGGACTACTGAAGACTGGAAGGTCTTATGGACCAATTAATCCAAATTTGATTCTGTTCTAACACTTTTGATCGGTAGTGTGTATATATATATATATATATATATAAATGAGAATATTAATATATTTTCATTCATTAAGTTAAGCTGTATATTTCACACCACCCCGATCTAGCAATGAGCACAGAGAATGTGATTGCAGCAGGTGGGCATATGCTGTGTTGTGCGCGGTTATTGGCTTGTTACTGTCTCTTCCTGTTCAGTAATGAGGGGCATGGAGGGGGCAGGGGGTGTATTTTCTTGATGATGCAGACATTAAGGGCACGGATGGAATGCGCTTCCAGGAGGCAGATGTACCTTGTTGCTGACGCAGCGCACTCTCTCTCTCTCTCGCGCTCTCTCCCAGTTCTGTCTTTTTTTCCCCCCTCTTTTTCCCTCCTCTTTTTCCCCTCCTCTTCCCTGGCAGGGCCCCGGGCTCAGTTACGGCGTGAACTCTAATGTGATGAGTTCTGAATCCTCATGCGATGCAAAGCTCTGGGCCCGATGCGTGGAAAGCTTTCAGGAACGCAAAAAGACACCCGCAGTACTCGCTCTGGAACCACGCCAGGATCACAAGCCAACCCTCACCAGACATATACACTGAGTCATTTTTCTGTTATTCCTTAAGTACACTTCAAACGCGAATCGATATTGCCTTTTATTAAAACCTGATTGGCCATTATGTAAAAATCAAAGGCGCGTTACTGAAACGAATCTCTGAGCCCACGATTTTTTTTTTTCCTTTTTGGAATATATAATAGAAGCTTAGAAAACGCACAGGGGACCTCAAACACAATATTCTTCAAGTTCCTCTCGGTTTATGCTTCGGCGGTAATCACTGGCAGCTCAATTAACCATGCTGTTAAACTGCTACAATTATGGGTCAAATGCTTCATGGAAAAAAAGACAATAATTATGTAGTGCGGGCTGCGATAAAATCATTTATTCAATCTTGACCAACCGAACAGGCGCTGCCACCACCAGTTTGAGTCACGTCCAATTACCTACATGCTTCACGAGTTGGCAATTTTTGTCTTTTCATAGCGAAAATTCAGCAATATAATTACTGTAACTATGAATAATTAATGAATGTACAGAGATGAGAAGTCTCATAATTCATAAAAAAAATCCATGTGCATTCGGTGCACTTATCCCACTGTCACGACAATGCGGTCACATGACCTGAGAATTGAATGCCGTTGTTTGCCATCGTCATGCTTTTTGAATTATGTGAATTCTCTGGAATAACCATAACAGAGGTCATTAATGTGTATACCTGCCAAGCAGCGACACACAGTTAAAGTAGACAGGGTGAGCAGTACTTAAATGAAGAACATTAAAAACACTTATTCCAAGCACACTTTCACACTTCAGATTTAATTTAATGCAGTAATGAATTTGGTTACATTTATACATTGAATTGGCTTTAGGAATGAGTTATGTAACAAATGTGTTGCGGCAGACAAAATGTATGCAAGGTAGTATATTTACACAAACCACATAATTGCATTCCTGAATGCAGTATCTGCAATGTGGTTGTTATGTAAAAATGTGTTGTTACACAAACATTATTTTTGGCTGATTGAAGCTTGACAGCAACATATATACTGTCCACTGTGGTGGATCTCTGGTTATTG